>OX104120.1:31873229-32092259 GCA_944474755.1 Limnoperna fortunei | reverse complement strand
TTCCCCTTGCTGGCAGTGAAGTGATGTTTTTCAGTTATTTCCCCTTTTTGACAGTTAAGTGATGTTTCTTGAGTTATTTCCCTTTTTGACAGTGAAGGGATGTTCTTGACCTAATTCTCCTTTTTGGCAGTGATTTGATGTTGCTTGAGTTATTTACCCTTTTTGACAGTGAAGTGATGTTTCTTGAGTTATTTCCCCTTTTTGACAGTGAAGTGATGTTTCTTGAATTATTTATCCTTTTTGACAGTGAAGTGATGTTTCTTGAGTTATTTCCCCTTTTTGACAGTGATTTGATGTTTTTTGTTATTTCTACTCTTTGGTAATGATTTAATGTTTCTTGAATTATTTGCCCTTGCTGGCAGTGAAGTGATGTTTTTGAGTTATTTTCCCTTTTTGACAGTGATGTCATGTTTCTTGAGTTATTTCCCCTTTTTTACAGTGATTTGATGTTTTTTTTTGTTATTTCTACTTTTTGGTAATGATTTAATGTTTCTTGAATTATTTCCCCTTGCTGGCAGTGAAGTGATGTTTTTCAGTTATTTCCCCTTTTTGACAGTTAAGTGATGTTTCTTGAGTTATTTCCCTTTTTGACAGTGAAGGGATGTTCTTGACCTTATTCTCCTTTTTGGCAGTGATTTGATGTTGCTTGAGTTATTTACCCTTTTTGACAGTGAAGTGATGTTTCTTGAATTATTTATCCTTTTTGACAGTGAAGTGATGTTTCTTGAGTTATTTCCCCTTTTTGACAGTGATTTGATGTTTTTTGTTATTTCTACTCTTTGGTAATGATTTAATGTTTCTTGAATTATTTGCCCTTGCTGGCAGTGAAGTGATGTTTTTGAGTTATTTTCCCTTTTTTGACAGTGATGTCATGTGTCTTGAGTTATTTCCCCTTTTTTACAGTGATTTGATGTTTTTTTTTTGTTATTTCTACTTTTTGGTAATGATTTAATGTTTCTTGAATTATTTCCCCTTGCTGGCAGTGAAGTGATGTTTTTCAGTTATTTCCCCTTTTTGACAGTTAAGTGATGTTTCTTGAGTTATTTCCCTTTTTGACAGTGAAGGGATGTTCTTGACCTAATTCCCCTTTTTGGCAGTGATTTCATGTTGCTTGAGTTATTTACCCTTTTTGACAGTGAAGTGATGTTTCTTGAGTTATTTCCCCTTTTTGACAGTGAAGTGATGTTTCTTGAATTATTTATCCTTTTTGACAGTGAAGTGATGTTTCTTGAGTTATTTCCCCTTTTTGACAGTGATTTGATGTTTTTTGTTATTTCTACTCTTTGGTAATGATTTAATGTTTCTTGAATTATTTGCCCTTGCTGGCAGTGAAGTGATGTTTTTGAGTTATTTTCCCTTTTTGACAGTGATGTCATGTTTCTTGAGTTATTTCCCCTTTTTTACAGTGATTTGATGTTTTTTTTTGTTATTTCTACTTTTTGGTAATGATTTAATGTTTCTTGAATTATTTCCCCTTGCTGGCAGTGAAGTGATGTTTTTCAGTTATTTCCCCTTTTTGACAGTTAAGTGATGTTTCTTGAGTTATTTCCCTTTTTGACAGTGAAGGGATGTTCTTGACCTTATTCTCCTTTTTGGCAGTGATTTGATGTTGCTTGAGTTATTTACCCTTTTTGACAGTGAAGTGATGTTTCTTGAGTTATTTCCCCTTTTTGACAGTGAAGTGATGTTTCTTGAATTATTTATCCTTTTTGACAGTGAAGTGATGTTTCTTGAGTTATTTCCCCTTTTTGACAGTGATTTGATGTTTTTTGTTATTTCTACTCTTTGGTAATGATTTAATGTTTCTTCAATTATTTGCCCTTGCTGGCAGTGAAGTGATGTTTTTGAGTTATTTTCCCTTTTTGACAGTGATGTCATGTTTCTTGAGTTATTTCCACTTTTTTACAGTGATTTGATGTTTTTTTTTGTTATTTCTACTTTTTGGTAATGATTTAATGTTTCTTGAATTATTTCCCCTTGCTGGCAGTGAAGTGATGTTTTTCAGTTATTTCCCCTTTTTGACAGTTAAGTGATGTTTCTTGAGTTATTTCCCTTTTTGACAGTGAAGGGATGTTCTTGACCTAATTCTCCTTTTTGGCAGTGATTTGATGTTGCTTGAGTTATTTACCCTTTTTGACAGTGAAGTGATGTTTCTTGAGTTATTTCCCCTTTTTGACAGTGAAGTGATGTTTCTTGAATTATTTATCCTTTTTGACAGTGAAGTGATGTTTCTTGAGTTATTTACCCTTTTTGACAGTGATGTGATGTTTCTTGAGTTATTTTCCCTTTTTGACAGTGAAGTGATGTTTTTTGAGTTATTTACCCTTTTTGACAGTGATGTGATGTTTCTTGAGTTATTTATCCTTTTTGACAGTGAAGTGATGTTTCTTACGTTATTTCCCCTTTTTGACAGTGAAGTGATGTTTCTTGAGTTATTTACCCTTTTTGACAGTGATGTGATGTTTCTTACATTATTTCCCCTTTTTGACAGTGAAGTGATGTTTCTTGAATTATTTATATTTTTTTACAGTGAAGTGATGTTTCTTGAGTTATTTACCCTTTTTGACAGTGATGTGATGTTTCTTGAGTTATTTCCCCTTTTTGACAGTGAAGTGATGTTTCTTGAGTTATTTCCCCTTTTTGACAGTGAAGTGATGTTTCTTGAGTTATATCCCCTTTTTGACAGTGATGTGATGTTTCTTGAGTTATTTCCCCTTTTTGACAGTGAAGTGATGTTTCTTGTGTTATTTACCCTTTTTAACAGTGAAGTAATGTTTCTTGAGTTATTTACCCTTTTTGACAGTGATGTGATGTTTCTTGTTGTAATTCCACTTTTTGCCAGTGAAGTGATGTTTTTTGAGTTAATTCCCCTTTTTGACAGTGATGTTTCTTGAGTTATTTCCCCTTTTTGACAGTGAAGTGATGTTTTTTTAGTTAATTCCCCTTTTTGACAATGATGTTTCTTGAGTTATTTCCCCTTTTTGACAGTGAAGTGATGTTTTTTAAGTTAATTCCCCTTTTTGACAGTGATGTTTCTTGAGTTATTTCCCCTTTTTGACAGTGAAGTGATGTTTTTTGAGTCGATTCCCCTTTTTGACAGTGATGTGATGTTTCTTGTTGTATTTCCACTTTTTGCCAGTGAAGTGATGTTTTTTGAGTTAATTCCCCTTTTTGACAGTGATGTTTATTGAGTTATTTCCCCTTTTTGACAGTGAAGTGATGTTTTTTGAGTTAATTCCCCTTTTTGACAGTGATGTAATGTTTATTGAGTTATTTTACCTTTTTGACAGTGAAGTGATGTTTTTTGAGTCGATTCCCCTTTTTGACAGTGATGTGATGTTTCTTGTTGTATTTCCACTTTTTGCCAGTGAAGTGATGTTTTTTGAGTTAATTCCCCTTTTTGACAGTGATGTTTATTGAGTTATTTCCCCTTTTTGACAGTGAAGTGATGTTTTTTGAGTCAATTCCCCTTTTTGACAGTGATGTGATGTTTCTTGTTGTATTTCCACTTTTTGCCAGTGAAGTGATGTTTTTTGAGTTAATTCCCCTTTTTGACAGTGATGTTTCTTGAGTTATTTCCCCTTTTTGACAGTGAAGTGATGTTTTTTGAGTTAATTCCCCTTTTTGACAGTGATGTAATGTTTATTGAGTTATTTTACCTTTTTGACAGTGAAGTGATGTTTTTTGAGTCTATTCCCCTTTTTGACAGTGATGTGATGTTTCTTGTTGTATTTCCACTTTTTGCCAGTGAAGTGATGTTTTTTGAGTTAATTCCCCTTTTTGACAGTGATGTTTCTTGAGTTATTTTCCCTTTTTGACAGTGAAGTGATGTTTCTTGAGTTATTTACCCTTTTTGACAGTGATGTGATGTTTCTTACATTATTTCCCCTTTTTGACAGTGAAGTGATGTTTCTTGAGTTATTTACCCTTTTTGACAGTGATGTGATGTTTCTTGAGTTATTTCCCCTTTTTGACAGTGAAGTGATGTTTCTTGAGTTATTTCCCCTTTTTTACAGTGATTTGATGTTTTTTTTTTGTTATTTCTACTTTTTGGTAATGATTTAATGTTTCTTGAATTATTTCCCCTTGCTGGCAGTGAAGTGATGTTTTTCAGTTATTTCCCCTTTTTGACAGTTAAGTGATGTTTCTTGAGTTATTTCCCTTTTTGACAGTGAAGGGATGTTCTTGACCTAATTCTCCTTTTTGGCAGTGATTTGATGTTGCTTGAGTTATTTACCCTTTTTGACAGTGAAGTGATGTTTCTTGAGTTATTTCCCCTTTTTGACAGTGAAGTGATGTTTCTTGAATTATTTATCCTTTTTGACAGTGAAGTGATGTTTCTTGAGTTATTTCCCCTTTTTGACAGTGATTTGATGTTTTTTGTTATTTCTACTCTTTGGTAATGATTTAATGTTTCTTGAATTATTTGCCCTTGCTGGCAGTGAAGTGATGTTTTTGAGTTATTTTCCCTTTTTGACAGTGATGTCATGTTTCTTGAGTTATTTCCCCTTTTTTACAGTGATTTGATGTTTTTTTTTTGTTATTTCTACTTTTTGGTAATGATTTAATGTTTCTTGAATTATTTCCCCTTGCTGGCAGTGAAGTGATGTTTTTCAGTTATTTCCCCTTTTTGACAGTTAAGTGATGTTTCTTGAGTTATTTCCCTTTTTGACAGTGAAGGGATGTTCTTGACCTAATTCTCCTTTTTGGCAGTGATTTGATGTTGCTTGAGTTATTTACCCTTTTTGACAGTGAAGTGATGTTTCTTGAGTTATTTCCCCTTTTTGACAGTGAAGTGATGTTTCTTGAATTATTTATCCTTTTTGACAGTGAAGTGATGTTTCTTGAGTTATTTACCCTTTTTGACAGTGATGTGATGTTTCTTGAGTTATTTTCCCTTTTTGACAGTGAAGTGATGTTTCTTGAGTTATTTACCCTTTTTGACAGTGATGTGATGTTTCTTGAGTTATTTATCCTTTTTTGACAGTGAAGTGATGTTTCTTACGTTATTTCCCCTTTTTGACAGTGAAGTGATGTTTCTTGAGTTATTTACCCTTTTTGACAGTGATGTGATGTTTCTTACATTATTTCCCCTTTTTGACAGTGAAGTGATGTTTCTTGAATTATTTATATTTTTTTACAGTGAAGTGATGTTTCTTGAGTTATTTACCCTTTTTGACAGTGATGTGATGTTTCTTGAGTTATTTCCCCTTTTTGACAGTGAAGTGATGTTTCTTGAGTTATTTCCCCTTTTTGACAGTGAAGTGATGTTTCTTGAGTTATATCCCCTTTTTGACAGTGATGTGATGTTTCTTGAGTTATTTCCCCTTTTTGACAGTGAAGTGATGTTTCTTGAGTTATTTACCCTTTTTAACAGTGAAGTAATGTTTCTTGAGTTATTTACCCTTTTTGACAGTGATGTGATGTTTCTTGTTGTAATTCCACTTTTTGCCAGTGAAGTGATGTTTTTTGAGTTAATTCCCCTTTTTGATAGTGATGTTTCTTGAGTTATTTCCCCTTTTTGACAGTGAAGTGATGTTTTTTTAGTTAATTCCGCTTTTTGACAGTGATGTTTCTTGAGTTATTTCCCCTTTTTGACAGTGAAGTGATGTTTTTTGAGTCAATTCCCCTTTTTGACAGTGATGTGATGTTTCTTGTTGTATTTCCACTTTTTGCCAGTGAAGTGATGTTTTTTGAGTTAATTCCCCTTTTTGACAGTGATGTTTCTTGAGTTATTTCCCCTTTTTGACAGTGAAGTGATGTTTTTTGAGTTAATTCCCCTTTTTGACAGTGATGTAATGTTTATTGAGTTATTTTACCTTTTTGACAGCTAAGTGATGTTTCTTGAGTTATTTTCCTTTTTGGCACTGATTTGATGTTTTTTTGTTATTTCTACTTTTTGGTAATGATTTGATGTTTCTTCAATTATTTCCCCTTGCTGGCAGTGAAGTGATGTTTTTGAGTTATTTCCCCTTTTTGACAGTGATGTTTTTTTGAGTTATTTCCCCTTTTTGACAGTGATGTGATGTTTCTTGAGTTATTTCCCTTTTGACAGTGATGTGATGTTTCTTGTGGTATTTCCACTTTTTGCCAGTGAAGTGATGTTTTTTGAGTTAATTCCCCTTTTTGACAGTGATGTAATGTTTCTTGAGTTATTTTCCCTTTTTGACAGTAAAATGATATCAATCGGAACATCTCTTGGCCATTTCCGTCAAGGGTCGGGAAAGTGACCTCGGAGGTAAGTGATTTCCATTTGGAACTATTTTCAGTGATTTTAAAGAATTTGTTACGTCACAAGTTTGTTTGTGACGTTTCAGTTCATTCATTTGATTGGCTTGTCATTGACGTATAGTTGATTGTTACTGATGACGTCAGATTGTAAACAAATACTTATCCATTTAAACGTTGTCGGAGAACGAATTTAAGTTTAAAAACTACAATCTTCTATCCGATTTTTAGTTCTGCTATATAAAGATCTGTATATTTGAATAATTAAAGGATAATCTATTTCATCTCACTAAAACGATGTTGCTGTGTAAACAAGCTAACCGTATCACATTTGGACCGACTTTTGGTCCATATCCATACACTTACCTCCGAGATTACTTTCCGACAATAGGCGGAAATAACCGAGTTGATCCGATTGAAATGATATGTCTGGAGTTATTTCCCTTTTTGACTGTGATATAATGCTTTTTTCAACATCAGTACTAGAAACGATTGTGATTTTGGTACATTATCACAACTTTCAAATACCAAACCATGTTCAGATATTTCTATGCCCCCACGATGACATGTTGGGGGGAATAAGTTTTACTAATGTCCTTCCATCTGTCTGTCTGTCCGTCCGTACGTCCATACAAATTTCTGTCAATCTTTTCTCAGAAACCATACATGAGAACAATTTGAAATTTGGCAGGGTGGTTCAGCATCACAAGTTGTACTTCATAAGAGACTTTCAGACCTGTCGGACAACTACTTCCTGTTTGGGACTTGATTTAGCAGGGGCATGATTGTCCCATGGACACATTCTTCGATTTTTTTTTCAAGAATGAATCCAGATCTGCATGCTATTTAAAAGTACTAGTTCAACAATTGAAATAAAATTCTTTTTATAGTTTGAAATGTGTACAAGTGACAAGTTTAAGTGTGGGTGCATGAATAATAAAAAAATCCTGTTTTACAGAAATTTCCTGTCTGAAAAGACAAATTGGGTATAAAGAGCCAGTATTGTATCGTGGTTAATTCAAATTATAGTGATTTTTTAAGTTATGAAATCTGCTATTTCAATTGCTATTTGAATATTATGTCTATTATGTATAAAGTCTAAAGGGTTAAGCAGCCATGCAACATAAATCCATGAACTTATGAACCATATGGAAAAGCCACAGATTTCTGTGAAGCAGATTACATACTGTGATGAGCTTCCTGTATAATTTTTTGTATCATTTCTAAAATTACATTTAGCTAACAGTTTTGTTAGCTGTGGATAATATAGCTAATTTTAGTTCTGACTATTTAAGGATAATTAGGAGAGGAGTGCCTGACAGGAAGTTTTCAAATGTACTTTCTGCCATAAATAGCAAGAAAGCCAGTTTCTTAGGATTTTCATTTTATTTGTACATTTCTGTTTTATCTGAATCAATTATTGATGTAAGCTAAGTTTAATGGATGAATATTTCCTTTTTAGTCAAATACTGCAGTTAGTGTATAATTTAATGAGAGACATTTTTTCTTCCCTATTTTCCAGCCGGATCTTTTGGATTGTTTGTTTGAATTGTGCTAAACGGCACTTTCAGCAGTTTTTCAACTATATTGTGGTGTCCAGTTTTTAGTAAGGACAGGAAGATGAAGTACCATGAGAAAACCTCCTAACTTAAGTAGGAAACTGGCACATCCTTGTCAATTAAGCTTGGACAAGTCAAGCACACCCTGCCCACAGTGAGACTGGAACAGTAGCCTTTATTGGTGAAAGGCACATAATCATACATTAGTAACTCTAATTCATGTTAACATAGATGACTGACCACTAGGTGGACCTTAGTAATTCTAATTAATGTAAACATAGATGACTGACCACTAGGTGGACCTTAGTAACTCTAATTAATGTAAACATAGATGACTGACCACTAGGTGGACCTTAGTAACTCTTATTAATGTAAACATAGATGACTGACCACTAGGTGGACCTTAGTAACTCTAATTAATGTAAACATAGATGACTGACCACTAGGTGGACCTTAGTAACTCTAATTAATGTAAACATAGATGACTGACCACTAGGTGGACCTTAGTAACTCTAATTAATGTAAACATAGATGACTGACCACTAGGTGGACCTTAGTAACTCTAATTAATGTAAACATAGATGACTGACCACTAGGTGGACCTTAGTAACTCTAATTAATGTAAACATAGATGACTGACCACTAGGTGGACATTAGTAACTCTAATTCATGTAAACATAGATGACTGACCACTAGGTGGACATTAGTAACTCTAATTCATGTAAACATAGATGACTGACCTCTAGGTGGACCTTAGTAACTCTAATTCATGTAAACATAGATGACTGACCACTAGGTGGACCTTAGTAACTCTAATTAATGTAAACATAGATGACTGACCACTAGGTGGACCTTAGTAACTCTAATTCATGTAAACATAGATGACTGACCACTAGGTGGACCTTAGTAACTCTAATTCATGTTAACCATTCATAGTATTTTAATCTGGCATGTTTATTAAAACAATATAAGCTTTTTGTACTTTTTGTAAATCAGAGGATTTGTGTTTAGTTTTTTCTTTTTTATTTTTTTTTGTAATCAACAAACAATTCCATTCCATTACAGAGTATCCATATAGCCATGGCTATGTCATATTTTTAACTGAATGCTCTGAGTATTAGTACTTTGATATTATAAAATTTATTGGTAAATCTGAGTTTTTTTTACCATTCTGCCCCTCCCTCTATAGGCTATATCAACAGAGCCTTCTAAATATGACTATTGACCATTCTGCCCCTCCCTCTGAAGGCTATATCAACAGAGCCTTCTAAATATGACTATTGACCATCCTGCCCCTCCCTCTGAAGGCTATATCAACATAGCCTTCTAAATATGACTATTGACCATTCTGCCCCTCCCTCTGAAGGCCATACCAACATAGCCTTCTAAATATGACTGTTGACCATCCTACCCCTCCCTCTGAAGGGCATACCAACATAGCCTTCTAAATATGACTATTGACCATTCTGCCCCTCCCTCTAAAGGCAATAAAACATAGCCTTCTAAATATGACTATTGACAATCCTGGCCCTCCCTCTGAAGGACATACCAAAATAGCCTTCTAAATATGACTATTGACCATTCTGCCCCTCCCTCTGAAGGCCATACCAACATAGCCTTCTAAATATGACTATTGACCATCCTGCCCCTCCCTCTGAAGGACATACCAAAATAGCCTTCTAAATATGACTGTTGACTATTCTGCCCCTCCCTCTGAAGGACATACCAAAATAGCCTTCTAAATATGACTATTGACCATCCTGCCCCTCCCTCTGAAGGCCATACCAACATAGCCTTCTAAATATGACTATTGACCATCCTGCCCCTCCCTCTGAAGGACATACCAACATAGCCTTTTAATATGACTGTTGACCATTCTGCCCCTCCCTCTGAAGGACATACCAAAATAGCCTTCTAAATATGACTATTGACCATTCTGCCCCTCCCTCTAAAGGCAATATCAACATAGCCTTTTAAATATGACTATTGACCATCCTGCCCCTCCCTCTGAAGGCCATACCAAAATAGCCTTCTAAATATGACTGTTGACCATTCTGCCCCTCCCTCTAAAGGCCATACCAAAATAGCCTTCTAAATATGACTGTTGACCATTCTGCCCCTCCCTCTGTAGGACATACCAAAATAGCCTTCTAAATATGACTGTTGACCATTCTGCCCCTCCCTCTTTAGGACATACCAAAATAGCCTTCTAAATATGACTGTTGACCATTCTGCCCCTCCCTCTGTAGGACATACCAAAATAGCCTTCTAAATATGACTGTTGACCATTCTGCCCCTCCCTCTGTAGGACATACCAAAATAGCCATCTAAATATGACTGTTGACCATTCTGCCCCTCCCTCTGTAGGACATACCAAAATAGCCTTCTAAATATGACTATTGCTGGTTTATTGCTCTGTTACCATAGTATTTCATCTGTTTTATGATCTTCTGGGAATTACATAAATAGACAAAGAACAAAGTAAGGACATGTTACTTCCAAAAAGTATTGATAATCATGATTTAGTGTTGTTCTATGCATCGTAACGCTTCCGTTTCACCATGTGATATATCACATATAATGGTATTAATTAACTCTGGTTAGAATTATCTATAGAAGTTGTTCTACTTGATGTACTAATTAAACACTAGTTACTTATTGGTCCTGATATTTATTGCTGCCTTTAATTTCAGAAAAGTTGGACAATTTGAGGTATAGTGCAAAGAATCTAAATTTAAACACAAATAATTTTTCCACCAATCACCATACACTTGCCCTTTAAGACCCCCTATTTTATGTAAGCATATTATTCAAAGATCCTGCTTAATACATTATTTTAATTACAGCACACTTTAGACAGTTGACTTCCTATTATAGAAGCCATATATAGTCAATCATTCTTCATGGTTTCAGATAACTTCATATTCTGGTAAGTCAGTTATAATGGAAGACATTTTCAAAATCCCATGTAATTGAATTACATAATTCATTTTTAAGGAAAGTAATTGTTTTCTATTATTCATGGGAAAATTTCTTTTTTATGAGAAGAATAGATTTAAATACAGTTCATTGACAATTGTTTGTAATATGTTTTGTGAACATTGGGAGTTAGGTTACACACATTGAGAGCATATGTTTTAGAATAAAATGATTTTTAAATTTAATGCATTGCAAAATGCCAACCAATACATTTTTATAAAAAATTTAATTAAAGCAATAGTAATTAGAAAAGAATTTCTGTTAATAATTATTATTTCTAACTTATGTCATGACAACAACTTTTAAGAAACATTTATGAAAAAATTTGAGTTACCAGTAATATTAGTGTCCTTAGTCATATTTATATAATAATGTTGTGTTTAGCATTCACTATGCCAAAATAGTGGCCAGGGTTGAAGACATAGTGCACAACACGACCCGAAGGGAAGTGCACTATGTCTTCAACCCTGGCCACTATTTTGGCATAGTGAATGCTAAACACAACATTATCATAATTATTATACTGACTGTCTTGACTTGGAAAATTATAACAAAAAGAAAAAAAAGGGTATTAATAGAACATTAAATGATTCCCCGCCACATTGTAATGTAAAGTATTCCTTTCCAAACCAGGGTGCCGTTTCATAAAGCGATCGTTAGCTTAACGTGCACGTTATCCCATTTAAATGGCATGGGATAACGAGCACGGTAATTAGCGATCGCTTTATGAAACATTTTCAGGCTTTCATTGCCGCTTTGTTTTTTTTGCAGAAGTTATACATTGATCAGCTTCTTCCGTTGACTAGGATAAAAATTCCTTATTTAAAGCGCAGCAGTGATCAATCAATGATTACAAGTTAACCCCGCCCATTCACGTGAATTACAATTGATTGACGTCCAAATCAATAGTTTTCTTAAGCAGGTGGAGAAACTATGAGGGCATAGTGCACGGAGCACAATTCGTTTAGAAATATATGTCAACATAGTAAAATATTTCTATTAAAAGACATTCTTACAGAAAGTATAATAATTAATATTAAAATACTATGATGGTATAGGTGAACCAATCAAATGTGGTTCCCTCCAAAATCCATGTAATAATATATTCCTTGACTGTTGATCATGAAATCAAGGTTAGTAAAGAAAGGTTCCTGGGAGTTATACTGAGGTCATTTCTACCTTATACTTTATAGATTGGTTAATTATTATTAGTTATCTGTCACATAGATGGTGACATATATTCATAGGTAACTTCCCTGTCTCGTATGTGACATCACATCAATTTTAACCATGAGTTACATGATGTTTCATTGGTGAAGTAGGATATGCTGAGACTTTCAGCACACTTGATATGACCACTTTATTCGATGGGTTCATGTTATATAACATTACTTATATGGAAAATCAATCTTTCAAAATAAAAAAAAACTGCCCCATTTCAAAGCGCAGATTAAGTGTGGAAAACAATTGTTGATTTTAAAAACTATAATCTGAGATCTACAAAAGGACCACAAACTCGACCAAACATGGTAGCAGCTTTCCAATTTGTCGTGCCAAAACCCGTTGGACAAACACGGTAACCTTTATTATAATTGTTTGTTTCATGTTTGTTACGTGTGTTTGATAGTCATGAGCTTGTTTCTATCATCCTGGATAATGTCTCTGAATTCTCAAATTAATATCCATTGACTTTACAACTTATTTGTCATCTGATCACAGCAATAGGGGATGTATGTTTTTGTCTAGCCATGGAGATGATATGTTTCTTATATCAAGTAAGATATTTTTGGCTGGTCAAAGTGAGATCACAGTAATTCAGGAGATGTGTTTATGTATACTTGTGATTCAAACATGATTTAACAAATCCTTGAATTTCAGCACAAATTTTAATACATAACTGACACCCACAAATCTGATAGAGAAATCATTCAATGTTTTCATAATGACAGTAATATTCAGTAGGACTTTGTTCCTGACAAGATAAGGATTACTTGGTATTGGAATGATTAAACATAATACTATTGTCATGGAACATCATTTGTCATCTTTTCTTAATTGGACCAAGATGTGTATTGATGCTCAGACTTGAATAATATGTTTGTGTCAAAATATTCCAGTATTTATATTTTGTTGCATTTTTCAGTTGAAATATATGTTTTTTTCAGTGTTATTTGGTATACTGACAAATATCTTATAGGGATAGAACATTAATGACAAAAATATTGTTGATTAAAGTCTTAAATTGTTTCTTCTTAATTTCTCTAAAATGTAAGACTTACACATAAACTAGCATAACAATTTATGAATGGTTTAATAAAATGTTTTAGCTTAAACAAGTCCAATATAAACAAGATAATAAAAATGAAATGAAATACAAAGGTGGCAATTCAGAGAAAAAGTCCCAATTTTCAGTACTTTTGACCAATTTATTTTATGAAAAAGACAAAAATTTAACTCCAACACCTCTGTTTTTCTTTCCAAAACTTAAATGAAAACCAATTGCTAGACTTTATAACAAAAAATAACATTTGACAGACATTGTAAATAAATGATTTTTGTGCTTTATTCTCTTCTCTGTACCATCTATGAGAAAATTTGAAATTCTTGTGCTCAAACCCTAAACACCTATAGTTTTTAGCTCACCTGGACCGAAGGTCCATGTGAGCTTTTGCTATCACTTGGCGTCCGTCGTCCGTTGTCCGTCGTCTGTCGTCCGTCGTCCGTCGTCCGTCGTAAACTTTTTCAAAAATCTTCTCCTCTGAAACCACTATGCCAATTTTTTTCAAACTTGGCCACAATCATCCTTAGGGTTCCTAGTTTCAAGTTTGTACCCAGGGTGTTGATCAACAGACAAATATGGCCACTGTTACTAAAAATAGAACAATGGGGGTCAACACAGGTTTTTGATCATTATCTAAAAAACTATAATAGCTATAGAGAAAACCGTTACTTCAAATTGATCAGCACATTAAGGTCTACAATAGTTGCTATTAGTGCGAAGTTGTGTATTGGCGTCTTGTAGGAGTTATTGCCCTTTTTTGACGATTTTTGTCAAAATTTTTGGTATTTACAATATAACCTGAAAACTATACGAGGTAGAGTGAAACTGTAAATGGCAAAAATGATCAGCAATAAAAGCCCTACAATTCACTTGATTGGTCTGAAATTGTCAGATGACTCCTTATATGAGTTATTGCCCTTAAATGGTAATTTTTTATGATATTTTCCGTTTTTGTCCTGTAACTTTAAAACTATAACAGCTAGAGTAAAACTGTAAATAGCAAAAATGATCAACAATACAAGCCCTACAATTCACTGTATTAGTCTGAAATTGACAGATGACTCCTTATAGGAGTTATTGCCCTTAAAAGGCAATTTTATGAAATTTTCCGTTTTTTGTCCTGTAACTTGAAAACTATAACAGCTAGAGTAAAACTGTAAATAGCAAAAATGATCAACAATACAAGCCCTACAATTCACTGTATTAGTCTGAAATTGTCAGATGACTCCTTATAGGAGTTATTGCCCTTAAATGGCAATTTTTTATGAAATTTTCCGTTTTTGTCCTGTAACTTGAAAACTATAGCAGCTAGATTGAAACTGTAAATTGCACAAATGATCAGCAATAAAGACCCTACAATTCACTTGATTGGTTTGAAATTGTCAGACAACTCCTTAAATAAGTTATTGCCCATAAATGACAATTTTTTATGAAATTTTTCGTTTTTTGTCCTGTAACTTAAAAACTGTAACAGCTAGAGTGAAACTGTTTGTAGCAAAACTGATCAGCAATACAAGCCCTACAAATTACTTTTTAAGTCTGAAATTATCAGATGACTCCTTATAAGAGTTATTGCCCTTAAATTGCAATTTTTTATGAAATTTTCCGTTTTTGTCCTGTAACTTAAAAACTGTAACAGCTAGAGTGAAACTGTTATTGCAAAAATGATCAGCAATACAAGCCCTACAAATTACTTTTAAGTCTGAAATTGTCAGATGACTCCTTATAGGAGTTATTGCCCTTAAATTGCAATTTTTTATGAAATTTTCCGTTTTTGTCCTGTAACTTAAAAACCATAACAGCTAGAGTGAAATAATAAATTGCAAAAATGATCAGCAAAAAAAGCCCTACAATTCATTTAATTGGTCTGAAATTGTCAGATGACTCCTTATAGGGGTTATTGCCCTTAAATGACAATTTTGTTATGAAATTTTCCATTTTTGTCCTGTAACTTGAAAACTATAGTAGCTAGATTAAAACTGTAAATTGAACAAATGATCAGCAATGGAAGCCCTACAAATGATTGAATAGTCCAAAAATTGCAAGATGACTCTTTATAGGAGTTATTGCCCTGTCATTATGAATTTGGACAAATGAACAGTTTTTTAATTATAAATTAGTCTATAACACACCTATTAGTAGAGTAAAACTGTAAATTTCTAAAGTACTCTAAAGGACAATGCCTAAAAACCATTTAATTGTCGATGGCACCTTATAGGAGTTATTGTATTTAACAAATGTTTTGAAGAAATGTTTAGTTTTTGCACTGTAACTTAAAAGCTATAACAACTAGACTGAAACTGTTAATTTCAAAAATTTTAATATAGTTTAAGTCATTTGGATTCCAGGTGAGCGATTACAGGCTCCTGGGAGCCTCTAATATTAACTAGAATAACTTGTGTAAAAGAAACTAACTTGATGGAAAGGTTGAAGAAAATTCATTGACAATATATATTTGATGTACCAGTGTATGTCCTAAAACCCCTTACTTGGGGGATAGCTCAAAATTTAATCAAGAAATATAAAAGATTAAATGTTATACAAGAATTGAGCAGCACAAAGTATCTAGGCCACTAAAGAAACCCTGACGACTATCAAAAGTTCTATCAAGCCAGATTAATATTCCTGTAAATGGCCGCAAGGTCTTTGTGTAAAGTGGTTGTAATGTTGTTGGAGACAGTTAACATTGATATTACCATTAAATGTAATTGTGCTGAGAATTATGACATCCCAGATCGGTCATATTTATCATCTTCAATTATCTAGATGGCCGTCTTATTCCTTCAAATGATTGTGTCATTTGGTTCAGGGATTACAAATTGTTATGTTAGTTTGTGATTGTGTCAATTGGTTCAGGGATTACAAATTGTTATGTTAGTTTGTGATTATGTGTACATAAACCATTGTAACAATCCTTTAATAATTCAATGTATTTCACATGGATATATATTTTGTTAATGTTGTACATGGATCAACTTCAATATCAATGTGTTATAGCTGTTGCATCAATGCCATTGGCTTTTATTGTTTATTTATTGATCTGATGGCTTATTTTGGATGATAATTTATAATTAATATGGTATATTACTTCTGAAAGAGGTTTTATGATCTATTTATAGATATTGTAAGCCAATGACAACTAGTGCACTCACACTTAATATTCAATTGCTTTTCTACTGGATCCTGACAATGCATGTAAACTGGTTCCCCTTTCATTAAGTTTCTGTAAATGTTTGTCAACTGGATCCCTGTAAGCTTCTAATGTTAGGAAACTGAAACAGTAAAGTCTTAGGTTTGTGATTATTAACAAAAAATACAAGAGACTTTAACCAATAAAGATGGAAAGTCTTAGGTTTGTGATTATTAACAAAAAATACAAGAGACTTTAACCAATAAAGATGGAAAGTCTTAGGTTTGTGATTATTTACAAAAAATACAAGAGACTTTAACCAATAAAGATGGAAAGTCTTAGGTTTGTGATTATTAACAAAAAATACAAGAGACTTTAACCAATAAAGATGAAAAGTCTTACGTAGGTTTGTGATTATTGAAAGTCTTAGATGGCAACAAAGAATTGGTATGGTAAATTTGATCAAAAAAGAATGAAGATAGAAAATTTGAGCAAGAAAGAATGAAGATAGAAAATTTGAGCAAGAAAGAATGAAGATAGAAAATTTGAGCAAGAAAGAATGAAGATAGAAAATTTGAGCAAGAAAGAATGAAGATAGAAAATTTGAGCAAGAAAGTCTTGGAATGGTAAAGTTGAGCAAGTAAGACTGGGGATGTTAAATTTGCACAAGAAAGACATTTTATGATAAACTTGAGCAATTAAGACCAGGGATGATAAAGTTGAGCAAGAAAGACTTGAAAAAGTAAATTTGAGAAAGAAGAGATCTTGGAATGGGAAATTTAAGCAAAAATAACTAGGGGTGGTTAGTTTTAGAATGAAGATCTTGGGATGGTCAATTTGAGCAGTAAAGACCTAAGTGGTGGTCAAATTGAGAAAGAAAAATTTTGGATGATAAATATGATTTGAAAGATTTTAGATAGTCAATTTGAAGAAGAAAACCTGGGCTGGATTAGCAGAAAGAAGATTTGGGATTATAAATTTCAGCAAAAACTGTAATAGAAAATTTGAGAAAGAGGGTGAAAAAAGACCTTAGTTGGTGAATTATAAGAAATGAGATAGTTGATTTCATTAAGAAAGACTGGAATGTAAAATTTAATGAAAAAAACTTGACATGACAATGGTAAATGTTACAAGTAATAACAGTGGTGTTCTGATCTCAAATCGGTTGGTTGGCCATCAAGATGTGATTAATCAATTGAGATTTTCAGAAATTAATTATCTGTCAGAATAATAGTTCCCTATTTTTATGAAATTTATAAGTACTTTGCTTCTTAAACATCAAAAACATGAACCAAGTCAGTTGCCGTCATTTTCCCTCCATTTATGAGGTTTGGACTTAAAATTAAATTTAAAATTGACTGCACTGAATTTATATGAAAAAGAGTGCAAGTAAGTACGGACTGTCAATTTATATGAAAAAGAGTGCAAGTAAGTACCGACTGTCAATTTATATAAAAAAGAGTGCAAGTAAGTACCGACTGTCAATTTATATGAAAAAGAGTGCAAGTAAGTACCGACTGTCAATTTATATGAAAAAGAGTGCAAGTAAGTACGGACTATCAATTTATATGAAAAAGAGTGCAAGTAAGTACCGACTGTCAATTTATTTAAAAAAGAGTGCAAGTAAGTACCGACTGTCAATTTATATAACAAAGAGTACAAGTAAGTACCGACTGTCAATTTATATGAAAAAGAGTGCAAGTAAGTACCGACTGTCAATTTATATGAAAAAGAGTGCAAGTAAGTACGGACTGTCAATTTATATGAAAAAGAGTGCAAGTAAGTACCGACTGTCAATTTATATGAAAAAGAGTGCAAGTAAGTACGGACTGTCAATTTATATGAAAAAGAGTGCAAGTAAGTACGGACTGTCAATTTATATGAAAACGAGTGCAAGTAAGTACAGACTGTCAACTTATATGAAAAAGAGTGCAAGTAAGTACGAACTGTCAATTTATATGAAAAAGAGTGCAAGTAAGTACGGACTGTCAATTTATATGAAAAAGAGTGCAAGTAAGGACGGACTGTCAACTTATATGTAAAAGAGTGCAAGTAAGTACGGACTGTCAATTTATATGAAAAAGAGTGCAAGTAAGTACGGACTGTCAATTTATATGAAAACGAGTGCAAGTAAGTACAGACTGTCAACTTATATGAAAAAGAGTGCAAGTAAGTACGAACTGTCAATTTATATGTAAAAGAGTGCAAGTAAGTACCGACTGTCAATTTATATGAAAAAGAGTGCAAGTAAGTACCGACTGTCAATTTATATGAAAAAGAGTGCAAGTAAGTACAGACTGTCAATTTATATGAAAAAGAGTGCAAGTAAGTACGGACTGTCAATTTATATGTAAAAGAGTGCAAGTAAGTACGGACTGTCAACTTATATGAAAAAGAGTGCAAGTAAGTACGGACTGTCAATTTATATGTAAAAGAGTGCAAATAAGTACGGACTGTCAATTTATATGATACTTCATGAAGATTAAATATCTTAGCAATATGAATTTCAGTTTTGCTTTATTGTGATCAGTGTTTAACAGTGATATAGATCAACCAATTACAACAGATTAGCATTAATTGGTTTAATTAAGTATAATCCATTAATAGTTTTAACTCATTACACAACACTAATGAATGGCATGGGAGGGTAAACTAAGAAAAAAAGAATGAATAGTTCTGGAATAAGTAACTTTTGAAGTAAATTTTAAAAAGAAATACTGAGTATGATGAATTTTTACAAGAAAGGCTTCAGAAAAAATGTTTTTAGATGATAGATTTCAAATAAAAGTAAAAGAGGGAAACATTTTTTTAACTGGAAAGACATGTTAAGGTTAATTGAATTTGATTGATTCATCAAAAAGGTATGATGTAGTAAATATTTTAAAAAATACAAATAAGTAAGCATGACTTGATACTATACAATTATGGCAGCTCAGTGCATGCGATATCATGTTTTATGGAACACTTAAAAGACATATCGACCGAGGCCAACGGCCGAGGTTGATATTCCTTTTAAGTGTTCCATAAAACATGATATCGCATGCACTGAGCTGCCATAATTGTTTTATTTCATTTCACTGTACATTTTACCATCTCCTTAATAATTTGTTTTATACACAAGAATTTATAATCATGCATTTTGTTATCATGGTCACTATATGATTTTTAGTGTTAAATTTTGTCGATATTTTGCTGCAGAAAACAATTTTAAGTGAATATTTTAAAAACATTAACATATTGTGATATTGCACGACTGACGTTTTGATTACAAGTGATATTGCACGGCTAATCTTTGATTACCAGTGATATTGCACGGCTAATCAAGTTTTAGATGTCATTCTTGTATCAAAATGGGCAGCCGTGCAATATCACTTGTAGTTAAAACGTCACAATCGTGCAATATCATAAAATATTGGTTAGTGAAAGATACATTGTTTAAATGGAAACTAAAATTACGAAATGTAATAAAACAGATTATTACATGACTAACATTTATCTTAATTTTGATTGGCCCAGGGTATCATGAAAAGTATTATGCAGACAGTGTGTTAAACCCAAAGTAGATAAAAATAGACTGATATAAAAGTTTTGACTTTTGAGTAGCTAAAAATAGAATATTTATCACTTTTCAGTATAGTTAAAAATAGAATTCAACAATGGAGAAACAAGCATTAATTTGATTGGTTGAATTAAAAACATCAGCCAATCAAAATCATTCTTTTAAAACATTCTATTTGTTGACATTGGTTCAAAATGGCTGACGAGCAGCAGACAAGTTTTGCAACTGTCAATGAACAGGAACAGTTTTTGCCAATTTTTCATAATTGCTCTAATATTACTATAAATTTTAATTTGAAAATGAGAATATTTCAATTTAAAATGTTATAGCCTACTGTTGTTATTGTTGAAATAAATTTTTAATGTTATCCATTTTTATTAAAGACTTCCAGTGTAAAGTAAAAATATTCATATAATAAAACATTCATCGACTTTGATATAGGTTAATACCTGGTTTTATCAACCCTCAAAAATAATATCCACACTCGCCGTTGGCTCGGTGGATATAATTTTTTCAGGGTTGATAAAACCAGGTATTAACCTATATCAAAGTCAATAAATGTATAATATTTGATATTGACCCTGATATGATATTGTATATACCAGGCCTGCCAACTTTTGACTTTGAAAATGAGTGAGATTTTATTGCAGTATTTACGCGGCATTTTGCCACTTGCAGCACATACAAAAATGCCAATATAATCTCAAAATTCCATGAGTAAAAACAAAACATTTAACATATACTTTTATTCTTTGTTAAGTTGTCACACCAGTGACACAGATATGACACATATTTCAGTTTTATTTATTTGAGTGTTGAATGTTCTTTGTTATAGGTTGATGTTGCTGTCTTTGATTCTTTTATTATTTTCTTTGGTATATACCATGGTGTCACACATAGTATCATTACAGAATTCTTTATGGGTATTATATCACATAGTACATTATGTTCAATGGTCAACATTCTTAGAATACTAATGTGTTTTACATATGTTCAGTCCATTTAAACATGTTAATTAATTTTATAGATCCCTGGGTTTAAGCTTTTATAGGAAAAACATGAAAATGTTCTACTATAGTCACAGAGAATCTTCAGTCTATCATAAACCTGCATTCTAAGACATTGTAGCTTTTATTAATGAAACATACCAATTTATGTTTCCGTGACATTATATTACATGTAGTTTAGTAAAGAGCAATAATCTTATATACAAAATTGCACGTTTAAGTTTAATTTGTACATGTCAGACTTTAAATCATTTAACAAAATATATTTCTTCATGATTTTGCTATAGAGAGCTATTGTATCCTTGCATTCGATCTGGGTACCTTTCATTGGAATTATATGTACCCAATTCACATCTGAGAACCATTTTCTTAAAACGATTGAAAGTTACGCCATTCCCACAACTGTACAAGTAGTTTGCTTGTGGGACAAAGATGGCGGAAACTTTGGCTAATTATAACTGAGCGTTCTGATTGGATAGTAAAAATCACAATTATATAAATATATTTGATCTCAATAAGCTGAATGACTTAAGAAGTGTTAGTGGTACATAGGAGTATCTGTTATGTATCAGATCTCAATAAACTGAATGACTTAAGAAGTGTCACTGGTACATAGGAGTATCTGTTATGTATCAGATCTCAATAAACTGAATGACTTAAGGAGTGTTAGGGGTACATAAAAGTATCTGTTATGTATCAGATCTCAATAAACTGAATGACTTAAGAAGTGTTAGTGGTACATAGGAGTATCTGTTATGTATCAGATCTCAATAAACTGAATGACTTAAGAAATCTATCTGATACATAACACATACTCCTATGTACCACTAACACTTCTTAAGTCATTCAGTTTATTGAGATCTGATACATAACAGATACTCCTATGTATCTGTTATGTATCAGATCTCAATAAACTGAATGACTTAAGGAGTGTTAGTGGTACATAGGAGTATGTGTTATGTATCAGATCTCAATAAACTGAATGACTTAAGAAGTGTGAATGGTACATAGGAGTATCTGTTATGTATCAGATCTCAATAAACTGAATGACTTAAGAAGTGTTAGTGGTACATAGGAGTATCTGTTATGTATCAGATCTCAATAAACTGAATGACTTAAGAAGTGTTAGTGGTACATAGAAGTATCTGTTATGTATCAGATCTCAATAAACTGAATGACTTAAGAAGTGTTAGTGGTACATAGGAGTATCTGTTATGTATCAGATCTCAATAAACTGAATGGCTTAAGAAGTGTTAGTGGTACATAGGAGTATGTGTTATGTATCAGATCTCAATAAACTGAATGACTTAAGAAGTGTGAATGGTACATAGGAGTATCTGTTATGTATCAGATCTCAATAAACTGAATGACTTAAGAAGTGTTAGTGGTACATAGGAGTATCTGTTATGTATCAGATCTCAATAAACTGAATGACTTAAGAAGTGTTAGTGGTACATAGAAGTATCTGTTATGTATCAGATCTCAATAAACTGAATGACTTAAGAAGTGTTAGTGGTACATAGGAGTATCTGTTATGTATCAGATCTCAATAAACTGAATGACTTAAGAAGTGTGAATGGTACATAGGAGTATCTGTTATGTATCAGATCTCAATAAACTGAATGACTTAAGAAGTGTAAGTGGTACATAGGAGTATCTGTTATGTATCAGATCTCAATAAACTGAATGACTTAAGAAGTGTGAATGGTACATAGGAGTATCTGTTATGTATCAGATCTCAATAAACTGAATGACTTAAGAAGTGTTAGTGGTACATAGAAATATCTGTTATGTATCAGATCTCAATAAACTGAATGACTAAAGAAGTGTTAGTGGTACATAGAAGTATCTGTTATGTATCAGATCTCAATAAACTGAATGACTTAAGAAGTGTTAGTGGTACATTGAAGTATCTGTTATGTATCAGATCTCAATAAACTGAATGACTTAAGAAGTGTTAGTGGTACATAGGAGTATCTGTTATGTATCAGATCTCAATAAACTGAATGACTTAAGAAGTGTTAGTGGTACATAGGAGTATCTGTTATGTATCAGATCTCAATAAACTGAATGACTTAAGAAGTGTTAGTGGTACATAGAAGTATCTGTTATGTATCAGATCTCAATAAACTGAATGAATTAAGAAGTGTTAGTGGTACATAGGAGTATCTGTTATGTATCAGATCTCAATAAACTGAATGACTTAAGAAGTGTGAATGGTACATAGGAGTATCTGTTATGTATCAGATCTCAATAAACTGAATGACTTAAGAAGTGTTAGTGGTACATAGGAGTATCTGTTATGTATCAGATCTCAATAAACTGAATGACTTAAGAAGTGTTAGTGGTACATAGGAGTATCTGTTATGTATCAGATCTCAATAAACTGAATGACTTAAGAATTGTTAGTGGTACATAGAAGTATCTGTTATGTATCAGATCTCAATAAACTGAATGACTTAAGAAGTGTTAGTGGTACATAGGAGTATGTGTTATGTATCAGATCTCAATAAACTGAATGACTTAAGAAGTGTGAATGGTACATAGGAGTATCTGTTATGTATCAGATCTCAATAAACTGAATGACTTAAGAAGTTTGAGTGGTACATAGGAGTATCTGTTATGTATCAGATCTCAATAAACTGAATGACTTAAGAAGTTTGAGTGGTACATAGGAGTATCTGTTATGTATCAGATCTCAATAAACTGAATGACTTAAGGAGTGTTTTTTTTGTTTTTGTTTGAATGGTGTGTTAACGCCACTTTCAGCAATTTTTCAGCTATTTCATGGCGTCCAGTTTTCATTGGGGGAGGAAGCCGGAGTACCTGGAGAGATCCCGCGACCTGCGGTAGGAAAAGACTTAAGGAGTGTGTGTGTTACATAGGAGTATCTGTTATGTATAAACTCACTTTAAGTTATGGCCTGTTTGTTTTTTTATTCTTTATTTTGTATCGTCATAAAATCATTTTTTAGACTTCATGCTTATCCACTGGATCCCAGTGCCAATTAGGTGACAACTTCCTATTTCCGGTTAATGAAAAACTCACCGGAATATTCATCAAACAACATTGTTTGCCATTATTTTGTTGCATCACTAAAGACAACATGTCATCTTACAATAAAGACATTTTAGGCAGGAGAATGTATCTCTACATATATTTTCTTTTTCACATGATGCACATGATGCATACATCGTAGGAGCCATGCCAAATTCCATGGTACAACCCGCTTATTAACACTATCGTGGCAAAACGACCCGACATGCAAACAAGTTTCAGTATGAAAAGACCGCAGACCAATATTCACTACCATGGAATTTGGTAATTTCTAAGAGGGAAAAATGACCCAAATGGGCAGGGAAAACTTCTGGATCCCTGACCTGGGTATTTAAGAAATGGGCAGGGAAAACTTCTGGATCCCTGACCTGGGTATTTAAGAAATGGGCAGGGAAAACTTCTGGATCCCTGACCTGGGTATTTAGGAAATGGGCAGGGAAAACTTCTGGATCCCTGACCTGGGTATTTAAGAAATGTGCAGGGAAAACTTCCGGATCCCTGACCTGGGTATTTAAGAAATGGGCAGGGAAAACTTCCGGATCCCTGACCTGGGTATTTAAGAAATGGGCAGGGAAAACTTCCGGATCCCTGACCTGGGTATTTAAGAAATGGGCAGGGAAAACTTCCGGATCCCTGACCTGGGTATTAAAGAAATGGGCAGGGAAAACTTCCGGATCCCTGACCTGGGTATTTAAGAAATGGGCAGGGAAAACTTCCGGATCCCTGACCTGGGTATTTAAGAAATGTGATGGTGACATTTAACTTCAACATGTACATGCCTTATACTAATTAAATCTGATAGTTGTTGCCCCTACATTTTGACAGCATTATTACAGAGTTGTTGCCCTACATTTTTAAAGCATTATTACAGAGTTGTTGCCCCTACATTTTGACAGCATTATTACAGAGTTGTTGCCCCTACATTTTCACAGCATTATTACAGAGTTGTTGCCCCTACATTTTCACAGCATTATTACAGAGTTGTTGCCCCTACATTTTGACAGCATTATTACAGAGTTGTTGCCCCTACATTTTGACAGCATTATTACAGAGTTGTTGCCCCTACATTTTGACAGCATTATTACAGAGTTGTTGCCCCTACATTTTTACAGCATTATTACAGAGTTGTTGCCCCTACATTTTTACAGCATTATTTCAGAGTTGTTGCCCCTACATTTTGACAGCATTATTACAGAGTTGTTGCCCCTAAATTTTGACAGCATTATTACAGAGTTGTTGCCCCTACATTTTTACAGCATTATTACAGAGTTGTTGCCTCTACATTTTGACAGCATCATTACATGGTTGTTGTCCCTACATTTTGACAGCATTATTACAGAGTTGTTGCCCCTACATTTTGACAGCATCATTACATGGTTGTTGTCCCTACATTTGATATATTATTACAGAGTTGTTGCCCCTACATTTTGACAGCATCATTACATGGTTGTTGCCCCTACATTTTGACAGCATTATTACAGAGTTGTTGCCCCTACATTTTGACAGCATTATTACAGAGTTGTTGCCCCTACATTTTGACAGCATTATTACAGAGTTGTTGCCCCTACATTTTGACAGCATTATTACAGAGTTGTTGCCCCTACATTTTTACAGCATTATTACAGAGTTGTTGCCCCTACATTTTGACAGCATTATTACAGAGTTGTTGCCCCTACATTTTGACAGCATTATTACAGAGTTGTTGCCCCTAAATTTTGACAGCATTATTACAGAGTTGTTGCCCCTACATTTTTACAGCATTATTACAGAGTTGTTGCCCCTACATTTTGACAGCATCATTACATGGTTGTTGTCCCTACATTTGATATATTATTACAGAGTTGTTGCCCCTAAATTTTGACAGCATCATTACATGGTTGTTGTCCCTACATTTGATATATTATTACAGAGTTGTTGTCCCTTTATTTGATCATGTGATTCAAACTATATTGCATAATTTTTTTATTTTTAAGTAAGATTGACACTTTTAAAATGTGGTGAGACTTTAAATTATACATGTATATTGACAAATATAAGGTTTGACCATATTCTAACTGAAGCCAACTTGTAATAACCTATTTCTTAAACAAACAATGGTGTACTGCCTATCAAACATCAGCAATTAAGAACTAGTGAATGTATCTTAAAACATTTAAAGAATAAAGTTTTTTTGTATTGAAGGATTCAGTTAGGATTTATTCATTTATATCTTGGTAACACGATTTTCATACAATTTTCCCTATTTACGGCATAGCAAGTTACAATTAAGTACAAATCTTGCTGTATTTAATTATATTTAGAATTTTACGTTATTGACTAACATGTCTTGATTAACTTTTTTCAAAACTTAAAAAATTATATATGTTAACTTGAAAGTCACTCCAGTCAACAGTACTTTGATTATCTTTAAAGGTTGTCATGGAATTCCAGAATACATGTATTTGACTACAAATAGTGTTGGTATTAAATTAATTCCCCAAACTGTCATTAGATAGAAATCTGTCATCCATATGCGAGTTGTGTTGATGGCCAAACTTATCTTATTTTCAAACGTAATTATCAAGTAAATGTTTGTAAAACATGGTCTAAGGATTTTATGTTTGGCAAGACAAATTGTATGACTGTCTGGAGTCAACTAAATAACCAAAATCAGCTGACTGCAGACATCAGGCACGAGTCTTTACAATTAATTTAATTCTAAATTGGGATTCATTTACATGTTTTATTTTTCTACTCATTTTAGTTTTAGTTGGATGTTTTGCAGTTTAATTGAATTTTTGGTTTACATGTATAAAAATGTGCAAATTGACATGTCAGCTTTTCTTTCTTCAATACATGAACATGCATCTTAATTAGCCAATTACAACAGTACATGCATGAATACCACTGTGCCATGTCTGTCAAATGTTAACATTACAGTAAAGGACACATGGCAGAGGACAGAAACAGTCGCTAGTGACAGACATAGATGGTGTGAGATACTGTCTGGTCTATAAGTCCATAAGGGCCAGAGAGGATATGCATGTAAGAGACATATTTGACAACTTTATATGTAATCAAATTTTTTTATTTAATATTTCAGGATAATAGAAATTTTGACAAGTTATCTTTGAGGTAAGTGTTAAAATGATCATAAAACAGTGCATAAACAATACACTAATGTTACAGGGATTTTCAAATGGGGCTTGGGCCCCCTGTTTATTGGGAAAATTACATGTAAACTCCCAAAATTGGAAAACAAAGTCTTAGATCAGAATACAGTAAAAACAGTGCTTTTCACCATAATTTATTATGACAATTTTTCTTGCCTGTTTTTCTTTTAATAGATCAACTAACTGGATTAAGTTTTCATCTGTAAAGTCATTTTAATAAGAGATTTAAACTTCCTAGTCTCTGACCTGTATTTAAAGACAGATTTTTTACTTAAATGGTCATTAATGCTACCTACAGCAATTTTTCAGCTATACATGCAGTTTTTGGGAGGAAGCCAGAGTATAAGGAGAAAACCCCCAACCTTCTAAACTGTCAATCCTTGTCAATTAAGATTTGAGTAGAGTGTACACAGCCCACAGTTAAACTCAAACCCACAACCTTAATGTTAACAGACCACGTGATCAATAGCAGATGAACTACTTTAACCACTCTGCCACCAAGGCCCCTTATTTAAAGATAAAAATATTGTATTTGAGTATTCCACAGCTACAGTATTATTTTACTCAATAGTTAATAGTAAAAGAGTAGTAAAAAATTATTTCTCTCTCTAATTTTTACAATTAATTCAAACTGCTTGACCGGTGTAGAAAAAATAGTTCTTGTCACTGATAAAAAGTGAATATGTAGTTCTCATTGGTTTAAAATAATAATGTCTTTAAAAGAAATAATGACTTCGTCAACAAAACCTACTGTGTATTCCAGTCATGTGATAAGGGAGAATTTGTATTTCATTTCGCAAATTTATTACTTTTTCAAATTAGAAAACAGGATCTTACATGATTGTACTCATGGATTATAAGATTCATCCAATCTGGATAGTTAAATAATGGAATTTTAAGTCCTTGCCAAGACTCGGACTTAAAATACCTTGATTGGAGAAATCTGATAATCCAAGAATACTATAGAAGATCCTATATGTCTACATATCTGCAAAGATATAATTCAGGATTTCATTGTCAAAATAATTCATCACCAAGTACACCAGTAAACATGTCACTTTGACAAGCATTATTAGTGTTTCCATTTTAAAGGAACTGTAAATTATTTTGTTATTACAGAAATCTCTGTTTCCATGAAAACGTTCAATTACTGCTCCATGAGTACATATTGATCAAGATCTGTAGGGAATGTAAATTTATTGATAAATGACACATGTAATTTATGACCAATAGTTTGTAATTACTCCAAGTTTGGACTTTGTATGCAAATGCCATGTTTTAAAGACTTGTACTAGCATTATGCTTGGTTTTTTTGTGATCTGCAGCGGATATCACTTTTTCTTAGGAGGCTGTAATTATGACCAAACATAAAACAAGTTTATCAATGATCTGTCATGTCCTCTGATTTATGCCCTTATTTCCTGACTTAATTGGCAATAAATTAGCCATTGGTCTGGTAGATCAGCTGACTATAAAAACTTACTTATCTGTTTTATGTTGTCTATTTACCTTACCAAATAATCAAGAATACTAACTTTAATCTCATCATTAACTTGAAAAGATGTAATCTATTCACAAATCATTTAATGTTTAATGTTAAATTTTTCACTTTATCCATTTGGACATTTAAATTGCAGCTACTCATGCATGACTCAGGTAAATGAAAGCTTAAAACTTGGTTCACCTGCAGTATACCCTATGTCAATCTGCCAAGTTTACCAGACTCATGCATGAGTAGCTGCAATTTAAATGTCCAGCTAATACGGAGGAAGCACTCTATAGAAAACAGATTGAAGGAGTTTTCTAAACAGCTGTTATCTGTATCTAGGTAGAAAACACCTGACAGGTCATTGTATTTTGACTATAATGAGCATTCTACCTCTGTTAGCTTGTAAACCATAAAAGATAAGAAAAATCCTTTGAACCCTATCAATAGGTTATGTATATGCAAATGTACGAAAGCCCATTTTATTATGTTGCAATTCTTATCTTACATTCGTTTATGTTTATAGTCATTTTGATTGGTCAAAAGGCCTTAAACCAGTACTTCTCAGATCCATCATACTTTGATGGACGACTTGAAGAACTACTTTTTACTTGCTACGCGTAAACAAATATGGCGGCCATGTGTTGTTGACGCTTCAGACAAGAAATCAAGTCAATACACTTGATTTTGGCGATACAAATATCTTGAGCGATGAATCGCTTAAATGGAAAGCTATTATTTGAAACAGCTGTGTATTAATATTATGAAATCATTTGTTTTATAGAGAAATACATACAAGAAATTATTTTAACATTACACTTTGTTTTAGAGTCATTGTTCACATTGCTGAATGACTGGAAATATCTGAATTCGAATGTGGATGAAATGCGAGTGGGAAGGCATATATAAACCATACTTAAAAATTGAGTTTCTTCTAATTTCAATTATGAATCATTTCAAACACACATAGCCATAGCGGTAAAACTACCTTCTTTTTTCTCAATCACAACAAATCAACGAAATGAGCAAGATGCACGGATTTGCAATCAGCTCCATGTCTCGGCACAGCTCCATCAATTTTCACTGATAAATCCGTCCAACAATCAACAACTATTGTTTTTCCTGTTCGTATTTAAGAAAGAACGTCTAACTAGGTTTGAACAGATATGACGTCACATATTATGTTAATATAAACCGCGGGTACAATGAAGAATATTAGTATATGGAATATTATTTTTTGTGGAGTCTTCTTTTGTTTTTATAAATAATCTTCTCGACAAATTGTAAAATATATCTGTTGTTAATGCCAGTTATTCCCTTCAAATCGACCACGTCTTCGTCTTCAGTTCGTTGTGTATATTCCTATGCGTCACACACTTATAATGAAATTTTATTTTGGGAAAAAAATGTAAATACATAAAAAACTATTTTGTAGGAATTATTAGGATTATTTTCAGTAATTCATCGATGTATGAACAAGGTCGACTCGCACACAAAATTGGCCGTTTATATGTGAGTGAGTGGACCTCCTTCATACATCTATGAATTCCTAAGAATAAGCGTTTAATCCTATAGCCACCATTCGCCTCCACCCTGCACACACACACACACAAAACACATTCATTTTACTTTACACTTTTGATAAATCTTATATCTGTACTGATCTCTTGTATTTATGATTAAAATAAATCTAAAATCTGTACTGAGCTCATAATTATATTAATGAATAAGACCAGCGATATTATTTGAGTGTGACTGCTTCAGAACATATATAACAACTGCAGTTCTTCGTTGAGTAAGGATATCATTATGCCAACATAGATTATTGTTTAACAACATAATTATCTCGTTACGTCAGCATTGTATGTCAAAGACAACATAGCTATGTTTTTGTAATGGAAGTATATCCACAAAATATTGTTTTAGGGACAATGTTGGCAGTGTTAAACAAAAAACAAAAAAGTATTATTTACAGGTTTGGTCAATGAAGAACTCATGCTTAGTTGTTGTTGTCATAGTACATTTGTTTTAATCCATCTAATAATGTTAGTGAAAAAAGAGCATCAATTAAATACCACAATGATTTTAGCACAACATAATTTTTATCTCTTAATATTTTATATATATTATTTTTGACTAAAGTAAACAGAGTTTTAAATCTCTTTCACTTATTTCTGTTACTGGTAGGCTAAAAATGTACAATAACAGTAATAATACAGAAAATATAATAGGAGAATTTAAATAGTCAAATACCACCAATAATGCTGTGAAAATGACAACCAGTAGGAAAGTGTAATGCAATCTGACAGTAAGACTTTCTAATTAGATAAATTAAGAATGATGGTTTTGCTATAATTTACAGTTATCTTGAATAATTGATAATTTTGTCTTATTATTTGGTTAATTATAATGTCTGGAATGATGGAGAATCATTAAATTGTAGATGGTTAATATTGGGTTAATAGCTTACCACAAATCTGATTAGCACTCAGAAATGTGCATGGTTTCACAGGTTCTGGAATACAGTCATTACAAACACCCAGAGGACCAAGACTCAAAACATAGTTGATACTCTGATTCAAGCACAGAAATAGAGGAACACAAGAGTAGTTCAAGGTAAGTTATATGTTTGTTTGTACATTGAAGTTAACAATTCTATCAGACACTATAAAAGAGAACAACATAGCACCAAAGACCAAATCACCACAAAAAACAAAATAGCAAAAAAGGACAAAAAAGACAGAAGAAACTGCAAGCATGAAAAAGTCACATAAAACATGTGGTTGTCTTTATAACCATTTCTCTCCCCTGTATTGTAAAACCTTAACAATACAGATATGTTTCACAGCAAACAAAACACAAAACTTGTGGAATACAGAACTAACAGAAGTGACCCATATTTTGCATGACATGAAGCAAACATGTACTTTTAAGTTTACATGTTAAAATTCTTAATTGCTAAAATGTTTTTTGTTTGTTGTTAATACATGTACCTTTAAAAGGCCACAAAAACTGGACTTCAGTTGCTTAAATTTTAATTGTGTTTCTGTGAAAGTTTCTACACTTGTTAAGCACCATATAGAGATATTCATATAAAATTATCAGATACAGATATTGAAGGTGTTATGGTCCTGTATGAATTCAAATGTACAAATTAATGCCTTATTTTGGAATTTTAAAAACTTGATTTTCACTTCAAAAAGCAATGATTTTTAAATGGGCACTGGAAACCTTCATCATATTTACTGAAAATCTTAGAATAGATTGAGCTGATGAATATATGTAAAAATAGCAACAAGGCTTTTGGTTGTAAATATACACAGACTGAAAATCATGTGATTGGATAAGTCAATGAGAATTATAATACAAACAACATGTTATATTATTTATTATCCCTGTATCAGTAATATTCCTGGAATTTGATTGGTCAGTTTCACGTCTTTACAAAACCAATATATCCGGGGCATTACTAAGTCATATACCCGGATGTTGCTAACAGTTAGTTGCACAAAAGTACTTAAGATGTGTTTATATTATAAATGGTAATTAGTTTGTGTCATGTATAAGATGATGAATTCTTTCACAACAGGTCCAAATGTGTTTTTTTTAAAAAGAAACAAAAGTTATGCAGTTTGACAAACATCAATGTCACAATATTGTGACGTCTCTGCAAGACATTCAGCGCCAAAATTTTTTTCTTAAACATCTGTTTGAGTCCAACAAAAAACTTGTTTATTTCGAGAACTGTAGGGTTCTACCTTTGGTAAAACCCTTCACCTTAGGTAAAAAAGCCTAATTTTTATCACATTTCAATCAATCTTTCTTTGATAATGATAAAAATGTTACTTTAGTGTCCGCCATTTCGTTGACAAAGTACCTAAAAATCCATCATTTCAAACAGCACCCCTGTACACCCTTGGGCTTCGCCTCAGGGCGTACTTTAGGTGTTAAAATCTCCACATCTACGGATATGAACGTATATAACCTATATTAGTACTTTGCAGTATTTTCCTTTGATCTTTATGTGCAATATTGTCTCCTCTCAATATATTAGTGTGAGATGGGCCAATCTCACCTCAATGTAAATATTGTCCCCTCTCACTTGTGTGAGATGAGTCTATCTCAACTCGCTGTCAATATTGTGGTTAAGAAAATAGTGTGACAGTGGTAAACAGACTATCCTAATTTTTGTCTCGCCTGCGACGAAAGTCGCTGGAGGCGAGACATATGTATGGGAATCCGGCGGCGGCGGCGGCGGCGGCGGCGGCGTAAACACTTGCCATCTTGCTTCATATCTTTGTAAGCCCAAGCCCTAGGTCCATCATATTTGGTCCAGAGGTAGCTTATGATGAGTACTTGCCAGTCAGTCACCTGTCACCTGACCTTGACCTCAATTTCACGGTCCAGTGACTACGTTAAAGTTTTTGGGTTACGACAGTTCCTCTGTAACTACGCATGGTAGGATGACAATATTTGGTGTATAGGTTGCTGATGACTAGTACATGACTGTCTGGTAGGTGTCACCTGACCTTGACCTCAATTTCACGGTCCAGTGACTACGTTAAAGTTTTTGGGTTACGACAGTTCCTCTGTAACTACGCATGGTAGGATGACAATATTTGGTGTATAGGTTGCTGATGACTAGTACATGACTGTCTGGTAGGTGTCACCTGACCTTGACCTCAATTTCACGGTCCAGTGACTACGTTAAAGTTTTTGGGTTACGACAGTTCCTCTGTAACTACGCATGGTAGGATGACAATATTTGGTGTATATGTTGCTGATGACTAGTACATGACTGTCTGGTAGGTGTCACCTGACCTTGACCTCAATTTCACGGTCCAGCTACTACGTTAAAGTTTTTGGGTTACGACAGTTCCTCTGTAACTATGCATGGTAGGATGACAATATTTGGTGTATAGGTTGCTGATGACTAGTACATGACTGTCTGGTAGGTGTCACCTGACCTTGACCTCAATAGGTGTCACCTGACCTTGACCTCAATTTCACGGTCCAGCGACTACGTTAAAGTTTTTGGGTTACGACAGTTCCTCTGTAACTACGCATGGTAGGATGACAATATTTGGTGTATAGGTTGCTGATGACTAGTACATGACTGTCTGGTAGGTGTCACCTGACCTTGACCTCAATTTCACGGTCCAGCAACTATGTTAAAGTTTTTGGGTTACGACAGTTCCTCTGTAACTACGCATGGTAGGATGACAATATTTGGTGTATAGGTTGCTGATGACTAGTACATGACTGTCTGGTAGGTGTCACCTGACCTTGACCTCAATTTCACGGTCCAGCGACTACGTTAAAGTTTTGGGGTTACGGCTGTTTCCCTGTAACTATGCAGGATATGGTGACAATATTTTGTATACAGGCTGCTGCTGATATTTAATGCTATTTACGTAATGCTTATGACGAAATTTATTTTCGTTACTGATGCGGAATGCAGGCGAGACGTTTTTCTGTGTCCACACTTGTTATTTAACTGGATGCATTTTCTCATCATTTTTCATGTCTGTCTCCTGTCAATGAGGTAATGACAAGAAAATGTACATAAATAACCTAGGAATATCTGTTCATGTTTTACTCAAAAAGAAATACATTCCAATAATTTATCACATAAGAAAATACTTGATTATTTTCACTCTCAGGATGTTTAAACACAAATGTCACTAATGTACAGATATTTTTTAAATGATTGATTAATTGTCCAATAGACCAAATTTTAATTCAGAAAGCACACTTTTCATTCTCTAACTAAATATACACTAATAACATACACAATTGTCTAAACTTGTTTTGTACAATGAATTATAAATTTGGAAATTTTGATGATCAGGCCTTCCAAAATGATCTCTTTTTTAAATTGCAAATTATGAATACTTGTATCAGAAACTAACTTATATGGCAAGTTTAAAGAAAGTTAATTGACAATTTTTGTGTGTGTCTAAACCTTCTTAAATTTGTGTTGTGTTGCTAGAATGTGTTTTTCTGTGCAAGGTAAATTAATATCTTTTATATATGGTTATTTGGATGATGTAACCATCCATCTGACTATATTCAGTCAAATAAGGTGGTAGGAATTTTATTATTCTCAATGTCATACTTTTGTCAAAATTTATAAACAAAGATTTGAGGTTTTATTTTATTATTAATTTGTAAATATTCAAAACATGATGAGTCTACTCTTGTCACCAAGCACATTATTAACTTGTCCAGGGAACATGCACACTTGTTGAATAAGTTGCAAATCTTAATCAAAATTTATAAACAACGATTTGAGGTTTATTATTTTATTATTAAATTGTGTACATGTACATAATGTAGTAAATTGTTATTCCAAAACAATATAATTTGAGTACATGTGTGCAAGTGGTTATCTGTTGTACATGCCATTAATTCATGAAGGTTCCAATTTACAGGTAAAAATTAATTAAACATAATATGAGCAAGGTGAGAAGATGAATACTTGTATCATTGATCACATTAGGGATTATACCAGTCATTACTGAGGTGCTGATATAATATCTGTAGGGTAATCATTTTGGGGGAGTGAATATTAAAAAGACATTCACACAATACAACAAAATGCATCTGATTCAACAAGTGTGCTTGTTCCTTGGACAAGTTAATAATATGCTTGGTGACAAGAGTAAAGTCATCATATTTTGAATATTTACTCCTCTCAATTGTTTTTATACTTTTTGTCAAATTTCATTGGTAAAATAATTGTTTATATATATCTGGCCATGTTATACATTTTTCAAAGAAATACATTCCAGTAATTTATTACTGTTGATATTAAACCATTCTAAACCCACTCATATAAGTTCACAAACATTTCTTTATCCACACACACCACAATGTTCTCTGTACTTCTTGACCAATAAAAACTGGCTGCCATAATATAGCTGAAAATTTGCTGACCGTGGCATAAATCTTAATTAAACAAGCAAACTCAATATAACTTACATGTTTATTTATCTATATAAGTAAGAGGAGTCAAGAGTAATGACCACCCATCAAAGAACATTGTATGAGGAGTCAGGAGTAATGACCACCCATCAAAGTACATTGTAGATTAAATCTATGTCCTAGCGAGTCAGGAGTAATGACCACCCATCAAAGAACATTGTAGATTAAATCTATGTCCTAGCGAGTCAGGAGTATTGACCACCCATCAAAGAACATTGTAGATTAAATCTATGTCCTAGCGAGTCAGGAGTAATGACCACCCATCAAAGAACATTGTAGATTAAATCTATGTCCTAGCGAGTCAGGAGTATTGACCACCCATCAAAGAACATTTTAGATTAAATCTATGTCCTAGCTAAAGTTTTTATTGGGTTCGGGTGTTGTTTTTGGTTTCTTCTTTGTTCAGTTAAGACTTTTCTTTTGGCAGTGTGTACTTAACTGCACTATTAATGTACAAGGACTGCCCGTTTTCCTATGGAACGTCTGGTTTTTTCCAAGTACTCCAGCATCCTTTCCCAATAAAACCATGATTTAGCTGAAAAATTGATAAAAGATTCATACAGATAAACAAAAACAATATCTGAAACTTTACAAACTCTCATTACTTTACAGTTTCCCTGTACATCTAAGGGTACACAAGAAACATTGAAGGCAAATTAATTTCTTCATTCAGTTTTAATTAATTATAAAGAGGGATTAAGAAGTTTGTTTTACCAAACAGTGGACATTACAAGATTTAAATAAATATAAATACAATGATGGATATAACATGTTTATGTGACTTCGATTAATTATCTTCTGTTGTCAGTTGACTTGTTAAGTTCTTACACATTCAATCTATGTTGGTACTTATCCTGGAATCTGTATGGAGACCATTATATTTTTTTAACCTCTGTACTTTATTCTAGAATGCTATAGTTATTTTTGGGTTTGATGGCTCTTGTTTTGAAAACACCAATTTGGTCAACTATAAGCAATAGGAGATAACTCTAATAACTAAAAGTGAATATGTTACAAAAGAATTGTTTACCTTTCCTTTTTAATAAATAAGGTTTAGTAAAAACACATTTGTCAATAATTTCCATGGTTCTAATTATAAAAAGTGTTTGACAATGGTGGCTAGTTTTCATGAATTTAATTCCAACCAGCAAAATACAAAAACAAGCATTGACCGTTTGTTCATAAAATTATAGAACTACATCATCACACATGATAAAACATTCTATTCTCAACTGCTTTCAAATGTTTTCTTGCAAACTAATTATGTGTGTAAAACAATCACACATTCTGTGTCAAAAAAGCTGCAAATTAGTGAAAAACTTTCCATATGACTAATGATTATGTCACTTTTAATTTATCTTTTTATGGATTTTTTTTGGAAGACATTTAAAATGAATACTTTTCCTTGTATTATAGTGACAAAGAACATTACAGGGAATTGATTTCAGATTTATTTGTGTCGAAGGATGACTTGGCAGTTTTAATGTTATAATACACTATAACCTGTGATACATTTAACCAGGCCCTGTAGTAGGGACCAATTTATCTAACCTGCCTGCTCCATCTCCCTAACCTCCCCTAGTATCAGGGAAGTGTGTGTATGTGTGTGTTTTATTACAAAATTTGTATGATAAGCTGGTGGTCATTTTCAATCAATTGTGATGGTTTTGGTTTTCATTTGAATAAAAATTTCCCTTTGTTCAAAAGATCTGTTTTCTGTTTTGGAAGGTCAGGTGAACGTTTGTAAGTTTTTAGGTCAGTCCAGTTATAAGGGGTGTTTTATATTGGTCTACTGTGTTAGGAATGGGAAGATGTGGTTTGAACATCCCTAATCACATGACTAGGTTGACTCGTCTGTCCTATATAAGTGAGAGAAATTCTGCTCTCAGAGTCTGTTGCATTTGTCAGCCAGACACTGAAGTTCGCTGTTTAAGCTGGTGAGTGGCATCTAATGAGCTAACAGAGCAGACAGGTTGTTCTGTTTACAAGCTGTTTTGGTACCAAAAGTGCAGTCCAATCTGTCCCTCAAAGAAACAGTGCAGACTGTCTAGGTCAATAAAGCAGGCTGTTCAAATATATAACGGTGCAAGCTGTTACATACGGGAGTCAGTCTGTCCTGTACAAGCTGTACTGTTACAAACCCGCTCATTGTAATATCCTTTTCATATTATATATTATAAACCAAGTTGTATATACGTTTTGTACCTGTTGTTTGATTTTATATTTACAAGGAGTCTTGTACATATTTTAGTTCGTTAATGTTGTATTCATTGGATTAGTTGGATTACTTTTACATTGTATGACGCTTTGTCATTGTATTTTGTACTTAATTGCCAATTTAGTCCTGTCTTTTACAGTTGCGATATTTAGAAATGATTAGTTCTTACCGTAATTGATAATATATAATTGAATCCTAGACATATTCTGGAACGAACTCTCGGCCTTTGTTTTAATAAATCCAAGTTGTAATAGAGATTATTAATTTATAACACATTAAATCAACCTTCCGCTCAGTTACACGTTACACAATCAATCAATCAATCAATCAATCAGTTTTTAAAATATCAGTCAAGTAAGGCATACACAATGCTATTTTTTAGTAATATTTCTTGGTTGTTATATATGCTTGTAGCCTAGGTGTGAAGTGTAAATTTCCAAGATTTTTTCTTGAACTTTACCTAAGTTATTGACCTTTATTTACTGTTTTTGTTGTTGTTGAGGTTAGTGGCTATTATTTTGTAAACTAAAATAGCTAGAGATATATTGTAAACTGCAACCAGGTCTGTACATATTAGTCAAGCAAGTAAACAAACAATAAATCAACGGAAATTGGGGTGGGATGGGTCACAGGGAATACAATTTTGACTGCCACTGGAAAAGTATGGAGTTTTGGGTTGGTGCGGAAAATGTAGCCTTTTGTAGCGGCTGCAATGAGCCTACTCTTTTTCGAAATCTACAAAAAGGGTCTTTATCGTGCAAGGAGCGTGGCACTCTCTATACATGTTACCCGCTACAGTCCGAGGTCAGGCTTTCCAACGAGAGGGCCTCCCCTATCCGCCACCCGGGGACGCACTGGGCTGCTCTGTGGGTCAACTTATGAATGGAAAGCTGGTTGTCTAACAGGGGTGAGCCTCTAGTTACTTATGAATGGCAAAGTTGGTTGTCTAACAGTTGAGCCTCTAGTTACTTATGAATGGCAAAGCTGGTTGTCTAACAGTTGTCGTTGAGCCTCTAGTTACTTATGGAAGGCAAAGCTGGTTGTATTACAGGTGAGCCTCTAGTTACTTATGAATGGCAAAGCTGGTTGTATAACAGTTGAGCCTCTAGTTACTTATGGAAGGCAAAGTTGGTTGTCTGACAGGTGAGCCTCTAGTTACTTATGAATGGCAAAGCTGGTTGTCTAACAGTTGAGCCTCTAGTTACTTATGAATGGCAAAGTTGGTTGTCTAACAGTTGAGCCTCTAGTTACTTATGGAAGGCAAAGCTGGTTGTATTACAGGTGAGCCTCTAGTTACTTATGAATGGCAAAGCTGGTTGTCTAACAGTTGAGCCTCTAGTTACTTATGAATGGCAAAGCTGGTTGTCTAACAGTTGAGCCTCTAGTTACTTATGGAAGGCAAAGCTGGTTGTATTACAGGTGAGCCTCTAGTTACTTATGAATGGCAAAGCTGGTTGTATAACAGTTGAGCCTCTAGTTACTTATGGAAGGTAAAGTTGGTTGTCTGACAGGTGAGCCTCTAGTTACTTATGAATGGCAAAGCTGGTTGTCTAACAGTTGAGCCTCTAGTTACTTGTGAATGGCAAAGTTGGTTGTCTAACAGTTGAGCCTCTAGTTACTTATGAATGGCAAAGTTGGTTGTCTAACAGGTGAGCTTCTAGTTACTTATGAATGGCAAAGTTGGTTGTCTAACAGTTGAGCCTCTAGTTACTTATGAATGGCAAAGCTGGTTGTCTAACAGTTGAGCCTCTAGTTACTTATGAATGGCAAAGCTGGTTGTATAACAGGTGAACCTCTAGTTACTTATGAATGGCAAAGCTGGTTGTCTAACATTTGAGCCTCTAGTTACTTATGAATGGCAAAGCTGGTTGTATAACAGTTGAGCCTCTAGTTACTTATGAATGGCAAAGCTGGTCGTCTAACATTTGAGCCTCTAGTTACTTATGAATGGCAAAGCTGGTTGTATAACAGGTGAGCCTCTAGTTACTTATGAATGGCAAAGCTGGTTGTGTAACAGTTGAGCCTCTAGTTATTATGAATGGCAAATCTGGTTGTCTAACAGTTGAGCCTCTAGTTACTTATGAATGGCAAAGCTGGTTGTCTAACAGTTGAGCCTCTAGTTACTTATGAATGGCAAAGATGGTTGTATAACAGGTGAGCTTCTAGTTACTTATGAAAGGCAAAGCTGGTTGTCTAACAGGTGAGCTTCTAGTTACTTATGAATGGCAAAGTTGGTTGTCTAACAGGTGAGCCTCTAGTTACTTATGAATGGCAAAGTTGGTTGTCTAACAGGGGTGAGCCTCTAGTTACTTATGAATGCCAAAGCTGGTTGTCTAACAGTTGAGCCTCTAGTTATTATGAATGGCAAAGCTGGTTGTCTAACAGTTGAGCGTCTAGTTACTTATGAATGGCAAAGCTGGTTGTCTAACAGGTGAGCCTCTAGTTACTTATGAATGGCAAAGTTGGTTGTCTAACAGTTGAGCCTCTAGTTACTTATAAATGGCAAAGTTGGTTGTCTTACAGGGGGTGAGCCTCTAGTTACTTATGAATGGCAAAGCTTGTTGTCTAACAGTTGAGCCTCTAGTTATTATGAATGGCAAAGCTGGTTGTCTAACAGTTGAGCCTCTAGTTACTTATGAATGGCAAAGCTGGTTGTCTAACAGTTGAGCCTCTAGTTATTATGAATGGCAAAGCTGGTTGTCTAACAGTTGAGCCTCTAGTTATTTATGAATGGCAAAGATGGTTGTCTAACAGTTGAGCCTCTAGTTACTTATGAATGGCAAAGCTGGTTGTCTAACAGGTGAGCCTCTAGTTACTTATGAAAGGCAAAGCTGGTTGTCTAACAGGTGAGCCTCTAGTTACTTATGAATGGCAAAGCTGGTTGTCTAACAGGGGTCAGAGCCTCGAGTTACTTATGAATGGCAAAGCTGGTTGTCTAACAGTTGAGCTTCTAGTTACTTATGAAAGGCAAAGCTGGTTGTCTAACAGGTGAGCCTCTAGTTACTTATGAATGGCAAAGCTGGTTGTCTTAAACAGGGGTCAGAGCCTCTAGTTACTTATGAATGGCAAAGCTGGTTGTCTAACAGGTGAGCCTCTAGTTACTTATGAGTGGCATTTAATGTTGTTGCTACTTCTTCCTATAAGACCTGTTCCGAATCTGTGAACTGGACATTGAGTGGACATAATTTCTGATTTATCAATAGTAATTCTGATGTCAGAGTGTTATATATAAATGCTTTTGCCAAATGCTGCTGTTGGATTAAAAAACCTCTGGAAAAGCATTATACAGTAGCATAGCAATGGTCACTATTGATCGGTCAATAGTTCAAATGTGAAAAAAACAATAAATATCACATTTTTTGGCAGACAATGAGACAATGTATACCCAATGTATCAATTAACTTTTATAACAGTTCTATGAAAGGTGATTAAGGTGACAAGTTAGGTTTACCTTGACCTTTAGAAGTACATGTACTTATATCAGTAACTGACCATACAGTCATACATCTGACTAAATAAACTTGATGGAGATAATGTAAGTGATTTTTTTGGGGTGGGGGTAGGGGATTAAATTTCATCCTTTTTTATTAAGAAATAATGACTGTTTTTCACCCATCATATATAATGTAAGTCTGTCTTTAAACACATACAAAAACTACAGAGATATTATTGTATATATGCTGATATATTTCATTGATTTTGAGAGTCTCAATTTGAAGACATTATTTGCATAAAAGATATTTTTGCAAGTATTTTTGTTTTATAAAGGGTACATAACTCTTCAAGACCAAGATCTGATATAATAAACTCCGTCTCTTGTTACAGAAACAGAAAGTAAATAAAAGTTATGTTGGGGGGGTTTGTATTTGACAATTGACCAATCTAAAAGGAAAATACTTGTTTTAAATAAATAGAATTTCGCATGTTTATGATTGGTTGAAAAACTGATATTGGGACATGTTAAATTGCAACTTTGAGTAGTATTTGTTTTGTGATTAGCGGTTCCCAGACCAAATAATATCAGGCGAATAAATATAAACAAAACACACAAATAGATTTGGCAGTATTATTGACGTAAGTAAATATATATATATCAATATAACTCAATGTAAATATAAGACAATATACATAAATATATCAATTCGTATAAATGACATTTAAATAAAAGACGAATCAATAAATAAATAACATTTTTTGGCACAAATGTCCGCCAAGCCTTAAGGCCGCCAAAATATAGAGAAATAATACAGCAACAATTACAACAACAAAATTCAACATCATGTATCCTTTTTCTCTACGTAAAGTATAAAACTTCAAAACGCATAAAGGTAATGAAGAATGTACAATCTACTCTTATTACGTGTGAAAAAGAAGTAGACCAAAAACAGGGAAGAATACCCTGTTCTGGGTAACTTCTCCCTGAGAAGAGAAAAAGAAAACAAAATTAGACACAACAAAATATAATAAATACATCCATATCTACCAAAATAAATAATTAAAGTTGAACATGTCTAATAATATTAATAAATTTTAACCTCAATCTAGCAGTTCCAGCATTATTCAAATGCAAACCGTCATTGGGAGCAAACAATGAAGCATCTGGCTTATTTCCACATAAAAAACTTCTATAAATATTTGAGTACAAAATTTCTTTTCTCGCACATAACTTTTTAGCTCACCTGGACCGAAGGTCCATGTGAGCTATTGCTATCACTTGGCGTCCGTCGTCCGTCGTCCGTCGTCTGTCGTCCGTCGTCCGTCGTCCGTCGTCCGTCGTCCGTCGTCTGTCGTCCGTCGTCCGTCGTCCGTCGTAAACTTTTTCAAAAATCTTCTCCTCTGAAACCACTGGGCCAATTTTTTTCAAACTTGGCCACAATCATCCTTAGGGTTCCTAGTTTCAAGTTTGTACCCAGGGTGTTGATCAACAGACAAATATGGCGGCTGTTACTAAAAATAGAACATGGGGGTCAACACAGGTTTTTGATCATTATCTAAAAAACTATAATAGCTATAGAGAAAACCGTTACTTCAAATTGATCAGCACATTAAGGTCTACAATAGTTGCTATTAGTGCGAAGTTGTGTATTGGCTTCTTGTAGGAGTTATTGCCCTTTTTTGACGATTTTTGACAAAATTTTTGGTATTTACAATATAACCTGAAAAATATACGAGGTAGAGTGAAACTGTAAATGGCAAAAATGATCAGCAATAAAAGCCCTACAATTCACTTGATTGGTCTGAAATTGTCAGATGACTCTTTATATGAGTTATTGCCCTTAAATGGTAATTTTTTATGAAATTTTCCGTTTTTGTCCTGTAACTTTAAAACTATAACAGGTAGAGTAAAACTGTAAATAGCAAAAATGATCAACAATACAAGCCCTACAATTCACTGTATTAGTCTGAAATTGTCAGATGACTCCTTATAGGAGTTATTGCCCTTAAATGGCAATTTTTTATGAAATTTTCCGTTTTTGTCCTGTAACTTGAAAACTATAGCAGCTAGATTGAAACTGTAAATTGCACAAATGATCAGCAATAAAGACCCTACAATTCACTTGATTGGTCTGAAATTGTCAGATGACTCCTTATATGAGTTATTGCCCTTAAATGGTAATTTTTTATGAAATTTTCCGTTTTTGTCCTGTAACTTTAAAACTATAACAGCTAGAGTAAAACTGTAAAGAGCAAAAATGATCAACAATACAAGCCCTACAATTCACTATATTAGTCTGAAATTGTCAGATGACTCCTTATAGGAGTTATTGCCCTTAAATGGCAATTTTTTATGAAATTTTCCGTTTTTGTCCTGTAACTTGAAAACTATAGCAGCTAGATTGAAACTGTAAATTGCACAAATGATCAGCAATAAAGACCCTACAATTCACTTGATTGGTCTGAAATTGTCAGATGACTCCTTATATGAGTTATTGCCCTTAAATGGTAATTTTTTATGAAATTTTCCGTTTTTGTCCTGTAACTTTAAAACTATAACAGCTAGAGTAAAACTGTAAAGAGCAAAAATGATCAACAATACAAGCCCTACAATTCACTGTATTAGTCTGAAATTGTCAGATGACTCCTTATAGGAGTTATTGCCCTTAAATGGCAATTTTTTATGAAATTTTCCGTTTTTGTCCTGTAACTTGAAAACTATAGCAGCTAGATTGAAACTGTAAATTGCACAAATGATTAGCAATAAAGACCCTACAATTCACTTGATTGGTCTGAAATTGTCAGATGACTCCTTATAGGAGTTATTGCCCTTAAATTGCAATTTTTTATGAAATTTTCCGTTTTTGTCCTGTAACTTAAAAACCATAGCAGCTAGAGTGAAATAATAAATTGCAAAAATGATCAGCAAAAAAGCCCTACAATTCATTTAATTGGTCTGAAATTGTCAGATGACTCCTTATAGGGGTTATTGCCCTTAAATGACAATTTTGTTAAGAAATTTTCCATTTTTGTCCTGTAACTTGAAAACTATAGTAGCTAGATTAAAACTGTAAATTGCACAAATGATCAGCAATAGAAGCCCTACAAATGATTGCTTAGTCCAAAAATTGCAAGATGACTCTTTATAGGAGTTATTGCCCTTTCATTATGAATTTGGACATATGAACAGTTTTTTAATTATAAATTAGTCTATAACACACCTATTAGTAGAGTAAAACTGTAAATTTCTAAAGTACCCTAAAGGACAATGCCTAAAAACCATTTCATTTTCAGAAATTGTGGATGGCACCTTATAGGAGTTATTGTATTTAACAAATTTTTTGAAGAAATGTTTAGTTTTTGCACAGTAACTTAAAAGCTATAACAACTAGACTGAAACTGTTAATTTCAAAAATTTTAATATAGTTTAAGTCATTTGGATTCCAGGTGAGCGATTACAGGCTCCTGGGAGCCTCTAGTTTAATTCAGAATTTACTAATCGTACTTTACTATCTGTAACCTTGTAATCAATTAACCTCGGTAAAAAAAAGTAACAACAATTTTGGCAGTCGTATTGCTTTTGATTGTGTATAACAAATCCCCATAGTAAGATCATATTTGTTCTAAATCGTGAGATTCAATATTTGTGCCAATATGTACAAGAACAATATCAACATTATCTAACTTTATTACTCCCCTGTTTATCAGAACTGTTAATCTACCAATCGTTGCCCCCGGAAATGCCTGAACGGTACAATCTCGTATTCCACTAACATACTTTAGAATGGAAGCAGAGATAATGGTGGCTTTTCTCCTAAAAAACCTCCCTGAAAAAGACCTTACATTGAATTTATAATATGACTTTTTATACTTTCTGCTACTAAAATCTTATCATTTAAAAAGTTCTTAAATACCGTTTATATGCGTCACTTTTCCAATCGCCATACAACTGTATTAACTCACTCGGTACGTTAGCAGAAAAAGCCTACCTCTCCTAAAACTATGAGATGAAAAATTTTGCAGATCCAGGCCAATTTTCCTAATCAAATATCTCAAAATGGATTGAAATTTACTATAAGTAATCGAAGCTGCTTTTTTATTTCTCAATATACAATTATCAGAATTTAGAAAATGATATTAAAAACAACAGCAAGCTATCTTTCTTTAACAACTTTCATTTATCTAATATTAGACCCTATTATGTTGACCTTTGTAAATTTAAAACTGATAGATCAACTCTTGCAAAACTAAGAATTAGTGCTCATGAATTAGCTATAGAAAGCGGTCGATATCAAAACATACCCAAACAGAACAGACTCTGTCTCTGTTGTAATAATGGAGAAATAGAAGATGAAATCCATTTTCTTATTAATTGCAATATTTACAACAACATTAGAAATAATTTTATCACTAAACTTGATAGAATACTCTCATACAAAACAAAAATTAATAATTTAACAAACTGTATCATTTTAAAATTATTCAATAGCAAATCCCCCACCATACTAAAGCTATTTGCTAATTTTATACAAGAATGCCTACAAAGTAGGCAAAATAAACTTGAAAGGGGATAATTTATTGAATTTCCTTACTTTTTCTACAACAAACGTCTAATTTCAACATTGTATGACTATTATAATAATTGTAACATGAATTTTAATCTTTCCACTGTCATTCCCAACTATTATTGTCTTTTGTAGCTTATAGTTCACTACTTTGGGAATGACCATTTATTGTAAATGTGTTTCGCTAATAAATATTATTATTATTATTATTATTATAATAAGCGGGTTTAGATCCAGAAACTGGTACTAAAAAAGCATATGCTCATATGCTCTTACGGGGCAAAGTGGGGAACCAGGAATTTCTAAGAGCGATATTGACAATACTCTTTCGCCATATTGTATCGTCTTGGACCAAGAAACGTTAACTACAAACATACGTTTTGTTCTATCAGAAATAATATTTTCTCTACACAATTGCTTACCAGAATCAAAAGAATCTGCGGAAACTGGTACCATTAGATTTTCGAAACATGAGAAAAAACGCATGCAAAAATAAACACCAAATGGTAGAATCAAACACTTTTGAAAAATCAAAAAATTTAAGCATACTTAATGAAATTCTAGGAGTTATAGGATGAGCCTGTTTTGGACATTGTGGATTCAAATGCAACAAACCCTTTAGAACCAAATTTAAATGAAATTTATCAGACTCTGTAAATAGCTTATCAGTAAATAAATGTAAAGTTCTTAGCCCACTTATATAATTCTTGATTGATGATACAGCCATAAATGACCTACTTAAAAACTGAGCAAACAAAGACAAAATATAGATAGTTGTAGGTAGGGGATTTAAATCAAAATAAAAACAAAACATGAAATAAGATTCCCATTGTATTCTCAGATTTTTATAAGTGCTCTCTGCATAGGCATACCTAGCTGATCTTTTCATGTTCTCTTTTAAAATAACGCATAGGCATACCTAGCTGATCTTTTCATGTTCTCTTTTAAAATAACGCATAGGCATACCTAGCTGATCTTTTCATGTTCTCTTTTAAAATAACTAGCTCTGCAAAATAACAAACAAAATTCCTACAGTCAAATAACATCATTACCAATCATGAGTAAATCTAAACAAATCATGTGACAAAAATACTTCAGACATTTGTCTATTCTTAACCTCATGACTGAATAATGTCTCAAACTTCTTATTATAATTCACGCATAAATGTGTGTGTAATCATTACACATAAGAATGAGCAGTTCTTAATGTACATCAAAATATATATTAATCTAAACAAAGAAATTTGAAAGAACCAATGAAAGAATAGTATTAATCAGTTACGCAAGATTAGAAGTGAACTTTAGTTAACTAACCGAATGAAATCATGAATATTAATGAATATCCCGTCCTCGTTGTCACAATTAAATATTTTTACTTTTAAAGTGCAACAAAATATTGTTGATTTTGTCTGCTGCACATTTATTCCAAAAATAGACTACAAGCTTTCTAACAGAATCCATGTTTTACCCTAAAAATAGATACATGAATATTACAATATCAATGTCTGTAATGGTATAAAATAGCGTTTATTGAAGACAAGGTAAACTACCAATGTCAACTAATATTTAGTGGTATTATGAAATAGTTTATATATTGCTGCTTTTTGCTACCCAACTAGTAGACTAGATACCTGTGCAGTAGATTATTGGGTTATGTTATAATTGGATTTATCTCCCTTTGTATACAGTTAAATGGCAGTAATGAAATCTGAGACGGGACTTTTTAAAGTTTGATCTAGTGACAAACTTGCAAAAATGGTACAATAAAAGTAATCTTTGCAATTTTTTGCAAGGTAGTAACTTGATTTGGGGGGGGGGGGGGGAGGGATGAACTGTGGTTTACTGGAAGTAAACAGACACCTATTGTATTGACTAGTCAGATTACACAATTAATGGTATAACAACAGACAATACATAAATAGATCCAATACAGCTATGATAGTGATATTGACAGCAGCCATATATCTGCTTTTAGAATGAATTTTTTAGGTATTTTTCATAGAAAGTGTCTTATTTTTTAATAACCATTTAATTGTGTCCTTTCTTTTTCTTCAATTTTAGTAGTGACCATCACTTATTGCAGACAAGCGCCTTATGTCACAAAACAATTAGGGAATTCAATGTAAATTACAATACTCATATTTACAGTGGGTGCCAATGCCATTTCATTAAAGTACAGAAAAAAGCCTAAAAAACAGACAGACAAACATACTACTGAACATTCCTCAGAGAGACCAGAACCAACCAACAGTCAGCATATGTACAGACATGTGTCTGTAGAATAATACAGTCACAATCCTCCAGTTCAGAAATGGACTCCGATTTATTAGATCCGACTGTTCCTACACAGAACTACAGGTAAGTGTCTGTTAGTTATTTATTTATTAAAGCCACTTTTAAAATTGATTTGTTTGTTAGAAAACATAATTATATATACACATTTCAGGGTTGTGGGGCGAGCATATAAAGCATTGCCTTGTTCCTCTGTCCTTCTGTTTATCATAGTTCTGTCATGAGCATATCAAAACATTAGATATATTGACCTAAGATTTATATGGACTAGTAGTGTATAAGTAACAGAAATCTACCTACACTAAGTGTTGAGTTATCTCCCTTAGTTTATTTTTCTTGTCTGGTACAAATAACTTAAAAACTACTTGATGGATTCACTTTAAACTTTGTATATATGCACTGTAAAAGAACCATTACCATACCTAACTTCCTTTGTTTATCTTTTCCATTCATCCCAGTTGCTTTTCCAGAGAATGACTTGTGGACTACTGCATGGATTCATATCATACTTTGTATATAAGTATCTGTTGATGTGTATAAGAACCATAACTCTGTAACTACATTGGTTGTTTAGTTATCTCCCTTAGTTTATTATGCTTGTCATAAAAATAACATGAAGACTATGGGGTGTTCTTACATCACACTTATATAGAAGTGTGCTGCACAAGAACCATTTATGTTTCAGTCATTTATTGGTTTTTATGTTTGTGTCCTGACCACCAAACTTGTTATACATGGTATATCCAAATGTTTCCTACATAATTTTAACTCATTAGAGAACATTTCAGTTTTATTCTTTACATATTCTTTACAATAGTTTTGGAAGTACGCAGAGATAGATAGATTGTTTGTTTGATGTTTAATGCCACTTCCAGCAATTTTTCAGCTTTATCATGACATTTATCATATCAAGTTTTTACTATGGAGGATGCTGGAGTACCAGGAAAACACCTCCAACCTGAGGTAGGAAAACTGGTGCAGAGAGAGTCAAATTGTGTAGAGAGGGGTTTGATGATGTAAGATCAAAGTAAATGTAAATCATAGGATTTTATACTTGTACTATTTTAAAAAGGAAGAAAATGACATGAAGAAGGGATACTAAAATTTTTGTTTATTAAATAATAATGAGTCATTAAGAGTTGAACCAAAGATTGTGTGTTTTTGTTCATGCTTATTCTGTAATAGTCATTAATATTTGATGGCTGCAGTAGTAGTCTTAGTGATGTCACCATTTTGGGTCTGCATAATTGATCAAGCAAGCAATCAAAACATGAGAATTCAGGTTTTTACTTGTTTTTTCTTTGTTTCATTGTATTATTTACTTGAACATGTTTGAGCCAATACAAGCCCTGATATATGGCAGTATTAAGAGATTTATTTATACCAAATGCTATTGTAGCAAGTGATTAATAAAACATGGTAACATTTTCTTATTTTATAGAAATATCTAATTTTAGTCATCTCTCATATGTATGAGTTATTTCCCATATACAGCAGTTATCTCCCATATACAGGAGTTATCTCACATACACAGTAGTCATCTCTCATATGTATGAGTTATTTCCCATATACAGGAGTTATCTCCCATATACAGGAGTTATCTACTATATACAGGAGTTATCTCACATACACAGGAGTCATCTCTCATATGGATGAGTTATTTCCCATATACAGGAGTTATCTCACATACACAGGAGTCATCTCTCATATGGATGAGTTATTTCCCATATCCAGGAGTTATCTCCCATATGGAGGAGTTATTTACCATATACAGTAGTTATCTCATATATGGATGAGTTATTTATGATATGCAGGAGTTATCTGCTATATACAGGAGTCATCTCTGATATGGATGAGTTATTTCCTATATGCAGGAGTTATCTCCCATATACAGGAGTAATCTCATATATGGATGAGTTATTTCCGATATGCAGGAGTTATCTCCCACATGCAGGAGTTATCTCACATATACAGGAGTTATCTCATATATGGATGAGTTATTTCTGATATGCAGGAGTTATCTCCCATAAACAGCAGTTATCTCACATACACAATTGTCATCTCTCTTATGGATGAGTTATTTCCTATCTATATGCAGGAGTTATCTCCCATATACAGGAGTTATCTCACATATGGATGAGTTATTTCTGATATGCAGGAGTAATCTCCAATATACAGGAGTTATCTCACATACACAGGAGTCATCTCTCATATGGATGAGTTATTTCCTATCTATATGCAGGTGTTATCTCACAAATGGATGAGTTATTTCTGATATGCAGGAGTTATCTCCCATATACAGGAGTTATCTCACATACACAGGAGTCATATCTCATATGTACGAGTTATCTCCCATACACAGGAGTCATCTCTCATATGGATGAGTTATTTCCCATATACAGAAGTTATCTCACATACACAGGAGTCATCTCTCATATGGATGAGTTATTTCCCATATACAGGAGTTATCTCACATACACAGGAGTCATCTCTCATATGGATGAGTTATTTCCTATATCCAGGAGTTATCTCCCATATGGAGGAGTTATTTACCATATACAGGAGTCATCTCTTATATGGATCAGTTATTTCCCATATGCAGGAGTTATCTCTCATATGGATGTGTTATTTATGATATGCAGGAGTTATCTCCCATATACAGGAGTCATCTCTGATATGGATGAGTTATTTCCTATATGCAGGAGTTATCTCCCATTTACAGGAGTTATCTCATATATGGATGAGTTATTTCCGATATGCAGGAGTTATCTCCCATAAACAGCAGTTATCTCACATACACAGGTGTCATCTCTCTTATGGATGAGTTATTTCCTATCTATATGCAGGAGTTATCTCCCATATACAGGAGTTATCTCACATATGGATGAGTTATTTCTGATATGCAGGAGTAATCTCCAATATACAGGAGTTATCTCACATGCACAGGAGTCATCTCTCATATGGATGAGTTATTTCCTATCTATATGCAGGTGTTATCTCACAAATGGATGAGTTATTTCTGATATGCAGGAGTTATCTCCCATATACAGGAGTTATCTCACATACACAGGAGTAATCTCTCATATCGTGAGTTATTTCCTATCTATATGCAGGAGTTATCTCCCATATACAGGAGTTATCTTACATATGGATGAGTTATTTCCGATATGCAGGAGTTATCTCCCATATGCAGGAGTTATCTCCCATATACAGGAGTCATCTCCCATATGGATGAGTTATCTCCCGTATACAAGAGTTATCTCCCATATGCAGGAGTCATCTCCCATAAACAGGAGTCATCTCTCATATGGATGAGTTATCTCCTATATGCAGGAGTTATCTTCCATATACATGAGTCATCTCTCATATGGATGAGTTATCTCCCATATACAGGAGTTATCTCTCATATGGATGAGTTATTTCCCATATGCAGGAGTTATCTCCCATATACAGGAGTCATCTCTCATATGGTGAGTTATTTCCTATCTATATGCAGGAGTTATCTCCCATATACAGGAGTTATCTCCCATAAACAGGAGTCATCTCTCATATGGATGAGTTATCTCCCATATGCAGGAGTTATCTCCTATATACAGGAGTCATCTCTCATATGGATGAGTTATTTCTGATATGCAGGAGTTATCTACTATATACAGGAGTTATCTCACACACACAGGAGTCATCTCTTATATGTATGAGTTATTTCCCATATACAGGAGTTATCTCCCATATACAGGAGTTATCTCCCATATACAGGAGTCATCTTTCATATGGATGAGTTATCTCCCATATACAGGAGTTATCTCTCATATGTATGAGTTATTTCCCATATGCAGGAGTTATCTCCCATATACAGGAGTCATCTCTCATATGTATGAGTTATTTCCCATATGCAGGAGTTATCTCCCATATACAGGAGTCATCTCACATGCACAGTAGTCATCTCTTATATGTATGAGTTATTTCCCATATACAGGAGTTATCTCCTATATACAGGAGTTATCTACTATATACAGGAGTTATCTACTATATACAGGAGTTATCTCACATACACATGAGTCATCTCTCATATGGATGAGTTATTTCCCATATACAGGAGTTATCTCACATACAGAGGAGTCATCTCTCATATGGATGAGTTATTTCCCATATACAGGAGTTATCTCATACACAGGAGTCATCTCTCATATGGATGAGTTATTTCCCATATCCAGGAGTTATCTCCCATATGGAGGAGTTATTTACCATATACAGGAGTTATCTCATATATGGATGAGTTATTTATGATATGCAGGAGTTATCTCCTATATACAGGAGTCATCTTTGGTATGGATGAGTTATTTCCTATATGCAGGAGTTATCTCCCATATACAGGACTAATCTCATATATGGATGAGTTATTTCCAATATGCAGGAGTTATCTCCCATATGCAGGAGTTATCTCCCATATACAGGAGTTATCTCATATATGGATGAGTTATTTCTGATATGCAGGAGTTATCTCCCATAAACAGCAGTTATCTCACATACACAATTGTCATCTCTCTTATGGTATCAATGTACTATTGCATAACGGTATGGGCGCGGCCATTTTATGAGCACAAAGTAAAGCGTGAAAAAACTGTCAGGTTAAACGCGATTGGTCAATAATGATTGTTAAAGTAAATATATTTTGGAAAGAAATGCAATCTTTGGTATGAAAATACACAAAAAGGGAGTTTTATACACATTTAGGAGGAAGAAATCAAATTTCGAATACGTAGGGGCACCTCGAGGAAATTTGAAAAAAATGAGACTCCCCCTTTTTGACCTTCATTTTTCAGCCAGAAAAGCAATGCGAACCTATATTTTTAATAACACCAAATAAACCCCCTATTCTTTAACATAAATAATCTCTCTTAATTTAACATTAAATTAACTTTGTCTTTCAACGAAATAATAATCGAAAAGGGGTACCCCATATGGAAAATAACATAGAAAGGCCATTGGTCCATTGTATTCTATACATGTTTCTTTTGGCATTTGAATTCGGCAAATTTTACTTTAAGCGCATAAATTCTGCATAAAATCATAGATTATTACAAAATTCATTGTTTATATTCACGTTTTAATTAGCTATAGTCTATTTCATGAAACATGCTATTTTCAATGCAACGTTAGGGGTGGGAATGATAAAACAATGACTGAAAGGCTCGTGGTCAATGTGTACACTACATTTGGAGTTTGTATGTTACAGGACGCATAAAACAGCAAATTTAGTCTAATTCAGTGATTCAAGTTGAACTTTTGACAATTATAAAAGAACTATGATCTTTACGTTTTTTCGGCCCTAATCTGACTTTCTGGTTGTGTTATAATAATGGGCGATAATTTCACAAATGTTAAACGATTTCGAAACGCTGTTTACAAATCACCGAAGAAAGGTCCAGCATTCAACCATCATGTTGTACTATGAAATTTAGGTCAGTTTTGAACAAGTTATAGTCTGTTTCAAAAACCGTTAATTTTCGGAAGATCATTTAGACCGCATTTCGTTCGTTCAATTGTGGACCCTGAATGAAAATTTAAGATAGAACAGTCGTCGAACATAGGCATCTACACATGCTATGTGAAAAACACCAACAGGAAAGATAAAAAACATCAATTTTGAAGGCCAGCACAAACTGAGGAGAAAAAAACTACTTGCAAAAACGCGCCTTTTTTTCTAGGGGTGGCCTTTAAAAAACGGCACTTAAAGCATAAAGGAACATCGATGTATATGCCCAACTACATACAAGTTTTGTAATTGAATCAACAGTACTAAAGGTATGCAATTTGCTTAATTCTGCATCCATTTAATATCTCTATAGGTATCAATGTACTATTGCATAACGGTATGGGCGCGGCCATTTTATGAGCACAAAGTAAAGCGTGAAAAAACTGTCAGGTTAAACGCGATTGGTCAATAATGATTGTTAAAGTAAATATATTTTGGAAAGAAATGCAATCTTTTGTATGAAAATACACAAAAAGGGAGTTTTATACACATTTAGGAGGAAGAAATCAAATTTCGAATACGTAGGGGCACCTCGAGGAAATTTGAAAAAAATGAGACTCCCCCTTTTTGACCTTCATTTTTCAGCCAGAAAAGCAATGCGAACCTATATTTTTAATAACACCAAATAAACCCCCTATTCTTTAACATAAATAATCTCTCTTAATTTAACATTAAATTAACTTTGTCTTTCAACGAAATAATAATCGAAAAGGGGTACCCCATATGGAAAATAACATAGAAAGGCCATTGGTCCATTGTATTCTTATGGATGAGTTATTTCCTATCTATATGCAGGAGTTATCTCCCATATACAGGAGTTATCTCACATATGGATGAGTTATTTCTGATATGCAGGAGTAATCTCCAATATACAGGAGTTATCTCACATACACAGGAGTCATCTCTCATATGGATGAGTTATTTCCTATCTATATGCAGGTGTTATCTCACAAATGGATGAGTTATTTCTGATATGCAGGAGTTATCTCCCATATACAGGAGTTATCTCACATACACAGGAGTCATCTCTCATATGTACGAGTTATCTCCCATATACAGGAGTCATCTCTCATATGGATGAGTTATTTCCCATATACAGAAGTTATCTCACATACACAGGAGTCATCTCTCATATGGATGAGTTATTTCCCATATACAGGAGTTATCTCACATACACAGGAGTCATCTCTCATATGGATGAGTTATTTCCCATATCCAGGAGTTATCTCCCATATGGAGGAATTATTTACCATATACAGGAGTCATCTCTTATATGGATGAGTTATTTCCCATATGCAGGAGTTATCTCTCATATGGATGAGTTATTTATGATATGCAGGAGTTATCTCCTATATACAGGAGTCATCTCTGATATGGATGAGTTATTTCCTATATGCAGGAGTTATCTCCCATTTACAGGAGTTATCTCATATATGGATGAGTTATTTCCGATATGCAGGAGTTATCTCCCATAAACAGCAGTTATCTCACATACACAGGTGTCATCTCTCTTATGGATGAGTTATTTCCTATCTATATTCAGGAGTTATCTCCCATATACAGGAGTTATCTTACATATGGATGAGTTATTTCTGATATGCAGGAGTTATCTCCCATATGCAGGAGTTATCTCCCATATACAGGAGTTATCTCCCATATGGATGAGTTATCTCCCGTATACAAGAGTTATCTCCCATATGCAGGAGTCATCTCCCATAAACAGGAGTCATCTCTCATATGGATGAGTTATCTCCTATATGCAGGAGTAATCTTCCATATACAGGAGTCATCTCTCATATGGATGAGTTATCTCCCATATACAGGAGTTATCTCTCATATGGATGAGTTTTTTCCCATATGCAGGAGTTATCTCCAATATACAGGAGTCATCTCTCATATGGCGAGTTATTTCCTATCTATATGCAGGAGTTATCTCCCATATACAGGAGTTATCTCCCATAAACAGGAGTCATCTCTCATATGGATGAGTTATCTCCCATATGCAGGAGTTATCTCCTATATACAGGTGTCATCTCTCATATGGATGAGTTATTTCCGATATGCAGGAGTTATCTACTACATACAGGAGTTATCTCACATACACAGGAGTCATCTCTTATATGTATGAGTTATTTCCCATATACAGGAGTTATCTCCCATATACAGGAGTCATCTCTCATATGGATGAGTTATCTCCCATATACAGGAGTTATCTCTCATGTATGAGTTATTTCCCATATGCAGGAGTTATCTCCCATATACAGGAGTCATCTCTCATATGTATGAGTTATTTCCCATATGCAGGAGTTATCTCCCATATACAGGAGTCATCTCACATACACAGTAGTCATCTCTCATATGTATGAGTTATTTCCCATATACAGGAGTTATCTCCTATATACAGGAGTTATCTACTATATACAGGAGTTATCTACTATATACAGGAGTTATCTCACATACACATGAGTCATCTCTCATATGGATGAGTTATTTCCCATATACAGGAGTTATCTCACATAAACAGGAGTCATCTCTCATATGGATGAGTTATTTCCCATATACAGGAGTTATCTCATACACAGGAGTCATCTCTCATATGGATGAGTTATTTCCCATATCCAGGAGTTATCTCCCATATGCAGGAGTTATCTCCCATATACAGGAGTTATCTCTCATATGGATGAGTTATTTATGATATGCAGGAGTTATCTCCTATATACAGGAGTCATCTCTGGTATGGATGAGTTATTTCCTATATGCAGGAGTTATCTCCCATATACAGGAGTAATCTCATATATGGATGAGTTATTTCCAATATGCAGGAGTTATCTCCCATATGCAGGAGTTATCTCCCATATACAGGAGTTATCTCATATATGGATGAGTTATTTCTGATATGCAGGAGTTATCTCCCATAAACAGCAGTTATCTCACATACACAATTGTCATCTCTCTTATGGATGAGTTATTTCCTATCTATATGCAGGAGTTATCTCCCATATACAGGAGTTATCTCACATATGGATGAGTGATTTCTGATATGCAGGAGTAATCTCCAATATACAGGAGTTATCTCACATACACAGGAGTCATCTCTCATATGGATGAGTTATTTCCTATCTATATGCAGGTGTTATCTCACAAATGGATGAGTTATTTCTGATATGCAGGAGTTTTGTCTCCCATATACAGGAGTTATCTCACATACACAGGAGTCATCTCTCATATGTACGAGTTATCTCCCATATACAGGAGTCATCTCTCATATGGATGAGTTATTTCCCATATACAGAAGTTATCTCACATACACAGGAGTCATCTCTCATATGGATGAGTTATTTCCCATATACAGGAGTTATCTCACATACACAGGAGTCATCTCTCATATGGATGAGTTATTTCCCATATCCAGGAGTTATCTCCCATATGGAGGAATTATTTACCATATACAGGAATCATCTCTTATATGGATGAGTTATTTCCCATATGCAGGAGTTATCTCTCATATGGATGAGTTATTTATGATATGCAGGAGTTATCTCCTATATACAGGAGTCATCTCTGATATGGATGAGTTATTTCCTATATGCAGGAGTTATCTCCCATTTACAGGAGTTATCTCATATATGGATGAGTTATTTCCAATATGCAGGAGTTATCTCCCATAAACAGCAGTTATCTCACATACACAGGTGTCATCTCTCTTATGGATGAGTTATTTCCTATCTATATGCAGGTGTTATCTCACAAATGGATGAGTTATTTCTGATATGCAGGAGTTTTGTCTCCCATATACAGGAGTTATCTCACATACACAGGAGTCATCTCTCATATGTACGAGTTATCTCCCATATACAGGAGTCATCTCTCATATGGATGAGTTATTTCCCATATACAGAAGTTATCTCACATACACAGGAGTCATCTCTCATATGGATGAGTTATTTCCCATATACAGGAGTTATCTCACATACACAGGAGTCATCTCTTATATGTATGAGTTATTTCCCATATACAGGAGTTATCTCCCATATACAGGAGTCATCTCTCATATGGATGAGTTATCTCCCATATACAGGAGTTATCTCTCATGTATGAGTTATTTCCCATATGCAGGAGTTATCTCCCATATACAGGAGTCATCTCTCATATGTATGAGTTATTTCCCATATGCAGGAGTTATCTCCCATATACAGGAGTCATCTCACATACACAGTAGTCATCTCTCATATGTATGAGTTATTTCCCATATACAGGAGTTATCTCCTATATACAGGAGTTATCTACTATATACAGGAGTTATCTACTATATACAGGAGTTATCTCACATACACATGAGTCATCTCTCATATGGATGAGTTATTTCCCATATACAGGAGTTATCTCACATACACAGGAGTCATCTCTCATATGGATGAGTTATTTCCCATATACAGGAGTTATCTCATACACAGGAGTCATCTCTCATATGGATGAGTTATTTCCCATATCCAGGAGTTATCTCCCATATGCAGGAGTTATCTCCCATATACAGGAGTTATCTCTCATATGGATGAGTTATTTATGATATGCAGGAGTTATCTCCTATATACAGGAGTCATCTCTGGTATGGATGAGTTATTTCCTATATGCAGGAGTTATCTCCCATATACAGGAGTAATCTCATATATGGATGAGTTATTTCCAATATGCAGGAGTTATCTCCCATATGCAGGAGTTATCTCCCATATACAGGAGTTATCTCATATATGGATGAGGTATTTCTGATATGCAGGAGTTATCTCCCATAAACAGCAGTTATCTCACATACACAATTGTCATCTCTCTTATGGATGAGTTATTTCCTATCTATATGCAGGAGTTATCTCCCATATACAGGAGTTATCTCACATATGGATGAGTGATTTCTGATATGCAGGAGTAATCTCCAATATACAGGAGTTATCTCACATACACAGGAGTCATCTCTCATATGGATGAGTTATTTCCTATCTATATGCAGGTGTTATCTCACAAATGGATGAGTTATTTCTGATATGCAGGAGTTTTGTCTCCCATATACAGGAGTTATCTCACATACACAGGAGTCATCTCTCATATGTACGAGTTATCTCCCATATACAGGAGTCATCTCTCATATGGATGAGTTATTTCCCATATACAGAAGTTATCTCACATACACAGGAGTCATCTCTCATATGGATGAGTTATTTCCCATATACAGGAGTTATCTCACATACACAGGAGTCATCTCTCATATGGATGAGTTATTTCCCATATCCAGGAGTTATCTCCCATATGGAGGAATTATTTACCATATACAGGAGTCATCTCTTATATGGATGAGTTATTTCCCATATGCAGGAGTTATCTCTCATATGGATGAGTTATTTATGATATGCAGGAGTTATCTCCTATATACAGGAGTCATCTCTAATATGGATGAGTTATTTCCTATATGCAGGAGTTATCTCCCATTTACAGGAGTTATCTCATATATGGATGAGTTATTTCCAATATGCAGGAGTTATCTCCCATAAACAGCAGTTATCTCACATACACAGGTGTCATCTCTCTTATGGATGAGTTATTTCCTATCTATATGCAGGAGTTATCTCCCATATACAGGAGTTATCTTACATATGGATGAGTTATTTCCGATATGCAGGAGTTATCTCCCATATGCAGGAGTTATCTCCCGTATGGATGAGTTATCTCCTGTATACAAGAGTTATCTCCCATATGCAGGAGTCATCTCCCATAAACAGGAGTCATCTCTCATATGGATGAGTTATCTCCTATATGCAGGAGTTATCTCCCATATACAGGAGTTATCTTACATATGGATGAGTTATTTCCGATATGCAGGAGTTATCTCCCATATGCAGGAGTTATCTCCCGTATGGATGAGTTATCTCCTGTATACAAGAGTTATCTTCCATATACAGGAGTCATCTCTCATATGGATGGGTTATCTCCCATATACAGGAGTTATCTCTCATATGGATGAGTTATTTCCTATCTATATGCAGGAGTTATCTCCCATATACAGGAGTTATCTCCCATAACCAGGAGTCATCTCTCATATGGATGAGTTATCTCCCATATGCAGGAGTTATCTCCTATATACAGGAGTCATCTCTCATATGGATGAGTTATTTCCGATATGCAGGAGTTATCTACTATATGCAGGAGTTATCTCACATACACAGGAGTCATCTCTTATATGTATGAGTTATTTCCCATATACAGGAGTTATCTCCCATATACAGGAGTCATCTCTCATATGGATGAGTTATCTCCCATATACAGGAGTCATCTCTCATATGTATTAGTTATTTCCCATATGCAGGAGTTATCTCCCATATACAGGAGTCATCTCACATACACAGTAGTCATCTCTCATATGTATGAGTTATTTCCCATATACAGGAGTTATCTCCTATATACAGGAGTTATCTACTATATACAGGAGTTATCTACTATATACAGGAGTTATCTCACATACACATGAGTCATCTCTCATATGGATGAGTTATTTCCCATATACAGGAGTTATCTCACATACACATGAGTCATCTCTCATATGGATGAGTTATTTCCCATATACAGGAGTTATCTCATACACAGGAGTCATCTCTCATATGGATGAGTTATTTCCCATATCCAGGAGTTATCTCCCAAATGCAGGAGTTATCTCCCATATACAGGAGTTATCTCATATATGGATGATATGCAGGAGTTATCTCCTATATACAGGAGTCATCTCTGGTATGGATGAGTTATTTCCTATATGCAGGAGTTATCTCCCATATACAGGAGTAATCTCATATATGGATGAGTTATTTCCAATATGCAGGAGTTATCTCCCATATGCAGGAGTTATCTCCCATATACAGGAGTTATCTCATATATGGATGAGTTATTTCTGATATGCAGGAGTTATCTCCCATAAACAGCAGTTATCTCACATACACAATTGTCATCTCTTTTATGGATGAGTTATTTCCTATCTATATGCAGGAGTTATCTCTCATATACAGGAGTTATCTCACATATGGATGAGTTATTTCTGATATGCAGGAGTAATCTCTAATATACAGGAGTTATCTCACATACACAGGAGTCATCTCTCATATGGATGAGTTATTTCCTATCTATATGCAGGTGTTATCTCACAAATGGATGAGTTATTTCTGATATGCAGGAGTTATCTCCCATATACAGGAGTTATCTCACATACACAGGAGTCATCTCTCATATGTACGAGTTATCTCCCATATACAGGAGTCATCTCTCATATGGATGAGTTATTTCCCATATACAGAAGTTATCTCACATACACAGAAGTCATCTCTCATATGGATGAGTTATTTCCCATATACAGGAGTTATCTCACATACACAGGAGTCATCTCTCATATGGATGAGTTATTTCCCATATCCAGGAGTTATCTCCCATATGGAGGAATTATTTACCATATACAGGAGTCATCTCTTATATGGATGAGTTATTTCCCATATGCAGGAGTTATCTCTCATATGGATGAGTTATTTATGATATGCAGGAGTTATCTCCTATAAACAGGAGTCATCTCTGATATGGATGAGTTATTTCCTATATGCAGGAGTTATCTCCCATTTACAGGAGTTATCTCATATATGGATGAGTTATTTCCGATATGCAGGAGTTATCTCCCATAAACAGCAGTTATCTCACATACACAGGTGTCATCTCTCTTATGGATGAGTTATTTCCTATCTATATGCAGGTGTTATCTCACAAATGGATGAGTTATTTCTGATATGCAGGAGTTTTGTCTCCCATATACAGGAGTTATCTCACATACACAGGAGTCATCTCTCATATGTACGAGTTATCTCCCATATACAGGAGTCATCTCTCATATGGATGAGTTATTTCCCATATACAGAAGTTATCTCACATACACAGGAGTCATCTCTCATATGGATGAGTTATTTCCCATATACAGGAGTTATCTCACATACACAGGAGTCATCTCTTATATGTATGAGTTATTTCCCATATACAGTAGTTATCTCCCATATACAGGAGTCATCTCTCATATGGATGAGTTATCTCCCATATACAGGAGTTATCTCTCATGTATGAGTTATTTCCCATATGCAGGAGTTATCTCCCATATACAGGAGTCATCTCTCATATGTATGAGTTATTTCCCATATGCAGGAGTTATCTCCCATATACAGGAGTCATCTCACATACACAGTAGTCATCTCTCATATGTATGAGTTATTTCCCATATACAGGAGTTATCTCCTATATACAGGAGTTATCTACTATATACAGGAGTTATCTACTATATACAGGAGTTATCTCACATACACATGAGTCATCTCTCATATGGATGAGTTATTTCCCATATACAGGAGTTATCTCACATACACAGGAGTCATCTCTCATATGGATGAGTTATTTCCCATATACAGGAGTTATCTCATACACAGGAGTCATCTCTCATATGGATGAGTTATTTCCCATATCCAGGAGTTATCTCCCATATGCAGGAGTTATCTCCCATATACAGGAGTTATCTCTCATATGGATGAGTTATTTATGATATGCAGGAGTTATCTCCTATATACAGGAGTCATCTCTGGTATGGATGAGTTATTTCCTATATGCAGGAGTTATCTCCCATATACAGGAGTAATCTCATATATGGATGAGTTATTTCCAATATGCAGGAGTTATCTCCCATATGCAGGAGTTATCTCCCATATACAGGAGTTATCTCATATATGGATGAGGTATTTCTGATATGCAGGAGTTATCTCCCATAAACAGCAGTTATCTCACATACACAATTGTCATCTCTCTTATGGATGAGTTATTTCCTATCTATATGCAGGAGTTATCTCCCATATACAGGAGTTATCTCACATATGGATGAGTGATTTCTGATATGCAGGAGTAATCTCCAATATACAGGAGTTATCTCACATACACAGGAGTCATCTCTCATATGGATGAGTTATTTCCTATCTATATGCAGGTGTTATCTCACAAATGGATGAGTTATTTCTGATATGCAGGAGTTTTGTCTCCCATATACAGGAGTTATCTCACATACACAGGAGTCATCTCTCATATGTACGAGTTATCTCCCATATACAGGAGTCATCTCTCATATGGATGAGTTATTTCCCATATACAGAAGTTATCTCACATACACAGGAGTCATCTCTCATATGGATGAGTTATTTCCCATATACAGGAGTTATCTCACATACACAGGAGTCATCTCTCATATGGATGAGTTATTTCCCATATCCAGGAGTTATCTCCCATATGGAGGAATTATTTACCATATACAGGAGTCATCTCTTATATGGATGAGTTATTTCCCATATGCAGGAGTTATCTCTCATATGGATGAGTTATTTATGATATGCAGGAGTTATCTCCTATATACAGGAGTCATCTCTAATATGGATGAGTTATTTCCTATATGCAGGAGTTATCTCCCATTTACAGGAGTTATCTCATATATGGATGAGTTATTTCCAATATGCAGGAGTTATCTCCCATAAACAGCAGTTATCTCACATACACAGGTGTCATCTCTCTTATGGATGAGTTATTTCCTATCTATATGCAGGAGTTATCTCCCATATACAGGAGTTATCTTACATATGGATGAGTTATTTCCGATATGCAGGAGTTATCTCCCATATGCAGGAGTTATCTCCCGTATGGATGAGTTATCTCCTGTATACAAGAGTTATCTCCCATATGCAGGAGTCATCTCCCATAAACAGGAGTCATCTCTCATATGGATGAGTTATCTCCTATATGCAGGAGTTATCTCCCATATACAGGAGTTATCTTACATATGGATGAGTTATTTCCGATATGCAGGAGTTATCTCCCATATGCAGGAGTTATCTCCCGTATGGATGAGTTATCTCCTGTATACAAGAGTTATCTTCCATATACAGGAGTCATCTCTCATATGGATGGGTTATCTCCCATATACAGGAGTTATCTCTCATATGGATGAGTTATTTCCTATCTATATGCAGGAGTTATCTCCCATATACAGGAGTTATCTCCCATAACCAGGAGTCATCTCTCATATGGATGAGTTATCTCCCATATGCAGGAGTTATCTCCTATATACAGGAGTCATCTCTCATATGGATGAGTTATTTCCGATATGCAGGAGTTATCTACTATATGCAGGAGTTATCTCACATACACAGGAGTCATCTCTTATATGTATGAGTTATTTCCCATATACAGGAGTTATCTCCCATATACAGGAGTCATCTCTCATATGGATGAGTTATCTCCCATATACAGGAGTCATCTCTCATATGTATTAGTTATTTCCCATATGCAGGAGTTATCTCCCATATACAGGAGTCATCTCACATACACAGTAGTCATCTCTCATATGTATGAGTTATTTCCCATATACAGGAGTTATCTCCTATATACAGGAGTTATCTACTATATACAGGAGTTATCTACTATATACAGGAGTTATCTCACATACACATGAGTCATCTCTCATATGGATGAGTTATTTCCCATATACAGGAGTTATCTCACATACACATGAGTCATCTCTCATATGGATGAGTTATTTCCCATATACAGGAGTTATCTCATACACAGGAGTCATCTCTCATATGGATGAGTTATTTCCCATATCCAGGAGTTATCTCCCATATGCAGGAGTTATCTCCCATATACAGGAGTTATCTCATATATGGATGATATGCAGGAGTTATCTCCTATATACAGGAGTCATCTCTGGTATGGATGAGTTATTTCCTATATGCAGGAGTTATCTCCCATATACAGGAGTAATCTCATATATGGATGAGTTATTTCCAATATGCAGGAGTTATCTCCCATATGCAGGAGTTATCTCCCATATACAGGAGTTATCTCATATATGGATGAGTTATTTCTGATATGCAGGAGTTATCTCCCATAAACAGCAGTTATCTCACATACACAATTGTCATCTCTTTTATGGATGAGTTATTTCCTATCTATATGCAGGAGTTATCTCTCATATACAGGAGTTATCTCACATATGGATGAGTTATTTCTGATATGCAGGAGTAATCTCTAATATACAGGAGTTATCTCACATACACAGGAGTCATCTCTCATATGGATGAGTTATTTCCTATCTATATGCAGGTGTTATCTCACAAATGGATGAGTTATTTCTGATATGCAGGAGTTATCTCCCATATACAGGAGTTATCTCACATACACAGGAGTCATCTCTCATATGTACGAGTTATCTCCCATATACAGGAGTCATCTCTCATATGGATGAGTTATTTCCCATATACAGAAGTTATCTCACATACACAGAAGTCATCTCTCATATGGATGAGTTATTTCCCATATACAGGAGTTATCTCACATACACAGGAGTCATCTCTCATATGGATGAGTTATTTCCCATATCCAGGAGTTATCTCCCATATGGAGGAATTATTTACCATATACAGGAGTCATCTCTTATATGGATGAGTTATTTCCCATATGCAGGAGTTATCTCTCATATGGATGAGTTATTTATGATATGCAGGAGTTATCTCCTATAAACAGGAGTCATCTCTGATATGGATGAGTTATTTCCTATATGCAGGAGTTATCTCCCATTTACAGGAGTTATCTCATATATGGATGAGTTATTTCCGATATGCAGGAGTTATCTCCCATAAACAGCAGTTATCTCACATACACAGGTGTCATCTCTCTTATAGATGAGTTATTTCCTATCTATATGCAGGAGTTATCTCCCATATACAGGAGTTATCTCACATATGGATGAGTTATTTCTGATATGCAGGAGTAATCTCCAATATACAGGAGTTATCTCACATACACAGGAGTCATCTCTCATATGGATGAGTTATTTCCTATCTATATGCAGGTGTTATCTCACAAATGGATGAGTTATTTCTGATATGCAGGAGTTATCTCCTATATACAGGAGTTATCTCACATACACAGGAGTCATCTCTCATATGCAGGAGTTATCTCCCATATACAGGAGTTATCTTACATATGGATGAGTTATTTCCGATATGCAGGAGTTATCTCCCATATGCAGGAGTTATCTCCCATATACAGGAGTTATCTCCCATATGGATGAGTTATCTCCCGTATACAAGAGTTATCTCCCATATGCAGGACTTATCTCACATAAACAGGAGTCATCTCTCATATGGATGAGTTATCTCCTATATGCAGGAGTTATCTTCCATATACAGGAGTCATCTCTCATATGGATGAGTTATATCCCATATACAGGAGTTATCTCCCATATGCAGGAGTTATCTCCTATATACAGGAGTCATCTCTCATATGGATGAGTTATTTCCGATATGCAGGAGTTATCTACTATATACAGGAGTTATCTCACATACACAGGAGTCATCTCTTATATGTATGAGTTATTTCACATATACAGGAGTTATCTCCCATATACAGGAGTCATCTCTCATATGGATGAGTTATCTCCCATATACAGGAGTTATCTCCCATATGCAGGAGTTATCTCCTATATACAGGAGTCATCTCTCATATGGATGAGTTATTTCCGATATGCAGGAGTTATCTACTATATACAGGAGTTATCTCACATACACAGGAGTCATCTCTTATATGTATGAGTTATTTCCCATATACAGGAGTTATCTCCCATATACAGGAGTCATCTCTCATATGGATGAGTTATCTCCCATATACAGGAGTTATCTCTCATATGTATGAGTTATTTCCCATATGCAGGAGTTATCTCCCATATACAGGAGTCATCTCTCATATGTATGAGTTATTTCCCATTTGCAGGAGTTATCTCCCATATACAGGAGTCATCTCTCATATGGATGAGTTATCTCCCATATACAGGAGTTATCTCCCATATGCAGGAGTTATCTCACATACACAGGAGTCATCTCTCATCTGGATGAGTTATCTCCCAAATGCAGGAGTTATCTCCCATATACAGGAGTTATCTCCCATATGGATGAGTTATTTCCCATATACAGGAGTTATCTCCCATATGCAGGTGTTTTCTCCCATATACAGGAGTCATCTCTCATATGGATGAGTTATCTCATATATGCAGGAGTTATCTCCCATATGCAAGACTTACTTCCCATATGCAGGGGTTATCTCCCATATGCAGGAGCTATCTCCCATATAAAGGAGTTGTCTCCCATATACAGGAGTTATCTCCCATATGGATGAGTTGTCTACCACATGTTGGAATTATCTTTCATATGCAGAACTTACTTCCCATATGCAGGAGTTATCTCCCATGTGCAGAACTTACTTCCCATCACTCTTCGGCACAGAGAACATTACTGGTTTCCAAATATAATCTCTTCCACACGATATCCCCCATTTACTGCAGGACTACATCTGTGGTTTGCTCAGGATGTGTGTAAACAAAGACAGATGTTTACAAAAAAAATACAGGAGATCTTATTTATTTTTATATAGTCTATTTATATACTTTTGATAAGGTTTTACATAACAAGTACTGGGCTTATCTGTCATGAGAGATATCTTTCATGGAGTCATCAATTGTGTTGCAAAGGTGATTGTGGTTGATGTAGGATATCCAGACTCCTTCACCTGGAGATTGACTTCCCAAATGCATGGATGCGTTATCTACCATATGCGGGAATTACCTCCCATATGCAGAACTTACTTTCCATATGAAGGAATTATCTTCCATATGCAGGAGTTATCTCCCATATGCAGTAATTATCTTCCATACAGTGGAGTTTTCTTTTATTCAAGGAGGTCATGTTTTTGTGTTTATAAGTAAATTCGTAATTAAAATTTCCATTGCATAAATGAGTTATTTCCTATCTATATGCAGGTGTTATCTCACAAATGGATGAGTTATTTCTGATATGCAGGAGTTATCTCCTATATACAGGAGTTATCTCACATACACAGGAGTCATCTCTCATATGCAGGAGTTATCTCCCATATACAGGAGTTATCTTACATATGGATGAGTTATTTCCGATATGCAGGAGTTATCTCCCATATGCAGGAGTTATCTCCCATATACAGGAGTTATCTCCCATATGGATGAGTTATCTCCCGTATACAAGAGTTATCTCCCATATGCAGGACTTATCTCACATAAACAGGAGTCATCTCTCATATGGATGAGTTATCTCCTATATGCAGGAGTTATCTTCCATATACAGGAGTCATCTCTCATATGGATGAGTTATATCCCATATACAGGAGTTATCTCCCATATGCAGGAGTTATCTCCTATATACAGGAGTCATCTCTCATATGGATGAGTTATTTCCGATATGCAGGAGTTATCTACTATATACAGGAGTTATCTCACATACACAGGAGTCATCTCTTATATGTATGAGTTATTTCACATATACAGGAGTTATCTCCCATATACAGGAGTCATCTCTCATATGGATGAGTTATCTCCCATATACAGGAGTTATCTCCCATATGCAGGAGTTATCTCCTATATACAGGAGTCATCTCTCATATGGATGAGTTATTTCCGATATGCAGGAGTTATCTACTATATACAGGAGTTATCTCACATACACAGGAGTCATCTCTTATATGTATGAGTTATTTCCCATATACAGGAGTTATCTCCCATATACAGGAGTCATCTCTCATATGGATGAGTTATCTCCCATATACAGGAGTTATCTCTCATATGTATGAGTTATTTCCCATATGCAGGAGTTATCTCCCATATACAGGAGTCATCTCTCATATGTATGAGTTATTTCCCATTTGCAGGAGTTATCTCCCATATACAGGAGTCATCTCTCATATGGATGAGTTATCTCCCATATACAGGAGTTATCTCCCATATGCAGGAGTTATCTCACATACACAGGAGTCATCTCTCATGTGGATGAGTTATCTCCCAAATGCAGGAGTTATCTCCCATATACAGGAGTTATCTCCCATATGGATGAGTTATTTCCCATATACAGGAGTTATCTCCCATATGCAGGTGTTTTCTCCCATATACAGGAGTCATCTCTCATATGGATGAGTTATCTCATATATGCAGGAGTTATCTCCCATATGCAAGACTTACTTCCCATATGCAGGGGTTATCTCCCATATGCAGGAGCTATCTCCCATATAAAGGAGTTGTCTCCCATATACAGGAGTTATCTCCCATATGGATGAGTTGTCTACCACATGTTGGAATTATCTTTCATATGCAGAACTTACTTCCCATATGCAGGAGTTATCTCCCATGTGCAGAACTTACTTCCCATCACTCTTCGGCACAGAGAACATTACTGGTTTCCAAATATAATCTCTTCCACACGATATCCCCCATTTACTGCAGGACTACATCTGTGGTTTGCTCAGGATGTGTGTAAACAAAGACAGATGTTTACAAAAAAAATACAGGAGATCTTATTTATTTTTATATAGTCTATTTATATACTTTTGATAAGGTTTTACATAACAAGTACTGGGCTTATCTGTCATGAGAGATATCTTTCATGGAGTCATCAATTGTGTTGCAAAGGTGATTGTGGTTGATGTAGGATATCCAGACTCCTTCACCTGGAGATTGACTTCCCAAATGCATGGATGCGTTATCTACCATATGCGGGAATTACCTCCCATATGCAGAACTTACTTTCCATATGAAGGAATTATCTTCCATATGCAGGAGTTATCTCCCATATGCAGTAATTATCTTCCATACAGTGGAGTTTTCTTTTATTCAAGGAGGTCATGTTTTTGTGTTTATAAGTAAATTCGTAATTAAAATTTCCATTGCATAAATTAAACTGCATTGTATAATTTTATTAGTCTCTGTGATGTCAAGTAATTAATCGGTTGGTCTTACTTTTAAATGAAAGGTTAGTTAAAATTGTGTCATTCTTCCTTATTTAATTAATATGTTTTACTTTATTTAACTACCAAAATATAGCCAGACAATGACAATAACATGTAAATTCAGAGATAAAGGAGCTGTAAACAGTGTTAAAGTACTTGGAATATTCGTGTATTGTTCAGGATTTATGAATTATAGTGAGACCTCACAGCAGTAAAAATTAATTAATTGAAAACTGTATTATGCTCTGCTAAATCTGATATTCATGAAACAGGAATGAGGTTCTAATAATAGCAAGTGTCAGGTCAGCTGTTATTGCTGATGTTATGATGTGAAGCCAATATTTTTTGCAGTACTTTGATCTGGTTCAGCCATTATTAATTGGTTTTCATTTTCTCTCAAATGATCAAATAGAAAAAGAAATAAATCACTGCAGATACAACTGTTGCTTAGATGCCAGGGAAAAATCTATTTCTATGCAGTTTAATGAAGAATTCATATTTCATTATTATTTGCTTCATTTAATTAACAATGTCAGATTCAATTATTGTTTTATGCATTACGAATGCCTGAATGCCTCAGAGAGCCACAACTCTCAACATCTCTATTAAACAAAATAAAATAAAAATTTAATTCGCTTTACATTTGCCTTGAAGGGTTACATCTCAAAAAAGGATATTAATTATCTGTGTATATGTCTTTTGCTTCCGTGGTATAAGATTATTTTGGCTGAACTTGATATCAGTCAGATAGGAGTTAAGTTAGCCAAGAAAATGTTAAGTGTTCATTGTGAGTGATTTTACTTATAGAATGCTTGGGTTCCATTTACCTGTTAGTTGTGAAAATTTCCATTTAGTTTAAACATAGTTTATTTGTCAAGAACAAAATGGATAGGACATAAGTAAATCATAGTCCTCTCCAGAATAGAATACTTATATAAACAAGCATTCAAATCTCACCTCTGTCATAGATCCATATTTCTCGCTTGAAAGAACTAAGTTCTCTTTAAGGACATTTGATAAATGTGATGAGTGCATCAGGATCCTTTATAGTTTGGACAATTTCTAAAACATCTGAATAAGTACATTTGAGTTTTTCAATTAAAAGAATTGGGTCAAGGAGAGTACTGCTGAGATCTGTTGTTCTACAAACTGCTATCCCTGTAAACCTCAGGGATATAACATAATGGTCACTCTCTACAAACTGTTATCCCTGTAAACCTCAGGGACATAACATAATGGTCACTCTCTACAAACTGTTATCCCTGTAAACCTCAGAGACATAACATAATGGTCACTCTCTACAAACTGTTATCCCTGTAAACCTCAGAGATATAACATAATGGCCACTCTCTACAAACTGTTATCCCTGTAAACCTCAGGGACATAACATAATGGTCACTCTCTACAAACTGTTATCACTGTAAACCTGAGAGACATAACATAATGGCCACTCTCTACAAACTGTTATCCCTGTAAACCTCAGAGACATACCATAATGGTCACTCTCTACAAACTGTTATCCCTGTAAACCTCAGAGACATAACATAATGGTCACTCTCTACAAACTGTTATCACTGTAAACCTGAGGGACATATAACATAATGGTCACTCTCTACAAACTGTTATCCTTGTAAACCTCAGGGATATAACATAATGGTCACTCTCTACAAACTGTTATCCCTGTAAACCTCAGAGACATAACATAATGGTCACTCTCTACAAACTGTTATCCCTGTAAACCTCAGGGATATAACATAATGGTCACTCTATACGAACTCATTATAACATCATTATTTATATATTGTTTGTTCTGTAATTAAGTTATTGTTCAATGTCCTGCAGACATTCCCTCATTCTTGCATATGATTTGATTTTGGTAGCTTTATAATCAAAATTGGATATAGTATCGATTTAATGGTTCGGAAATGGAAACAGGCTGTGTAGAAATGATGTAGTCTGTGAGACTACAACCAGTAAGGCTGTAGTGTTAAATAGAAGATTCATAGTGTTGGCCAAAGCTGTTGGTTCTAATTTGTAGAATTCTCTCCAGTAATAAGGAAATATTACAGACTGTTATAGAAGTGTTGTTATGATCATTTGTCATTTACATAAACTGAGACATTCATTCTTGCTTGAAAACTGATGGCAGATTACCATGGAAACTTGTTAAAGTTTTTACATTATTTCTATCAGATTATATACAAAATAATTTTTGTTAGTATGTGGAATTTTTTATTGACATTGTTTTGAACAACCCTAGTTTAATTTCAGAGGTAAACTTATGCAATGCTTGACCATAGTAAAATTCCCAATAAATTACATGGCTTTCAGAAGTAATTCTTATTTTAATCTGCCTTATGTTCAAATTTTTAAATGAAATATAAATAAACATATAAACATTGAAAATAGAACTGTACTGTACCAAGATTGGTTTAAAAGGGAAATAAGATATATAAATGATCGTGTTGATGATGAAGGTAAATAATACATTTTCAGAGATTTTTACTTTTAAAAAAAGGTTAAAGGACAAGGTACGGTAGGGACCATTTTTGGCCCCCTCTTGAAAATAACTAATCTTTGCAGTAATTTGAGCATACAGACGTGGCATTAAAAATATGGTCTTATGTTGGTGCTATCATGCGCATGCACGATACATTTCACGTGCTTCCATGATTGCCAAATCTATAGGCTATTTTCAATTCAGCTTTATTTTGAAGATGGTTTCAGTAAATCAACTTCTGTTCTGCTCATCAAATATTCACCAAATGTTAACACAAGATGTACAGATACCTGTTACAGGCAGATTCTGGTTAAAGTAAATATAGAAAAACTTTTTCTCGAAAGGCAGAATGCTTTTCTAATGCAAAATTCTTTGCTTTTGATAATTACTAGTACAAGCTTTTTTGACAAAAACTTGGTAATCACTATTTCTTCGTCATATTTTATCACAATATTAATTGATAGAAGATACAGACAGCTAATTTAAAATAAGGGCTGTCTGGTTTACCAGTTTTTTTTCTGTTGGTAAAAAACTTAACCAAGTAATAAAAAAATAGATTTGTCAGAATTACCTCCCTTGCTAAAGATTTAATTTTCATTATGTTTGCCTATACCGAACTCGTTATATCGAAAACTTTGTGTTTAAACCATTAATAAATAGACTTGATATTAAGGTTATAAGTCTGTCATAGTATTTAATAATTTTATGGAAATTATGAGTTAATAATGCATAGTTTCAGCGGAACTGACATAATCAGAAAACTTTAACAGTCACTGGACCGAGGTCAATGTCAGTAGACCCCTGTCATATATTATTCAACAGGAACCTATATTCTAAGTATTGTCATTACACTATGCATAGTTACACTGACCTACTCCAAAAAAACTTTAACATATTCAATAGACTGAAATTGAAGGTCAAGGTCAGGCGAAATTTATACTATTCAAAAGGAACCTATATGCCATGCCACTTATTCATCCTACCATGCATGGTCAGAAGTAACCTTATCAACAAACATTAGCATATAGTTATTATGAATTCTAGTCAAGGTCAGGTGACACCTACCAGACTTGTATGTATTATTTAACAGGAACCTATATGCCATGCCACTCATTCATCCTACCATAGTTACAACAGAAATAACCTTATCCACAAACATTAGCGTAGTGACTATGAATTCTAGTAAAGGTCAGGTGACACCTACCAGACTTGTATGTACTGTTTAACAAATATTGTCATCTTACAATGGTTACTGAGAAACTGACCGAACTTTAACGTAGTCCCTTAACTGTAAAATTAATGTTTAAACTTCACATTTGTATTTTACTCTTCCTGAAGCGGAAGATTGGACATGCCATAAAACCTGGTGATACCCATAATTTCCTTTAAAATTATTATCCCTGGTCAGGGTCATTGCTTTAATTACTACATTTTTGGTTGTTGGTTCTGTAGTTTGCCGGTTTCTTGGACTTCGATTTATGACAGTTTCTATGATACAATGATACCCACTTCTCTGGCAGGATAACGTATCACTGGCCTGCTGAAGCTCGAAAATCTAAATCGGATTGCACTATTTTCAAGGTAACATTGTGTCCAAATCTGCGAAAGATCAGTCAACATTCAAAACATAATTAACTTGAAATACGACCGCCACAGTATCAGTAAAAAGTACTGTAACTATTGTATCTTTTTTGCATGGTTAGGAGAAAATTATATAGATCAAAAGCTGTAGTGTTTAATTAAAAGTATTAAATATTCAACGATTTTTAACTATTACCAGCTTTAATAGATGTTTATGCAGATTCGGAAATGCAAGTCCGGTCCGGTTGTATGGTTACATACTATGCTGAACAGTACAAAAATCACGCAAATTTTGTGGACAAAATATTAATTTTTTAACATGAGCGGACGCGTGTACCACAAATATATTTTAAATATAAAAAACTGTTTTTACAACAAATAACACAGTCAAATATCTTCGTGGTACATGCGTCCGCTCATATTTAAATTGGTGTTCGAAATAACGAAAACGTACCGATTTTCCCAGGCCACTACAATTGGCATATTTTAGTAAGGTGCATATAATAATTTTACATGATAAGAAAAGAAAGTTATATTGATTTTCTGTAAGAAGGGATAATGTACCTTTGAAAAAACATTATGATCTACAGATTGTAGTCATTTCTTTTTTAGCGAAAATAGGGGGCCAGTGACAGTAGGTTATCCTACCTTGTCCTTTCATGACATTTAATAGTATTATTAGTTGCCTTAAGGACATGTCAAAGTTGTATTAATTGTTTCAATGTGCATGAAAAAAAGAAAATTTTGTAGTCCTTATATTCCAAATACATTAAGGATATTTTGAATAATATAAAGGGAGAAAAAGATATATATAATTTACTTAATAGAAATAACATCATTCTAGCAGCACAAGAAAAATGAACAAAAATTTACAAACTTTCTCATGATCAGTGGCACAAAATATATAAGCTTCCATTTGTTGCCACAAAAAACACAAAATTACAATGGTTACAATTCAGAGTTAACCACAATATACTGGTTACAAATCATATCTTAGGGAAAAATAAGATTCTTGATAGCCAAACATGCAGTTTCTATCAAATTCAAGACAAAACTATAGAACAATTTTGCAAAGTATATTCAAATCACTAATGTACCAAGACATCAGCCCCATGAAACCAGACAGTATTTTTTCTCTTTCCCATATTGTCAAAGAACATTGTAAGAATTATTTCAAATGTGTACCAGTAATCTCTTATGTTTATATATTTTTTTATTTTGTTTTTTTTTATACATCTCTCACTCTCTCTCTCTCTCTCTCTCTCTCTCTCTCTCTCTCTCTCTCTCTCTTATTTTAAAAAACATTATTTTATTACATGCAGTATAAATGTGATCATTGACTACTGACAAATAGCTCATAACAAATACCCCTTATAAAATTTTGAATGTGGACTAAATCCCTCCCTGACTGAACTGACTTTTTAAAATGCATTTATTTTTAATAATGTTCCACTGTACAGTATACACAGAGATAACCCTTAAAAAATGAACTTATATTTAACAAGAAACCTAATGATTTTTAATATTAAATAATTATAATTATACCCCCGGCTTCAAAGAAGAGGGGGTATACTGTTTTACCCTTTTCTCTCCGTCCGTCCGTCCTTCGGTCTGTTTGTAACAAAAATTTCGGTCTCAGTTTTCTAAGCAACTATATAATGCATAAGCCTGATATTTAGCATATTGTTTTATCATATAGTAACATTTGGTGTTTAGAGATTTCATGCTCCTTGGTCAACTAATTCCTGTTTACCAACTATTTTTGCAGGGGTATCAGCTCACAGATACATTTGCAGTGCTTGATTGATGACATTTAATTAATGTGTTAGTAGACTGGCATTGATCAACAAATATTGCAAAATATTCTGTGCATCTTGTGGAAAATTGAAAGGTGTATAGCTTTAAGTAATAAGTTACAATTTAATAAAATAATGGCATCATTTAGGTCAATGAATTGTTCAGTAAATAATGATGGAAAGGATGAGATGGCATGATTCCTTAAATGATGCTTTACACATTGTACCAAACAATACCAATAGATTTTACTTATTTATCGACTCGTTTTTATTTTTTATTGTATCATTTATCACAGAACTATCGAACTAGACATATATTAATGTACGATACTTTTAGGTACATGTCAGATTTGGCATAGATTTTGTCTGCCTTGAAAATTTTACAGGGGGATTTTGTCTGCCTTGAAAATTTTACAGGGGGATTTTGTCAGCCTATTCTATACCAAGTATTTATAAAGTCTGTGTCTGTTAAACATGTATTGGTTAAGGACATTCAACATTACATTGAGTAACATAAGAGGTGCATCATGTGGAGCAGGAATTGCTTACAATCAGAACACCTCAGCTGGCTCTCTGCCCCCTCCTTCCCCCTCCCCCCACACTTTAAGTGGGTCATGTTCTCCTTCAGTTGGGGGCATCAGTGGCCAAGTAGTTAGTCTAAAATCACATGGTCTGTCAAAACTGAGTTCGCGGGTTCAAGTCTCAATGCGGGCAGGGTGTACTTGACTCCAATCTTAATTGACAAGGATTGCCAGTTTTCTTACCGAATGTCAAGTGTTCTCTCTAGGTACTCCAGCTTCCTCTTCCAATGAAAACTGGACACCATGATATAACTGAAAAATGGCTAAAAGTGGTGTTAAACATCTCCTTCAATTGTCTCTAATGTTGCTTGCCTTTTCCTGTTTTTATCTTGTTTTAGCCATATATTATATCTACCATACAAATTGATTTAGCAATTTTTTTTACTCTTGTTATCTTTCTGCTTGAAATTTGTTTTCTCACATTTTAAGGTTAGATAGTACAATTGTCAATTCAATTAGGGATAAATAGTGAAAAATGGTATAACTTGTGACTCTGACATTTAAGTTTTTTGGTATCAATGGTTGATTAGATTTTCCTAGACAACCGATCAGAGGATTCATCCTTGACAAATGACAAATGCAGAAAATTAAATCAGAATAATTCAATTTATGGATGGCTCAGTGACATTTATTGACACATTGTAAAATATCAACAAATACTCCTACAATAACCAAAAAATATGTCAGAAAATTGAATTGTAAACTTTCTGCCTTCTTCCTTGTTGAATGAAATCTATATCTGCAGTGATAGATTTGGTATAAAATCAGTCACAACATTGCACTATAAAACAAATCTTCTGTTGAAATTATGTGGTTATTGAACTTACTAGCAAATAAAGTTGATTTATTGAATTCATTTCTTAACAATTATTTAAAGGTCACTTCACTGTAACATATATACTGAGCAGGTTACTGATATGACAGGAAGAGAAAAGTATTTGTTTGAATGGGTTAATGCCACTTTCTTCAATTTCTCAGCTATATCATGGCATCCAGTTTTTATTGCGAGAGGAAGCCAGAGTACTTGGGGGAAAACCCCAGAGCTTCGGTAAGAAAACTGATAATCCTTGTCAATTAAGATTGGAGTTGAGCCTACTGTACCCGCAGTGAGACTTGAACCCGTAACCTCAGTGTTGACAGATCATGTGATCAGTAGTAGACTAACTACCTTAACCACTCAGTGTTGACAGACCATGTGATCAGTAGTAGACTAACTACCTTAACCACTCAGTGTTGACAGACCATGTGATCAGTAGTAGACTAACTACCTTAACCACTCAGTGTTGACAGACCATGTGATCAGTAGTAGACTAACTACCTTAACCACTCAGTGTTGACAGACCATGTGATCAGTAGTAGACTAACTACCTTAACCACTCAGTGTTGACAGACCATGTGATCAGTAGTAGACTAACTACCTTAACCACTCAGTGTTGACAGACCATGTGATCAGTAGTAGACTAACTACCTTAACCACTCTGCCGATGAGGATTTAGTGTTGAAAGTCTTCAGTATATAGAGTACTCTCAATGTTCTGTCATTACAGGTTCAAAATATCACATAATCTTTGTTTGAAGATGCTAGACAAATTCAGCATGTTCATACAATATTGCCACCTCTGGATCTTTTACATTATGTTGTCAAGTTTTACAGATCAAAATGCATGAGATTTGGAAAAAAATTGAAATTCCAAAGTGAAAAAATTGAGTAGAAATGAGTCTAATGTTTTGTGAGCAATGAATAACCAATTAAAAAGAACTTGGAATGTATGACATTATTTTACGTGGCATTTCTTCATAGAATGTACCTATGAATTGTACTTTTTTATGCCCCGCGACGACATGTCGAGGGGCATTAAGTTTTACTCATGTCCGTCCGTACGTATGCACCAGTGTGAAAATTTCCGTCAAGTTTTTCTCAGAAACTATACATGAGAACAATTTGAAATTTGGCAGGGTGGTTGAGTATCACAAGTTGTACGTCCTAAGCGACTTTCAGACCTGTTGGACAATTAATTCCTGTTTGGGACTTCCTTTAGAGGGGGAATCTGTGCCCCATGGACACATTCTTTAATTTTTTATAAAGTGTTGTAAAGGTCATTGGGAGAATCATTATTTTTATTATGAAGGGCTTTCATGCTCTGTAGTCAACACTTGTATGTGCCAAGGATATGATCTATTCAATATTTAATCATTTTCATCTCTGGATCTTTGAAATGTATGACAAATAACCATTTTCTCTGGCTTTAAATTGGAGCTCAGGTTTAGCTTCATTTAGACCTACTAATAACTAAGTATACTATAATGCCAATATTTTTCTGTATCTATTTGGTATCAATACACAAAGTAGGCAGATAATGTAAGAAATCATTGATTCTTGTTATCTACTGCAAAGAAAACCTGTCAGGACTGTCAGTCATCTTTGACTTACGTGACATTGGTAAGATTTAGAACTGGCAATGCACAATGAGATGCCATCTCTTATCGACATACTGAAATTGATCTGTTGTCTACAGATGATGACTGTCAGGTCCTGTAGATCATAAGACATGTTCTGTTTAACTCTGTTGATTACTATGTGTTTCATCACCAAAAGAACAAGATCATGACAAGAGAATGTCAATTTCAATGGTTTTTTTTGTTCCATTTTTTCTGTAGCTTTAAATGTGAAAATCCAGCGTGTGGACACTTCATTTGATCCTAAACAGAGTGCAATAACAGTTAATATGGTACTCATAGTCTTAATGAACTGTCAATTTTCTTAATTATTTAATAATTAATTAATTTAGGCCATTTTCCTTATAATGCCAACTCCCATTTATAAACAATACTTGGCAGCCTTGATTAATTGATTTGTATATCCAAGCTATGATGTTGATTCCATTTACCCCGTGATTTACTGCTGTCACTGGATCCAATTTATTAAAAAAACTACCTTTGCAAAAGATTTACTGTATAAAAAACAATCTTTTTAATTAAAACCAGAGGCCCTTAATAGCCTGTATCGCTCACCTGATTTTATAGGCAATGAAGATCATGGCATTTCCCTGATGTTAAAAGTCCTGTAATTGTCTACTGGCATGATATACATTGAATGAGTTTTGCTGTTTGGTTTCAAATGTTACTTTTCAATAGTTTCAGATAGGAAGCTATATTAACATTATCCTGTAGGTTTCTGTGTTATATCAGTTCCTAACATTGTAGCCATCATGGACTTTTGATCAAATAAGCACACATAAAATTTTAAGAGAACCATCTGATAAACACTCACATACAATTTTAGCTTGAATCAGCTTTGCAGTTTCAGAAAAGATGGCATTTGAAAATAGAGTCCTCTGTTCAGTTTAGTCTGATATGGTAATGGTGGCCATTTTTACTGTCTTTCTGGCATAAAACAAATTGTACAAGCCATCCCATAAATATTCCTAATAATTGTGTTTCGATTGGTTAACTCGTTTCATTGGAGAAGCTTTTTAAAAGTTCTTCCCATAGGGTCCAGCTAAATCCTTTGGTGAATGGCTTTTTAAAATTTCCTATTGACATAAAAACTAAACATTATAGAAGACCATCCAATAAATACTGGTGACAAGTTTTGTTTAAACTGGTTAAGCTGTTTCAGAGAAGAAGCCTTTTAAAACTTTTTCTAATAGAGTCCTATGTTAAACTAAGTCATGTGATGGTGGCCATTTTGAATTTTCGATTGGCATAAAAAACATACACTTTATAGAGGCCTATCCTATGAATACTTGTGATAAGTTTTGTTTCTATTGTTTAACCAGTTTTAGAGAAGAGGCCTTTTTAAACTTTTAACCATAGGCTCCATTGTTAAACTAAAGTCCTGCCGTGGTGGCCATTTTGATTTTCTGATTGGTGTAAAAAACATAAACATTAAAGATGATCATCCATATATTATTGCTTGTAAATTTTGTTTCCACTGGTTTCAGAGATTAGAAGCCTTTTATAACTTTTTCCTATAGGGTAAGTCCTGCTGTGGTAGCCATTTTGAATTCCCAATTGGTATACAAAAATAAAACTTTATGGAAGACCAGCCAAACAATATTGGTAGTAAGTTTTTTAATTGGAGTTTATTAAACATAACTACAGTTTTGTTGCACTTTTATAGTTTAATGTGGAGTCTTTGATCAAGATATTGTATTCTGATATATCATCAAAGAAATCAGAAGTGTCAGAAAAAAATAATTAAGATTACTTATGATTTAATTTGAAGTCGGGTTGATTGATGGAAATATAATGATGATAGATTGATTCATTACACAATAACATTTTGACTTTGAACTACATGGCTAAAGTAAACACACATGCCATGCTAATAATTCTTCTGTGTAAGTTTTGAAACAAAAAGATCTCTATAGAAACTGGTTTCTATAAGTTAAATTGTGCATTAATATGAAACAATATGCATTCCAAAGACAAAGATTATACATACAACACAGTCCATAGTCCACACAGTCCTCAATTGTCCACACAGTCTACATAGCCCACATAGTCCATACAGTCACAACAGTCCACATAATCCACACAGTCCACAATAGTCCACATATTCCACACAATCCACAGTCCACAAAGTCCACACAGTCCTTAATAGTCCACACAGTCCTCATAAGTCCACACAGTCTTTAATAGTCCACACAGTCCTCAATAGTCCACACAGTCTACACAGTCCAAACAGTCCACATAGTCCACACAGTCCTCATAAGTCCACACAGTCGGCAGTCTACAGAGCCCACATAGACCACACAGTCCTCAATAGTCTACACAGTCCTTAATAGTCCACATAGTCCTCATAAGTCCACACAGTCGGCAGTCTACAAAGCCCACATAGACCACACAGTCCTCAATAGTCTACACAGTCCTTAATAGTCCACATAGTCCTCATAAGTCCACACAGTCGGCAGTCTACAAAGCCCACATAGACCACACAGTCGGCAGTCTACAAAGCCCACATAGACGACACAGTCCTCAATAGTCTACACAGTCCTTAATAGTCCACATAGTCCACACAGTCCTCAATAGTCCACACAGTCCTTAATAGTCCACACAGTCCTCAATAGTCCACACAGTCCTTAATAGTCCACACAGTCCTCAATAGTCCACACAGTCCTTAATAGTCCACACAGTCCTCAATAGTCCACACAGTCCATGCAGTCAACATAGCCCACACAGTCCACATAGTCCACACAGTACACACAGTCCATACAGTACACAAATATCCACATAGTCCACATAGTCCACACGGTCCATTAAGTTGGTTATGATCAAAAGTTCACAAAATAAATTTTACAAAGCAGTATTCATCAAATTCCTCCAAATTCGCTAACTTTCCTCCCCCAAGACTTCCCAATGGATGTTCCTCGCAACACTCTGACTTTTCAAGAGTTGTGTTTACTCTCTCTGGCCCCTAAGGGTCTTCCTGTCATGAGTTATCTCTCACTAAATTGAAAATATTATCACTTTCTAAGTTTTATCCCTCTTAAATACTTCAGCTAATTACACTACTACAGGTTGTTGTGGGTTCCTACACTTCTCGTCTTCTCTCTAATGATCTATTATCTTCCTCTAATGTTCATCCCTCTCTCTGCCTTCCTCCACTAGACCTTCTCTATACTCAGGGTTGACCTCTAATGTTCATCCCTCTCTACCTTCCTCCACTAGACATTCTCTATACTCAGGGTTGACCTCTAATGTTCATCCCTCTCTCTGCCTTCCTCCACTAGACCTTCTCTATACTCAGGGTTGACCTGTAATGTTCATCCCTCTCTCTGCCTTCCTCCACTAGACCTTCTCTATACTCAGGGTTGACCTCTAATCATCCCTCTCTCTGCCTTCCGCCACTAGACCTTCAGGGTTGACCTCTAATGTTCATCCCTCTCTCTACCTTCCTCCACTAGACCTTCTCTATACTCTGGGTTGACCTCTAATGTTCATCCCTCTCTCTGCCTTCCTCCACTAGACCTTCTATACTCAGGGTTGACCTCTAATGTTCATCCCTCTCTCTACCTTCCTCCACTAGACATTCTCTATACTCAGGGTTGACCTCTAATGTTCATCTCTCTCTCTACCTTCCTCCACTAGACATTCTCTATACTCAGGGTTGACCTCTAATGTTCATCCCTCTCTCTGCCTTCCTCCACTAGACCTTCTCTATACTCAGGGTTGACCTCTAATGTTCATCCCTCTCTACCTTCCTCCACTAGACCTTCTCTATACTCAGGGTTGACCTCTAATGTTCATCCCTCTCTCTACCTTCCTCCACTAGACATTCTCTATACTCAGGGTTGACCTCTAATGTTCATCCCTCTCTCTACCTTCCTCCACTAGACATTCTCTATACTCAGGGTTGACCTCTAATGTTCATCCCTCTCTCTACCTTCCTCCACTAGACATTCTCTGTACTCAGGGTTGACCTCTAATGTTCATCCCTCTCTCTGCCTTCCTCCACTAGACCTTCTCTATACTCTGGGTTGACCTCTAATGTTCATCCCTCTCTCTGCCTTCCTCCACTAGACCTTCTCTATACTCAGGGTTGACCTCTAATGTTCATCCCTCTCTCTACCTTCCTCCACTAGACATTCTCTATACTCAGGGTTGACCTCTAATGTTCATCCCTCTCTCTACCTTCCTCCACTAGACATTCTCTGTACTCAGGGTTGACCTCTAATGTTCATCCCTCTCTCTGCCTTCCTCCACTAGACCTTCTCTATACTCTGGGTTGACCTCTAATGTTCATCCCTCTCTCTACCTTCCTCCACTAGACATTCTCTATACTCAGGGTTGACCTCTAATGTTCATCCCTCTCTCTGCCTTCCTCCACTAGACCTTCTCTATACTCAGGGTTGACCTCTAATGTTCATCCCTCTCTCTACCTTCCTCCACTAGGCTTTCTCTAATGGTTGACCTCTATCAATATGACTGGTTGCTAGGATGTTAACTACCAGTTGCATTAACCAATTGGTTCAACTTTCACTTATTTAAGGTGACATATTTCCAAGTTAACATTGAGAAATTTTGTATAGCAGAAATCTGGTCTTTTGTTTTTATAATTGTTACTTAAAGTCTTGGCAGTCAGTGATTACAAAAATTCAGCATTGTCTTTTATGATCCGTTGTTTGACTATTATATAGGTTCTACTCCTATGTCTGCTTCATGGATTATTCCAAATGAAGCATTAATTCTACAAATCCTGACGATTCTGACATCTCACGATCAATGAAGATTTCTGCATTCTTAGCAACTCCAAGTTGCACTGTTACGCAAGACGACCATGGAAATTGAAATTCGTGTTTTCCATCCATAAGGTCTACTGACAGAAAAATTGCTTAGCAAACCATTGGATGAGAATTATTGAATTTTCATAGTAGAACAATTATGTTTAGCTTCATTTGAATAAAGGGTGTTCACATCTGTATACTGAGTTAATCTTTATGGTACATTACTGTGTATGATAACATCTCCACTGACTTCTACATGAATCTGTTGTTTTTCTACAATACTTTATACTGTGTCATTAAACCCTACAGGACATACCTGTGTTACATTCAATTTGATGTCAAGAGGCATTAAATGTTAATTAATCAATCAATTCAACATTCACCTAGTGCCATAATATAAGTTAATTAAATGTACTTGATTCAGCTTTCACTTAATTAAGGTGACATATTTCCAAGTTGATGTTGAGAAGAAAAAGTGAATTTTATGTGTATTAATATATCCAAATTATATAAATAAATTTTGCGAGAATACGGACTTTTGATTGGGTGGAAAATATTTTCTATCAGAGGATGGAAAACAACTTTGATCATCATGGAGACACGCGCCATTTGACGTCATAGGGAAACTAACTGTTGATCTCTTTTTTCAAAAATGTCCAGTTACAAAAATAAAATTGTTGAGTTTATTCTATTGTTTGAATTTATTTATAAGTATTAACTACAAAAAATATTTTCTCTATCGAGGGATAACAAAATTACCCTTGTACACATTTAATATAATCTGCTATGCAGATTATACAATGTGCAAAACGGAAATTTTGTTATCCCTCAATGCCAATGGAGAAAATATTTTTTGTAGTTAATCCTTAAATGTATATTCCAAGCGTCTGATTTTGTTGTTTTAACATACAGTTAACAATGGAATCTGTTTTAACCAGGATCACTAGTATTCAAAATTAATTAAGATCTTTACATGATAAATAAATTATTTTAATTATGATTAATAATTAATTTTAATTTAGAACCAACTCTTTTTGGAACATACCGCAGCTAACTAGCACATCACAAGTAAAAATAATAAATATGAGCCCTTGTTTAGTTTCACCAATCATTTTAAAGGAACCGTATGAAATCATGATTCATTCATTTCGTCATTGATATTGGATACAATCGATGTTTAAAACAGTTATTGCAGTATTGCTGAGGTTTGACATAATAACAGTTATTGCAGTATTGCTGAGGTTTGACATAATAACAGTTATTGCAGTATTGCTGAGGTTTGACATAATAACAGTTATTGCAGTATTGCTGAGGTTTGACATAATAACAGTTATTGCAGTATTGCTGAGGTTTGACATAATAACAGTTACCATTTACCATTACTGTAACAGACTACAGCAGTTTATGTTGGATTGTGGTTACTGTGTTAGGTCTTCTGACAGTCGATCAGTATTGGAGGGAGGCCCCATTAGGTGTTATATCTGGAACATGGACAATTTTACCCCTATGGGATAGAAACATATATGTAACAAACAATTAATGATAGGAAAACAGAAATAAGTAGAATGATAGAGTATTAGAGTCCACAGACTTCTTATTGAATGGAGCAACAAATAGCAAATGATTTGATTTGGATGTTAGTTTACTATAATTTTTCATATCATTTATATTTTTATGATTATTAATAGAGTTTAATTGTTAAATTATTCCTAAATCTTGATATTTTGGACTTGGACATGGATATAATGAAAGAAATTTTGACTTCTGTTTTATTTATATTGGACATTTTAGAAAGCCTATCATTTCTGTCGGGTTTTTTATATCTACCTCTTTTTACTTCTAGAAAGTCGTCACTGATGCTCATTTTACATGAATTTTTTTCTGTTTTCAAAATTGGTATTTAATAAAATGCATTAGTTTCATAATCAGATTTTAATTTCTTGTATAAATAAATTGTATAGCTTTCTGCTGAAATTTTCAATTTTTCAATAAATTAATATTTTCTTTAAATTTTTTCTCTGTGGCCTCAGTGGCCAAGTGGTTAAGGTATTTCTTCTACATTTGATGACGTCGTCTGTCAACAATGAGATTGTGGGTTCAAGATATAAATCCTGCTTGCCTTATCAGTATCCAATGGTTCACTTGGTTTTTAGATGGATCATGTTTCAGTTGTCACATTTCCCTGTTAATGTCAATCAATCAAACGATATAATCCACATGACAATCATTTCTACACACAAGTATCATGTATGATTACTATTTTGCCATTACTATGTTTTGCAAGAGTTGTTTTATTGGAAAAACAGGAAATGTTAAAATTAACCAAATGTCATTATTCCATGGTGTAAAATAAATGGGTTTGTTCAGTGAAACAGATAAAGACAACAGATCTCAAGGTCATTGACTTAATGTCATTCAGGTCAAAAGGTCAAATCATTGTTAGTAAGGGAGACCATCAAGTTAATTTCATTGAAAAATTGTTGCATTAGTTTAATTATGATGGAAGAGTGTCACCTATTGATCTATATAAGTATTAAGTTTTGTTGCTGATTTAAACAACAACATACACTATCAATTTTTATAAGCCCCCCCCCCCCCACTAAGCGGTGGATGCCTTATAGTGATCAGTCTGTTCATCCGTCCATCTGCCCAAAAATAATTGTGTCCAGGCTAACTTTTTCCTTTTTTTTGAGGCAGGCTTTTGATATTTGGCAATATATTTTCATGGTGATGCGTCACATACCATATTTGATGAACTTTGACCTTGAACTTTGACTTAAAGGTCAGTGGGGCCCACAGAGATGTATATCATATCATTGATATCTAGTTGTAATGCTCTTAAAGTGATTAAAAAATCAATGAGATTTTGTTGACATTGCCCAGGGGTTAGCTACTGTATTTTATTTCTTAAACTGCACAATGACCTATAAATCACAGGGACTGTTGACATGACAATAATACATTACCTTCTGATGACAACATCAACAGCAATCTAATTAATGAGATAATTAATGTAATTACAGCAGGCATTTTATCATTTCAGCTTATGTTATCATGTAATAATGCCCAGTAGACTTTAAGCTAAGTTGAAAGTAGCTACAATAATTTAGCTTCTTCCATCCATAAAAAAATAAGGAGCTACATTATTGTTGCTAAGTTGAGAGCTGCCTGCATGAATTATAAAATTTGTTCATACACCATGCATGTTTGTTTTAAAAACTCATGGAGTGAATTCAGGTTTGCTTATGTTGTATTCTGCTAAGGTTAAGATGTAAGTTTCACCTGCATGTAACAAAACGATCAAGTGAGTTCTGACTGCACTTAACTAAAACGTAATTTACGATTCAGAGATATTAGTTTATTGAAATATATGGATGAGGCTTAGAATGTTTCATATAAGGTCCTTACCAGCAAACTACTGATGGTAACAAGAAACTAAACCTCATTTTGAGATAAATGGCTCTGACTACGTAGACAACTCGGACCACACCTGCAACCAGTGGTGAAAAAGTATAAGGAATATGTACAACATGTTACTTGTATAAAAAAAAAACTTTTATTAAAAAAAATGAAGTAAAACAAGAATAATCATGATAAGCATTACATCTGTCAGAATCAGTGAAAGTCAAGTAAATCCAAGTAATGTAGAATTAAGTAGTAAATGTAATGAGTAAAATCAAAGAGTAGTTTAGGGGAAGTCATGTTTTAGGTTGTTTTAAAAGATATGGAGAATAAAAGATTATGTACCAGTGTCCCATGCTGTGAAGTGTCATTTGTTTTGCTCTCGGCCTGTCCAGGCAGTGCATTGCAGGATAAATTCTAATGGATAATGACCCTGCCAATGCCATAACCTGTATGTAATTCATGAATTTTATATTACATTCGTTCTTGTAAGAAAATACACTCACTATCTTGAATTAATGAGTAAATGATGTCATCCTGAAATTTCTAGAAATGTAAATTTAAAAAAGAATGCATGTGTTACTTGTCAGATATCAAAAATAAAGAGCATATTATGTAATTTTATTTATGTAACTTGTACTTGTATGAATGTTAGATTGAGGTTATTTGATACACAGTTGAGGACTCTCTAATGTGTTAGATCATTTGAAGTTGATGGAAATGTCTTGTTGCTAGATTTATACTAATACAACTGTAACACTGGAACAGACTTTCTGTAAAGATTAATTACTTTGGAATCAAAATAACATTAATTTTAATAATAAAAGAAAATTTATTGCAATATTTCTCAAACTTTTTCTGTTACATAAAATTTGTTATTTGCTATCTAACATATAAAAAACTTTTTCAAAATTTGTGTTGTTATATGATTTTTTTAACTGATAATATGAATATAAAGTCTCATCTTAAATGCAAGCATCACACTTTTTATGGATCATGATGTTACTTTGGAGCAACCTAACAGTGCCTCTTCATTCCAGTGGTGACATGATGTCTTTTTCTTATGCATTGGAGACCAGAAAAATTTCAATATAAAATACAGCCTAATTAGATTGTAAATTTTGTCTGAAATTTATGTTGTTATTTTTAAACAAAAAACTTAATTTTGATTGATGTCAAATTCATTTTTATGTTTTTTTTAATAAATTGTTATTATGATCACACTACTTTTTTGCTAATGCTACTGTTAAGCTGACATTTGTGATGCTTGCTTTGATTACATTTATATAGACCAATAAAACCTCCATGATTTTTTATATAAGTAGGTTTAATATAAATATCTTATGGTTTATAATCTTTTGTGAAAGTTTGTGTTTGTTACAAGATCCATTTATAATTGCCTGTGAAAAATCAATTGAGCGGAATGAATACATTACTGGTAAAATATGATCACAAGTTCTGCAAAACACATCTGATTAAAGTAATGTATGAATCTTTATAAACTTGATATAAATAGATAATTCAAATTTTAATGATTTGTACAACAAAAATTTTGGCACTAGAGGGAACATATTTTTGTGGGAGAACGAAAATTAAGGATTAATGGAATTTAATATTATATTATATTTCATTGCAATCTATATACTAGGTTAATTAACTTTCTGTAACTGAAATTGAATAACTTATCAAATATCAATCATTGAATAATATATCTAGATATTAAAAGTCATGTAAACTTTTGATTTATCTCATATCAAAATATCATATCGGTTATGACGTCATTTTTTAGCTTTGAACAGTTATCCGTTATATATACATAAATATACAACAGAAATGAAGAATTGGCATGGTATATACCGGTATTATTTACAACACAGGTGTTACTGTTTTATTGGCTGTATATAAGTTTTAAATAAAGATTTACTTTCAGATTATAAAACAAAATTGTAGTACTTTTTCTATGATTTGCAAGCTACTTTTACATGCATTTTTACAGTTATGGAAGATCAGGAACCATTCGTTCCACAAAGGTAGGCCTTGTGTTTTTTTGTTTGGGTCATATGGTCGCATTTATGAAATAGTGAAAAATCTGTGTTAGTGGCTCACGGTTAACAAACAATGGGGTTAATATTTAGGACAGGAAATACAAATTTGCACAAACTATAATTGTGATAACTTTGGTAATATGAAATATTTAAGTTTATGTGGAAATAAGTTGCAGTTGATAGGCTTGTGTGACATCTGTTGAATACTGTCTCATTTTGCTTTGAATAGGGAAGTGATCAAGGGAGGTAATTATAAGTTTAATGTATGAATAGAATTTTAGGAAAATGTTTATTCATTAGTTTTTTAAATATGTGTATGAAGTCTGAATAAACAATAAGTCATTCATTGTCAGAAAATAAAGTATAGAAATGTAGGATTGTTAAGCTGTATGAAACATTATATCTACTTTTTTCTGGTAATTACAAATTAGAAGTCAGATTGGAAGTAGGTATGGCCTTTAAAGGGCAGCCTAGCTGGGAACTGCCAAATTTCTTTTTCTGCATTAGATGGAAATCTCTGTACATCTCCAGACTATAGACCAATGTGTGAAGAGAAGATCCCTCATGTGACAACATCTGTCATTAGTCACATTGTCATCATCAGACACAGTATTAATCTACATAAGATTTTCTGTCTCAAGACATTTAAAATTGACATTATCATTTGTCAAGAGAAAATTGTTCTGTAATTATGTCTGCTCATTTATTGATAAACCAGTTGTCGTCTGCTGATTTTATTGATGTATGGTTTTGTTCTATCATTTTATATAATCATAATATTATTACTTTATATTATCATACTGATTTTTAACAACACTAATTGCTATATAAATCAAATATTTAGGTACAATATTTTAAATTTGCAGTAATTATCATATTTATGGGAAATAATTGGTAGTTATTGTTTAATTTTTTTTATTGGTTTTCTGCTTGCACTAAATATTTTTACTTTTTTACTAATTATGTACTTTACGAAAGGTATTAAGTTTTTTAGGTAGTTGTTCTACTATTGATAATGTGTCTGTCAACAATGAGGTTGCAGGTTTGAGTCTCAATCTGTCAACAATGAGGTTGCAGGTTTGAGTCTCAATGCAGGGACAGTGTATTCAACTACAAGTTTAGTTAACAAGGATTGCCAATTTTCCTAATGAAGGTCTGGGGGGAGGTCTGGGTTTTATCCGATTACTATGGCTTTCTCTCCCAATTAAAACTAGACACCATAATACAGCAATAAAATTGCTTTAAGCAGCATAAAACATCCAGGCAAACAAACAACCAGTATGAATTAAAACCTCATATAAACAAAGAGTCTATATCTGCCACTTTGAATAGTACTTAAATGAACCATACACGTTATTTTCAATGGATTTTCTTAAGGAAGTTAAAAAAAGACTCTATGTTGAAGAAATTGTAAGTAGGCCATAAGATTGATAAAGAAATTGTTGCTTCAGGACATTTGCTAAATATTATTTGTTATAAGTTAATGCAACTTTAAATCAGTAATTGAATGAGATATTGTACAGGACAGTTGGTTTCATGCTGTGAGATCTCACATTGAACAGGACAGTTTGTCTCATGCTGTGAGATCTCACATTGTACAGGACAGTTTCTCTCATGCTTTGAGATCTCACATTGTACAGGACAGTTTGTCTCATGATGTGAGATCTCACATTGTACAGGACAGTTTCTCTCATGCTTTAAGATCTCACATTGTACAGGACAGTTTGTCTCATGCTGTGTTATCTCACATTGTATAGGACTGTTTGTCTCATGCTGTGCTATCAAACATTGTACCGTACAGTTTGTCTCATGTTGTGAGATCTCGGTACAGGACAGTTAGTCTCATGCTGTAAGATCTCATGTTTTACAGGACAGTTGGTTTCATTCAGCAAGATCTCATGATGTACAAGACAGTTTGTCCCATCCTGTGTTATCTCACATTGTACAGGACTGTTTGTCTCATGCTGTAAGATCTCACAATGTACAGGAAAGTTTTCCCATGCATTGGTCTAACCCTGCTTCTGTATATTATTGTGGGGTAGTCATGCAGTGGTCTAACCCTGCTTCTGTATATTATTGTGGGGCAGTCATGCAGTGGTCTAACCCTGCTTCTGTATATTATTGTTGGGCAGTCATACAGTGGTCTAACCCTGCTTCTGTATATTATTGTGGGGCAGTCATACAGTGGTCTAACCCTGCTTCTGTATATTATTGTGGGGCAGTCATACAGTGGTCTAACCCTGCTTCTGTATATTATTGTGGGGTAGTCATGCAGTGGTCTAACCCTGCTTCTGTATATTATTGTGGGGCAGTCATACAGTGGTCTAACCCTGCTTCTGTATATTATTGTGGGGCAGTCATACAGTGGTCTAACCCTGCTTCTGTATATTATTGTTGGGCAGTCATACAGTGGTCTAACCCTGCTTCTGTATATTATTGTGGGGTAGTCATGCAGTGGTCTAACCCTGCTTCTGTATATTATTGTGGGGCAGTCATACAGTGGTCTAACCCTGCTTCTGTATATTATTGTGGTGCAGTCATACAGTGGTCTAACCCTGCTTCTGTATATTATTGTGGGGTAGTCATACAGTGGTCTAACCCTTCTTCTGTATATTATTGTGGGGCAGTCATACAGTGGTCTAACCCTGCTTCTGTATATTATTGTAGGGGAGTCATGCAGTGGTCTAACCCTGCTTCTGTATATTATTGTGGGGTAGTCATGCAGTGGTCTAACCCTGCTTCTGTATATTATTGTGGGGCAGTCATACAGTGGTCTAACCCTGCTTCTGTATATTATTGTAGGGCAGTCATGCAGTGGTCTAACCCTGCTTCTGTATATTATTGTGGGGCAGTCATACAGTGGTCTAACCCTGCTTCTGTATATTATTGTGGGGTAGTCATGCAGTGGTCTAACCCTGCTTCTGTATATTATTGTGGGGCAGTCATACAGTGGTCTAACCCTGCTTCTGTATATTATTGTGGTGCAGTCATACAGTGGTCTAACCCTGCTTCTGTATATTATTGTGGGGTAGTCATACAGTGGTCTAACCCTTCTTCTGTATATTATTGTGGGGCAGTCATACAGTGGTCTAACCCTGCTTCTGTATATTATTGTAGGGGAGTCATGCAGTGGTCTAACCCTGCTTCTGTATATTATTGTGGGGTAGTCATGCAGTGGTCTAACCCTGCTTCTGTATATTATTGTGGGGCAGTCATACAGTGGTCTAACCCTGCTTCTGTATATTATTGTAGGGCAGTCATGCAGTGGTCTAACCCTGCTTCTGTATATTATTGTGGGGCAGTCATACAGTGGTCTAACCCTGCTTCTGTATATTATTGTGGGGTAGTCATGCAGTGGTCTAACCCTGCTTCTGTATATTATTGTGGGGCAGTCATACAGTGGTCTAACCCTGCTTCTGTATATTATTGTGGGGCAGTCATACAGTGGTCTAACCCTGCTTCTGTATATTATTGTGGGGTAGTCATACAGTGGTCTAACCCTTCTTCTGTATATTATTGTGGGGCAGTCATACAGTGGTCTAACCCTGCTTCTGTATATTATTGTGGGGCAGTCATACAGTGGTCTAACCCTGCTTCTGTATATTATTGTGGGGTAGTCATACAGTGGTCTAACCCTGCTTCTGTATATTATTGTGGGGTAGTCATACAGTGGTCTAACCCTGCTTCTGTATATTATTGTGGGGTAGTCATGCAGTGGTCTAACCCTGCTTCTGTATATTTTTGTAGGGTCGTCATGCAGTGGTCTAACCCTGCTTCTGTATATTATTGTGAGGCAGTCATACAGTGGTCTAACCCTGCTTCTGTATATTATTGTGAGGTAGTCATGCAGTGGTCTAACCCTGCTTCTGTATATTATTGTGGGGCAGTCATGCAGTGGTATAACCCTGCTTCTGTATATTATTGTGGGGCAGTCATGCAGTGGTCTAACCCTGCTTCTGTATATTATTGTGGGGCAGTCATACAGTGGTCTAACCCTGCTTCTGTATATTATTGTGGGGTAGTCATACAGTGGTCTAACCCTTCTTCTGTATATTATTGTGGGGCAGTCATACAGTGGTCTAACCCTGCTTCTGTATATTATTGTAGGGCAGTCATGCAGTGGTCTAACCCTGCTTCTGTATATTATTGTGGGGTAGTCATGCAGTGGTCTAACCCTGCTTCTGTATATTATTGTGGGGTAGTCATGCAGTGGTCTAACCCTGCTTCTGTATATTATTGTGGGGCAGTCATACAGTGGTATAACCCTGCTTCTGTATATTATTGTGGGGCAGTCATGCAGTGGTCTAACCCTGCTTCTGTATATTATTGTGGGGTAGTCATGCAGTGGTCTAACCCTGCTTCTGTATATTATTGTGGAGTAGTCATACAGTGGTCTAACCCTGCTTCTGTATATTATTGTGGGGTAGTCATGCAGTGGTCTAACCCTGCTTCTGTATATTATTGTGGGGCAGTCATGCAGTGGTCTAACCCTGCTTCTGTATATTATTGTGGGGCAGTCATACAGTGGTCTAACCCTGCTTGTGAATATTTTTGTAGGGCAGTCATGCAGTGGTCTAACCCTGCTTCTGTTTATTATTGTGGGGCAGTCATACAGTGGTCTAACCCTGCTTCTGTATATTATTGTGGGGCAGTCATACAGTGGTCTAACCCTGCTTCTGTATATTATTGTGGGGCAGTCATGCAGTGGTCTAACCCTGCTTCTGTATATTATTGTGGGGTAGTCATGCAGTGGTCTAACCCTGCTTCTGTATATTATTGTAGGGCAGTCATGCAGGGGTCTAACCCTGCTTCTGTATATTATTGTGGGGTAGTCATGCAGTGGTCTAACCCTGCTTCTGTATATTATTGTGAGGTAGTCATACAGTGGTCTTACCCTGCTTGTGTATATTATTGTGAGGTAGTCATAAAGTGGTCTAACCCTGCTTCTGTATATTATTGTAGGGCAGTCATGCAGTGGTCTAACCCTGCTTCTGTATATTATTGTGGGGCAGTCATGCAGTGGTCTAACTCTGCTTCTGTATATTATTGTGGGGCAGTCATACAGTGGTCTAACCCTGCTTCTGTATATTATTGTGAGGCAGTCATGCAGTGGTCTAACCCTGCTTCTGTATATTATTGTGGGGCAGTCATACAGTGGTCTAACCCTGCTTCTGTATATTATTGTGAGGCAGTCATGCAGTGGTCTAACCCTGCTTCTGTATATTATTGTGAGGCAGTCATGCAGTGGTCTAACCCTTCTTCTGTATATTATTGTGGGGTAGTCATGCAGTGGTCTAACCCTGCTTCTGTATATTATTGTGTGGCAGTCATGCAGTGGTCTAACCCTGCTTCTGTATATTATTGTGGGGTAGTCATGCAGTGGTCTAACCCTGCTTCTGTATATTTTTGTGGGGTAGTCATGCAGTGGTCTAACCCTGCTTCTGTATATTATTGTTGGGCAGTCATACAGTGGTCTAACCCTGCTTCTGTATATTATTGTGGGGTAGTCATGCAGTGGTCTAACCCTGCTTCTGTATATTATTGTGGGGTAGTCATGCAGTGGTCTAACCCTGCTTCTGTATATTATTGTGTGGTAGTCATGCAGTGGTCTAACCCTGCTTCTGTATATTATTGTGGGGCAGTCATACAGTGGTCTAACCCTGCTTCTGTATATTATTGTTGGGTAGTCATACAGTGGTCTAACCCTGCTTCTGTATATTATAGTGGGGTAGTCATACAGTGGTCTAACCCTGCTTGTGTATATTTTTGTAGGGTTGTCATGCAGTGGTCTAACCCTGCTTCTGTATATTATTGTGAGGCAGTCATACAGTGGTCTAACACTGCTTCTGTATATTATTGTGGGGTAGTCATGCAGTGGTCTAACCCTGCTTCTGTATATTATTGTTGGGCAGTCATACAGTGGTCTAACCCTGCTTCTGTATATTATTGTGGGGCAGTCATGCAGTGGTCTAACCCTGCTTCTGTATATTATTGTGGGGTAGTCATGCAGTGGTCTAACCCTACTTCTGTATATTATTGTGGGGTAGTCATGCAGTGGTCTAACCCTGCTTCTGTATATTATTGTGGGGTAGTCATGCAGTGGTCTAACCCTGCTTCTGTATATTATTGTGGGGTAGTCATGCAGTGGTCTAACCCTGCTTCTGTATATTATTGTGGGGCAGTCATACAGTGGTCTAACCCTGCTTCTGTATATTATTGTGGGGCAGTCATACAGTGGTCTAACCCTGCTTCTGTATATTATTGTGAGGTAGTCATGCAGTGGTCTAACCCTGCTTGTGTATATTTTTGTAGGGCAGTCATGCAGTGGTCTAACCCTGCTTCTGTATATTATTGTGGGGCAGTCATGCAGTGGTCTAACCCTGCTTCTGTATATTATTGTGGGGTAGTCATGCAGTGGTCTAACTCTGCTTCTGTATATTATTGTAGGGCAGTCATGCAGGGGTCTAACCCTGCTTCTGTATATTATTGTTGGGTAGTCATACAGTGGTCTAACCCTGCTTCTGTATATTATAGTGGGGTAGTCATACAGTGGTCTAACCCTGCTTGTGTATATTTTTGTAGGGTCGTCATGCAGTGGTCTAACCCTGCTTCTGTATATTATTGTGGGGTCGTCATGCAGTGGTGTAACCCTGCTTCTGTATATTTTTGTAGGGTAGTCGATCATGCAGTGGTTGCCATGCAATTTTCTCATGCCTTTGTGTTTGTTAGTTGGTGGTTATTTGTGCATTTTCTCTTTGATGAATACTGCTGATAAAGTTAGTAACAACATACTGGCATTTATCAAGGAATTTCGAGGTTAGTATGTAAATGACTGATAAAAGGAATTTAGGAAATTTTGTTTTAATACAGACATGATCACAGCTTGACATATTAGTTTCACCCTGCTGGCTCCATTGGCTCACATGATTCTTGCCCTGATAAAAAAAACAAAACTTCAATATTCCCTATATCTAAGTAGAATGTAAAATATATATAAACATGAACTTCATTAATTCAGTTGTCTCTCAGCTCTATAGTGAGGACATCAGCTATTGGTCAGTATAAAAACCAATTTCTTATCTTTATCTTCTGCATCATCAATATGTAGTAAATTAGTTGTTTGTGACCAAGTGGTCAATTAGCACTTTCTTGATGGCTTCAGATTAGACAATAAATCTTGACAAACTGAATAATTGTGTCCTGTTATTGAGAGGCACACTTTTATGTGACAGACAGTGGTATAATGTCTGATGAGGAATTGGTTGTGTTTATGAGTGTTGTGTTTGATAATACATGAAATGACAGAAGATATATACCGTTATATTGTTGTCTGTCTATATCAAAGGTATATAAGTTTTGTAATTCCATGTTTGTCCGTGCGAGACCGTTGTAGGGTACTCAAGGACTTAAAAAACCCACATAAATAAGTTTGTCTATATTAGTCTTCCTGGTCCACACCATACCACATCGCTGTCCAAAATTCATGGTATTGCCATCAGTTTCATTTACAATTACGTTTATTGCCTTGAGGAACAGTTAAAACACCTATTCCAACTTCACGATATTGACAGGTCCAAATATTCAGACAGACAGCTTGACTTAATTTATACTATATGTTTCTTCAGGTCAGTTGATAAGTTGTAAACCAATAAAATGTACGAATTTTTTACTGATATGCAATAAACCTTTATATTGTAAGAGATAACAAATACTGTAACATTGTGATACATTTGCTACAGTGTTGAGTCAGTATGTAACCTGAAAATTCCCATTCTTTTGGTATTGAATTAGTTTTGGAACAGTAAACATCCCATAACATTTCCACAGCAGTAATTTCTTTCGATTTCCTTGCCCACTATCATTACATTAAAAGGTCAGTTTAGCTGTTGACAATGTACAGATTTGATTACCAGATTTAATCATATGAATATTTGTGCAGGACAATAAGGAGACCTCATGGACCATTTAGCATGGCATCATCCTGTGTACAAATATAATAAACCAGGAAGAAAATTAAATCCACATCCAAACTGAATACTTATCTGTTATATGTAAGGAATGTGTATTGTCTTGGTTTACCATTATTAAATAACATGTCAGTTATCCATCCCTCAAGGTTTGACATTCCTGTTGTTGCCTTTTAGCTCACAGAATGCTTTATAGTTAATTAGATAAAGATTGTCAATTAGTTACCATGCTTGTTCTAGGAAATGCAGCGATTAAATCAATCAATCTAAGTGGATGTTAATTGCAGAATTCACAGGTAGCCAACCAATTGTTACTCCCAGGATAATGGATTATCATAACAACATCATCTTTATCGTGATGGCCAAAATCTGATCACCTTATACATATTATATATGTAATTTTTGTATGGAGTGAAATCCTAATTTATTGGAATGTAATTTCCTATATAAACAGTATACCTGCAGTAAGTTGTAACAGAGCAGTTTGTTTATTCAATCTTAATGCTTCAAGATTTCCTGCTCTTTTCTGTACAATAATGTTTTGGATATTGTATGCTTTTAACAGCCAGATTGAATATTGAACTTGTCTCAATTAGTGTATAGATATATCGTGTCATCTTGATTGTGACGTGTGGAGTATAATATCACTACGGCAATCAATGCTTTTAAGGTTTCATAAGTAAACAATTTCAATAAGGAGATTTAGCATAAAACCTTATTTAGAAAAAAAAATTGAAGATTAATTTTGTGTGAAGAAACATTGATTTTTAACGAATTTAAAGCTTAGAATAACTCTTAGGACTGCTGTTTAATTAAAACTGTGAATTGTAAATGGAAAATAACGAGACAAAATTCTCTGTGGAAGGAAATTCGTGTTCCCTGGATCAGAGTTCAGTTGATGGATTGACTGGTACCTTGGCTGCTACAAAGAGGATGCCTCATCTTCATAAACTTGAAAAGTAAGTTTTTTTTGGTTTCTGTTTCATTAGGTACCCTACAATAATGTTGACTTTTATTCTAATTTCAATCTTTTTAGTCAATTCTATATATGGTTATAATTGTTGATACTTAGTAACTTAAACTTGCATAAGCCCCATTTTGAATTCTTCTTTGTTCTGCCTGTATATTTGTGTCCAGGCAATATTGGTGGTTGTATGTACGAAGGGTATTTGTCATTGGTTGTTTTGGATGATGATATCACCATTGTGAAGATTTCTATCCTAATATACATTGGTACTTTATTTTGGGACATTTATTTTGGCAACATCTAATGCCCTTACAAATATAATTTTAATTTTCTTGGTAAGCTGAAATCTTATAGTTCAAATAGTTCCTTGGAATCATCACCATTTTTATGGTTATATTGTCAAGTATAATCATTAAAATTTAATTATAAGGAATATTTCATATTTCTGAACAGGTTATTATTATACAAATACAAATACTTTATTGGCACAAGCACATCAATATTACATGGTTAAGGCCCAATATAATGTGTACAAATATAAAGATTTGGACATACAAATGTATATTGTAAATAAAGACCCATAAATGAAATTGAAACAAGAAAAGAAGTATAATCTATCATGATAGGCTTTTTCTAATGTTCATACAATTTATGATGAACGAGGAGGTTAATTTAAGGATCTTGTATGAATTACTATTAAATAAAAATTAAATTTTATTATTTGCATTAATTACTTGTTTATTATCTATTAAATTTAGTATACTAGTATTAAATGTGTCTCTTTGATTTTTAAAAGCTTTGCAGTTTAGTAGAAAATGATTTTCATCATTAAGCTGTCTTCCTTGTTCAATAAAATTATATTATGGTATGTCTCACCTGATTATCTAAATTGAAAATATGTCAAAATATTTTATGCCTTAGAATGGAATGTCTTGTCCTACAGTTCCCAGAGTTTTAGGGCTACAGTATTTATATTTTGTAGAATGTTGTTCATATCATATAAGTGTGCAGGATTTTGATTTTTGTTAAATTTTATGAAAATCAGAGATGGTCATCACTTTGCATGCCACATATTGCCATCCTCTTGTACACCTTTAAAGCTGGTGTTTATATTTAGCAGGATATTAGAAATAATAATGGAGGCATGCAGGTCCAAAGGATATTTGGGAAATTTGTCATATTTGTGAGATGTGTGTTTCAGGGCCAGCTAATAGAAGAAACAAAACCTAATACACTTGGGTATTGGTCCCATTTCCAGTTTGTATGGTACATCATGCTTGTTTTTTTCTGTTTTCCTTTGTATTTGTAAAGAGAAACCAAATTAAGTATATTTTCGGTACAAAATCTACTGCACCTATCATGACAGACTGTATGGATATATTTTATAAATCATATAAACCTGTAACTAAATCAATGAAGTAACATTATAGTTATCTTATTATCAAATACTTAACCACTAATTAACCACAGAATCAAGTGAAACTTATGTAATATTATTTGAAGATTTCTTAAGAAGTCTCAGGACATATACACTGTAATAAATGGATTTTCTTCATTCTTGCAGAATTCCAGAATTACAATATGTATATTAGGGTTGCAGGATAAAAACAGTATTTGTACATAGTCAGAAAATGTACAGTTTATTTGTACTCGCCACAAAAATAGGTGAGAAGCACCTAACATTTCTACCTGTTTCTAAGGCTGGTACAAATAAATTATGTATTTTCAAACACTGTACAAATATTGAGTATATAGAAGTATTCATATTGCAAGTTAAAAAAATATGGTTGCAGGGATTATTTCTGAAGGGTTGAGGACCGCAATATCTGTTTTCTACAGGAATCAGTATAACATTTGATTTTAAATTTCTGTTCATTGATGTTTCTATAATATAATCTGGATCTTTTCACCCGATTACATCCTTTATGAAAAAAAATGACTATCATTATAGCCTCTTTACTAAAATCAATTAAGTTACAACTGTGGGTTTAAATCATTAATAAAGTTTTATGATAGTTTATGTCTAGATGGTGAATATTTTAAACTTTACTGAATTGTAATATTGATATCAATTAAAAGATTTTCAGACAAACTGTTGGATGGTGTCCTGAGCCTTTTTTTATTGCTTAAACTTTACAGTCAAATACTCTGAATCTCTGTTTTAATGAGGCAACATATGTGGAAAAGTGCTCAAGGTATTTGAAATTCAATTTCTTCTACAAAAATGTGTTGAAAACTCCTTTATTGTGTATTTTCATAACAAAGATTGCATTTCTTTGCAAATATTACTGACCAATCACATTTAAACTGACATTTTTTCAACAGTTTATCTTGTTCCCATAAAATGGTTGCACCCATAATGTCATGGTTTAGTACATTGATACCTATAGCTGTTACATTATATCCTGTATACTGATGACCGTCTGCTGTGTCATAAATGGTACAAGGAGAGAATATTGTCTGATGGTATTCAGTTATTCAAAATAAATATCAAATTATATATTTTGTGTATTTAGATTTTAAGCAAAAAATATCTCCAAATAAATAAATATTAATGAGATGGTGTTGATTGGACAAAAACATTTTTCCAATAAAAGAATCTTCATGAGGACTCTCCAACCAGACCAGAATTACCTTGTGCATATTAATTTGCCATTCGTTAAAAATTGTTCAAACTTGTTCATTGTTTTGTTTATTAAATTGTTTCAGTTTTAGGAATGACTCCAATTTTTTATTTTTTAATTGGGTTGTAAAATAAAAAAAGAGTAGTCCTTTTAATATAAATATAACTATTAATATTGTTGGTGCTTGCATGCCTATCAAAACAGTCAGCTGTTCACATTAATAAAAATCTATATGTTGGCTCTCTGTTCAGTTTATGTCCATACTATATCAATTAAGACGAATAATTATTAATAACTCTCATTAAGATGTAGGAACACTATTATGGTAGATAATTCCCAGTAGAATATACAGAAATGAATTATTAATTGTGTATGGGGACAACAATCTCTGCTTGTATAATACAGTATTTCTGTTGATTTGTACCAAGAGGTATTCTCTCCAGTGGAGCTGTCACTAACCAAATAAACCTTTAAACAGCACATGTAATGATTACAGGATTTTATATTGAAGCATCTGTAGTTGCAGTACTTTAGTTGTACCATTTTATGCCAAATAATCCTGTCAAGTATTTTTAGGGATATTGTTCTATGTTCTCTATGTTATGATATGGTTTCTGTTGGACATCAAGAATTATCCTACAATCTGATTTAAGTATTGGTGCCATGGGTGCCATTACAATTGGTTGGTGAAAAGCTTTAATTTACAAAGTCACAATATAGCTATCTTGTTCCAATTAAAACAGGAGGAAATATATGGTCTGTCTTTATTTGGACTTTATTATGCCTTTGTTTTTGCTTTCCTGCATGATTATAAAATGTCAATTGCTCTTTGTTGGAAACCTTTCAATGTTTGTTGTTGTCTTGGGATAAAATTAAAATCCAAGAATAAATTCCATGCAAACTCTCTAATAAGACAAACTCACTATTCTGATAAATGAAACCATGTGATGACATATATTGGTTAAGACTGCTATGCAAATTCTGCATTGATTATGTATTACAATACAAATGATTTTATGGAAAATGCATCTCCCATACAGGGATTTCACAGCAGGCACAACCTATATAGGTGTTCTCCCATACAGGGATTTCACAGCAGGGACAGCCTATATAGGTGTTCTCCCATACAGGGATTACACAGCAGGCACAGCCTATATATGTGTTCTTTCATACAGGGATTTCACAGCAGGGACAGCCTATATAGGTGTTCTCCCATACAGGGATTACACAGCAGGCACAGCCTATATATGTGTTCTTTCATACAGGGATTTCACAGCAGGGACAGCCTATATAGGTGTTCTCCCATACAGGGATTACACAGCAGGGACAGCCTATATAGGTGTTCTCCCATACAGGGATTACACAGCAGGGACAGCCTATATAGGTATTCTCCCATACAGGGATTACACAGCAGGGACAGCCTATATAGGTGTTCTCCCATACAGGGATTACACAGCAGACACAGCCTATATAGGTGTTCTCCCATACAGGGATTACACAGCAGGCACAGCCTATATAGGTGTTCTCCCATACAGGGATTACACAGCAGGCACAGCCTATATAGGTGTTCTCCCATACAGGGATTACACAGCAGGCACAGCCTATATAGGTGTTCTCCCATACAGGGATTACACAGCAGGGACAGCCTATATAGGTGTTCTCCCATACAGGGATGACACAGCAGGGACAGCCTATATAGGTGTTCTCCCATACAGGGATTACACAGCAGGAACAGCCTATATAGGTGTTCTCCCATACAGGGATTACACAGTAGGGACAGCCTAAATAGGTGTTCTCCCATACAGGGATTACACAGCAGGCACAGCCTTTATAGGTGTTCTCCCATACAGGGATTACACAGCAGGCACAGCCTATATAGGTATTCTCCCATACAGGGATTACACAGCAGGAACAGCCTATATAGGTATTCTCCCATACAGGGATTACACAGCAGGCACAGCCTATATAGGTATTCTCCCATACAGGGATTACACAGCAGGGACAGCCTATATAGGTGTTCTCCAATACAGGGATTACACAGCAGGCACAGCCTATATAGGTGTTCTCCCATACAGGGATTACACAGCAGGCACAGCCTATATACGTGTTCTCCCATACAGGGATTACACAGTAGGGACAGATTATATATAGGTGTTCTCCCATACAGGGATTACACAGCAGGGACAGCCTATATAGGTGTTCTCCCATACAGGGATTACACAGCAGGCACAGCCTATACAGGTGTTCTCCCATACAGGGATTACACAGCAGGCACAGCCTAAATAGGTGTTCTTCCCATACAGGGATTACACAGCAGGCACATCCTTAATAGGTGTTCTCCCATACCAGGATTACACAGCAGGCATAGCCTATATAGGTGTTCTCCCATACAGGGATTACACAGCAGGGACAGCCTATATAGGTGTTTTTCCCATACAGGGATTACACAGCAGGCACAGCCTATATAGGTGTTCTCCCATACAGGGATTACACAGCAGGCACAGCCTATATAGGTGTTCTCCCATACAGGGATTACACAGCAGGGACAGCCTATATAGGTGTTCTCCCATACAGGGATTGCCTATATAGGTGTTCTCCCATACAGGGATTACACAGCAGATTGTGCAGGCACAAGTTGAAACTATTCCATACAACCCCTGTCTCCTGTGAAGTTTACAACGTTGTAAAGGTTAGCTGAAACTATTCCATACAACCCCTGTCTGCTGTGAAGTTTATAAACTATGTTTTTAAAAGTCTTAACATGGAACATGTTGCACAATATCATTTATCGTTGTCTGGTGATTGACACTGCTGGGCTGTTACTTAACATGTTTATAAGACATTAATACAAATGATAAGGAAATTAATGTTGACACAAGGTAACAAAACTATAAGCCATTGTGTTAACACCTCTATCTACAGAAATGTCACCATGATATGGCAGAAAATTGCTTGAAGAGCTTTTAAAACACTTCAGTATAGAACTAAGCACTTCCGGATCGAAGACATTGTGTACCATTGTTTGTCAATGGCATTCATTATAGGTTAATATAATGTTATCTAAATTAATATCTGTTGTCACTTACAGAATAATAAATGTACAACTCTAAAGCATTGATTAAATAGACAAAAGGTTGTTATATCAAATAAGAGGCGTTCATTGCTGTCAACAGTACTACAATTATCAGTTAGTGTATCATGTCCGTCTGATGACGTCTGGAACAAGAACAATGTTTCTCAAAGTAAAGATAAGAAAACTGTGCAATAACGAAATGATTAGTCAGTCTGGCTATAGTGCTAAAATCGATCTCCTGGTAGTAATCATAACAGTAGCGATTTAGTATATAACATTGGTCCAAATTTTGATAGTCATTGATCTGTAGGATTGACTTGTTGATCTTCATCTCTGCTATATCTCGTTGGCATGGTTACTTGGCTAGCTTGCTGGTCTCTACCGTGTCTTCATCTCAGCTATATCTCTTTGGCATGGTTACTTGGCTAGCTTGCTGGTCTCTACCGTGTCTTCATCTCAGCTATATCTCATTGGCATGGTTACTTGGCTAGCTTGCAGGTCTCTACCGTGTCTTCATCTCAGCTATATCTCATTGGTCCAAAGCATTCACAGGCATGGTTTCTTGGCTAGCTTGCTGGTCTCTACCGTGTCTTCATCTCAGCTATATCTCTTTGGCATGGTTACTTGGCTAGCTTGCTGGTCTCTACGGTGTCTTCATCTCAGCTATATCTCATTGGTCCAAAGCATTCACAGGCATGGTTACTTGGCTAGCTTGCTGGTCTCTACCGTGTCTTCATCTCAGCTATATCTCGTTTGTCCAAAGCATTCACAGGCATGGTTACTTGGCTAGCTTGCTGGTTTCTACCGTGTCTTCATCTCAGCAATATCTCTTTGGCATGGTTACTTGGCTAGCTTGCTGGTCTCTACCGTGTCTTCATCTCAGCTATATCTTGTTTGTCCAAAGCATTCACAGGCATGGTTACTTGGCTAGCTTGCTGGTCTCTACCGTGTCTTCATAACAGCAATATCTCTTTGGCATGGTTACTTGGCTAGCTTGCTGGTCTCTACCGTGTCTTCATCTCAGCTATATCTCTTTGGCATGGTTACTTGGCTAGCTTGCTGGTCTCTACCATGTCTTCATCTCAGCTATATCTCATTGGCATGGTTACTTGGCTAGCTTGCAGGTCTCTACCGTGTCTTCATCTCAGCTATATCTCATTGGTCCAAAGCATTCACAGGCATGGTTTCTTGGCTAGCTTGCTGGTCTCTACCGTGTCTTCATCTCAGCTATATCTCTTTGGCATGGTTACTTGGCTAGCTTGCTGGTCTCTACCGTGTCTTCATCTCAGCTATATCTCATTGGTCCAAAGCATTCACAGGCATGGTTACTTGGCTAGCTTGCTGGTCTCTATCGTGTCTTCATCTCAGCTATATCTCGTTTGTCCAAAGCATTCACAGGCATGGTTACTTGGCTAGCTTGCTGGTCTCTACCGTGTCTTCATCTCAGCAATATCTCTTTGGCATGGTTACTTGGCTAGCTTGCTGGTCTCTACCGTGTCTTCATCTCAGCTATATCTTGTTTGTCCAAAGCATTCACAGGCATGGTTACTTGGCTAGCTTGCTGGTCTCTACCGTGTCTTCATCTCAGCTATATCTCTTTGGCATGGTTACTTGGCTAGCTTGCTGGTCTCTACCGTGTCTTCATCTCAGCTATATCTTGTTGGTCCAAAGCATTCACAGGCATGGTTACTTGGCTAGCTTGCTGGTCTCTACCGTGTCTTCATCTCAGCAATATCTCTTTGGCATGGTTACTTGGCTAGCTTGCTGGTCTCTACTGTGTCTTCATCTCAGCTATATCTTGTTGGTCCAAAGCATTCACAGGCATGGTTACTTGGCTAGCTTGAAAATGAGGTCACACACCATCCAGGTTATAGCTGCTTTACATCTCATTGTTAAGAAAAAAGGTAGCCCATAAAATATATTTGAATTAAAGTGAAAAATGCTGAAGTTGAATTGCCAATAAACAGAAAAATAGTTAGTTTAGATTTACTGACACACTCGTCTAGATATTCCACGTGATGTTGTCAGTCTCACAACTTAAAGTTCCTATCATATCTCTGTTGTATTTACTCTTTGTATGAGCATGCCTGTAATTTATCTGGCATGTCTCCTATTTATTGGAGTCTGCAAAGAAAATCTAAAATCCAGAAGACATTTTTCAAGATAATGGCATCTTTCTTTGAATTATAGATCATGTATTTGAATAAAAAATAGATGCAAATGTCCGAGCCTTAATCTTGTGTGTTTCTATCACCTTTAGAATTGTATTCAGACCTTTATTGGAATAACAGTTTATTGTGATTTTAACTGTTCTTGCAGCAAGGTTTATTTTCTGACCTAGGATTAAAACCATAATTTCAGATATATGTTTTTTGTATTAATAACAGTCTTATATTTAGAATTAGAATTGCTTTTAAATTTGAAAATTTCCATTATTAAATGCAAGATTTTTCATTTCTGGATGATAAAGATAAACAATGTATAAATACTTGTACTGCACAAATGTGTTCAGGTAAAGTATGTTTGTTTGTTTTAATGGTGTTTAACACCACTTTCAGCAATTATTTTCATCTAGTTATTATTGGGATAGGAATCTGGAGTATCTGGGGAAGCTAGAGTATCTAGGGAAAAACCCAACCTTTGGCAGGAAAACTGGAAACCCCGGTCAATTAAAACAAGAATAATATACATTAAAACATTATCTTTTGTTCACCAAACATTACACATTAGAAGATCTGTGCATTGTAAACGGACTAATGCGTCTGGAAACTTTTCAGTAAAACATGATTATGGCTACTTAAGGAAACTATTGAATTATGCCTTGTGGTCATTAGCCAAGAATTCCATAATAATCAGTCCAATTGTTATTTGATACTAACAGTTGATAATGTGATAATAACTGGTTTGTGGACATCTTCCTTATCAATAGAATGTAATAAAGAATAACTTAATTTGCTCTGTAAGCTAATTCAAATGGAACAACCCATGTTATACATTATAACGTGCATTGGTCACATGACCTATTCTAACACAGTAATTTTCAATAGGTCCATGATTGTTTATACCATTAAAATTGAACATTTTTGAATCGTTTCTCAGCATTGGTAGTTTTTGAATACTCGAGTTGTTGTCGATAGGTAACTACGTAATGTATCTAGTACTATTTAACATTGAAACACTGAGGTTGTGAGGAATAGTAGTTTGGGGATTATAGGTCTGCTTGACACCAACAATTAAGTTTTACAAGAATAACCAGTTTTGTTTTTATTCCAATTAATGCTGATTCTTACTAGGCACTCTGGGTCAAAAGTTGGGTGTCATGATATTGCCTTAAAAATTGCTGAAAGCCAGGCTAAAAGCTGTAACAAAGAGGCAGACAAACAAACAAGTTGTTTGGTTATCTGAATTTGATAAATTATTCAGGACTGTGAACCAGCTATTAGTGTATAGAACCACCATGATTATGTATAGATGGAAACTTATGTTGGTTTACTGATGTGGAAAGTCTAACACCAGAGGGCAGTAATGCCTATTACAGACTCATTAGAATGAAGAAACATATGATGTCAACCTAATGATCTGTTCACACTACTCTCAGTTTATTATCATTTCAAAATAACAATGGTTTAAGGTTGAAAGTTCATTTGCATGCCACAAGCATAATCCCTGAAGATAATCAGGACTTAAGACTTTATGGATACAAAATTACAGAGGCTTCTAATTCCAATTATTTGGAACACACATTGCCTGATAATTTCTTGTAAGCACTGGAATCAATAAATGTGTTAAATTGTCTGATTTTTAAAGAAAACAGTAGTTTAATGATGCAAAGTTAATGAGCAAAGGGGAAAACAGCTGGGACTTTATATTAAGAAAATTACTACAGAATTTTCTTCACCAGAACAGTTTTAAAGTACTATATGTAATTCTGTCATGATAATATAGTGTAACAGTAGAGCATGAAATAACTGCATGTTACCTCCGGGGGTCAAACCTGGGATTTCAGTATTGCCAACCAGCCCTCTAACCAAGTGAGCTAAAGAAGTACTCTGTTAGCTCAGTCGATTTTGACTAGCTATATATCTACTATCTTCTACAACACAGATAGCTAGGCCTAGATAGGCCTCCTGTTGCACTAGAATATAAGATACAGATGGTCAGGGTTATTTAGATGTCTGGTTGTACCTGTTGGTCATAGTTATTTAGATGTTTAGGTGTTAGTCAAGGTTATTTAGATTTTTTTAGTACTCATAGGCACTTTCAGCAGTGTATGCAATTTGATTGCATTTCCATTATTACTGCAGTATGCATTTTAAGTAATGTAGCCTTTAAGCATATTAGGTAATTATAAAATTATGTCTAATCAAATTTTACACAAATTACCATTTTGCAATTGCATATTTCACTTTAGGGGCATGTTAATGTTCAATCAGAAATGTTCTGCACTCAGTAGAAAAATAAATGATAGCATGTTGTAATTCAAAGGGTTTAAATGTACATCTAAGTTAATTGAAACATCATAGCTCCATAACACTAATTATATTAACTATGTGTTTGTGAGGTTAGAAATCAGTTTGTTATTTTAACTGTTTATTTAATATGGTTACATGCGTGTGTGTGTAAATAAGTCAGGTGATCCATATGAACAAACCCATTTCAGATGCTATCCCCAAAAAAAGTTGTACAAAAGCATTAAAATTAATTTAAAAGTAGACAAAAATAATTTTGACATTGATAAAATTACAGTTTATTTTTTTATAAATAACAAAAATGTCAGACAAATTTTTTCCAGTCTCTGAAACAGTGCGCCTATATTCATATTAAAGTAGCTCTGTAGAAATTGAAATGGAAAAAGACATTTACTTAATAGACAGATTATTGCCATCTTGCCAATTGATTATCAAAACAAATACTGTTTTCAAACAGAGTTATGTCACCTGTTGTCTATATGAGTAGTACATCTGTTTCAAGTAGAAAATAATCTTTTTTCCAAGATACGCAGAGATAAGATTTCTTGTTGTAGCAGATTTGATGCAAAAGATTTCTGATTGTAAGAGTTTGTTGTATGACTCAGTTATTGTGACCAGTTTTTATGTGGGTAGTAAGCCAGAGTACCCCTCAATTAAAAACTAGTCAATCCCTTATCTGATGACAAGCTTAAGGAAAACTATATCATTAAATAAAGGGTTACTTGTGTTCAGAAATAGAAAATGGAGCTATTTTTAAGTTTTGGTTCATTTATTACCAAAATATAGACATTAAGTTTTTATCTATAATATTGTAGCTACATGTACCCATAATTATGTCATGTAAAATATATAGGTTATTTAAGTGAGCCAATTTGTCTATTTGACTACATATAAGCTGAGCAGTTATTTAGGGAGCCAATTTGCTTATTTGTCTATTAGTAGAGCAGTTATTTAGTTAGCCAATTTGCATATTAGTTGAGCAGTTATTTAGTGAGTCAATTTGCCAATTTGTCTATTAGTCAAGCAGTTATTTAGTTTTGCCAATTTGCCAATTTGTCTATTAGTCAAGCAGTTATTTAGTGAGCCAGTTTGCCTATTTGTCTATTAGTCAAGCAGTTATTTAGTTTTGCCAATTTGTCTATAAGTCAAGCAGTTATTTAGTGAGCCAATTTGTCTATTTGTCTATTAGTCAAGCAGTTATTTAGTGAGCAAATTTGCCTATTTTGTCTATTTGTCTATTAGTCAAGCAGTTATTTAGTGAGCCATTTTGCCTATTTGTCTATTAGTCAAGCAGTTATTCAGTGAGCCAATTTGCCAATTTGTCTATTAGTCGAGCAGTTTTTTAGTGAGCAAATTTGTCTATTTGTCTATTAGTCAAGCAGTTATTTAGTGAGCCAATTTGCCTATCCGTCTATTAGTCAAGCAGTTATTTAGTGAGCCAATTTGTCTATTAGTCGAGCAGTTAGTTAGTGAGCCAGTTTGCCTATTAGACAAGAGGTTATTCAGTGAGCCAATTTGCCAATTTGTCTATTTGTCTATTAGTCAAGCAGTTATTTAGTTAGCCAGTTTGCCAATTTATCTATTAGTCAAGCAGTTATTTAGTGAGCCATTTTGCCTATTTGTCTATTAGTCAAGCAGTTATTTAGTGAGCCAATTTGCCAATTTGTCTATTAGTCAAGCAGTTATTTAGTGAGCCATTTTGCCTATTTGTCTATTAGTCAAGCAGTTATTTAGTGAGCCAATTTGTCTATTAGTCGAGCAGTTATTTAGTGAGCCAATTTGCCAATTTGTCTATTAGTCAAGCAGTTATTTATTGAGCCAGTTTGCCAATTTGTCTATTAGTCAAGCAGTTATTTAGTGTGCCAATTTGCCTATTTGTCTATAAGTCGAGCAGTTATTTAGTGAGCCAGTTTGCCTATTTGTCTATAAGTCGAGCAGTTATTTAGTGAGCCAGTTTGCCTATTTGTCTATTAGTCAAGCAGTTATTTAGTTTTGCCAATTTGTCTATTAGTCGAGCAGTTATTTAGTGAGCCAATTTGTCTATTTGTCTATTAGTTAAGCAGTTATTTAGTGAGCAAATTTGCCTATTTGTCTATTTGTCTATTAGTCAAGCAGTTATTTAGTGAGCCAATTTGTCTATAAGTCGAGCAGTTATTTAGTGAGCCAGTTTGCCTATTTGTCTATTAGTCGAGCAGTTTTTTAGTGAGCAAATTTGTCTATTTGTCTATTAGTCAAGCAGTTATTTAGTGAGCCAATTTGCCTATCCGTCTATTAGTCAAGCAGTTATTTAGTGAGCCAATTTGTCTATTAGTCAAGCAGTTATTTAGTGAGCCAGTTTGCCTATTAGACAAGAGGTTATTCAGTGAGCCAATTTGCCAATTTGTCTATTTGTCTATTAGTCAAGCAGTTATTTAGTGTGCCAATTTGCCTATTTGCCAATTTATCTATTAGTCAAGCAGTTATTTAGTTTTGCCAATTTGTCTATTAGTCAAGCAGTTATTTAGTGAGTCAATTTGTCTATTTGTCTATTAGTCAAGCAGTTATTTAGTTTTGCCAATTTGTCTATTAGTCAAGCAGTTATTTAGTGAGCCAATTTGCCAATTTGTCTATTAATTAGTCAAGCAGTTATTTAGTGAGCCAATTTGTCTATTTGTCTATTAGTCAAGCAGTTATTTAATGAGCCAATTTGCCAATTTGTCTATTTGTCAAGCAGTTATTAAGTGAGCCAATTTGCCTATTAGACAAGAGGCTATTTAGTAAGACAGTTGGTCTATAGACAAGAGGTTATTTATTGAGCCAGTTTGCCTATTTGTCTATCAGTCAAGCAGTTATATAGTGAGCCAGTTTGCCTATTTGTCTATCAGTCAAGCAGTTATTTAGTGAGCCAGTTTGCCTATTAGACAAGAGGCTATTAAGTGAGCCAGTTTGCTTATTAGACAAGAGGTTATTTAGTGAGCCAGTTTGCTTATTAGACAAGAGGCTATTAAGTGAGCCAGTTTGCTTATTAGACAAGAGGTTATTTAGTGAGCCAGTTTGCCTATTAGACAAGAGGCTATTAAGAGAGCCAGTTGGTCTATAGACAAGAGGCTATTAAGAGAGCCAGTTGGTCTATAGACAAGAGGTTATTTATTGAGCCAGTTTGCCTATTTGTCTATCAGTCGAGCAGTTATTTAGTGAGCCTGTTTGCCTATTTGTCTAATAGTCGAGCAGTTATTTAGTGAGCCTGTTTGCCTATCAGTCAAGCAGTTATTTAGTGAGCCAGTTTGCCTATTTGTCTATTAGTCAAGCAGTTATTTAGTGAGCCAGTTTGCCTATTTGTCTATTAGTCGAGCAGTTATTTAGTGAGCCAATTTGCCTATTTGTCTATTAGTCAAGCAGTTATTTAGTGAGCCAATTTGCCTATTTGTCTATTAGTCAAGCAGTTATTTAGTGAGCCAGTTTGCCTATTAGACAAGAGGCTATTTAGTAAGACAGTTGGTCTATAGACAAGAGGTTATTTATTGAGCCAGTTTGCCTATTTGTCTATCAGTCGAGCAGTTATTTAGTGAGCCAATTTGCCTATTTGTCTATTAGTCAAGCAGTTATTTAGTGAGCCAGTTTGCCTATTAGACAAGAGGCTATTAAGTGAGCCAGTTTGCCTATTAGACAAGAGGCTATTTAGTAAGACAGTTGGTCTATAGACAAGAGGTTATTTATTGAGCCAGTTTGCCTATTTGTCTATCAGTCAAGCAGTTATATAGTGAGCCAGTTTGCCTATTAGACAAGAGGCTATTAAGTGAGCCAGTTTGCTTATTAGACAAGAGGTTATTAAGTGAGCCAGTTTGCTTATTAGACAGGAGGCTATTAAGTGAGCCAGTTTGCCTATTAGACAAGAGGCTATTAAGTGAGCCAGTTTGCATATTAGACAGGAGGCTATTAAGTTAGCGAGTTTGCCTATTAGACAAGAGGCTATTAAGTGAGCCAGTTTGCCTATTAGACAAGAGGCTATTAAGTGAGCCAGTTTGCCTTTCTTGTGTTCATAACTTGGATGTAATTGATTTATAGCTGTTGCTATTATGGATAGATGTATGTACTGATCAATCCTCATTAAGATTCTATGAAATGGTAATTCCTATTATTAATGTAAATAGTATGCCCTCTGGAAGCGTGTTTTTGTTGTAGACTTCCTTGCTGATTTTCCCTTTATTTAATTCTTTTAGCTTAAAATGTTTCTCTCAGAAGAAAAATAAGTCATTCTTATTGCATGTCTGATGCAATTGTGGTTTATTTTTAATCGTGCAAGAAATCTACGATTTTTCGTGGAATATAAGTTTCTTTATGGCTCTGAATTGCTATAAATGATTTAGTGAAATGGAAATTATGGCAACATAAAACAATATTATTATGAAAACTAAGATCTCATCACATAGACAATTATCCCAGGATGAAATCCAATGTTCGTACCACATTAAAACATGATATCTTTCACGATAAAATAAATCACATCTTTTCATGACTCTCAATGGATTGTTCTGTACAGTTGCTGTTGTTTTTGTTCGTTTTGCAGAAAGTTTCATCATTTGGGTTTCTATAGAAATTATTTGAATTCTGGAATATTACCTGTTCGGAGTAATGGCCTATAAATACTTTAGGTAAAATTTCAGTTGAAGCACATAAATGACATAAAATTGAAGGCCGGGGGTGGGGGTAATAAGGTTAATTGAAGGGGTGGGGGGGGGGGGCTTTAATATTCATCCTTATGAGTAAATTGTTTGTACCAATTCTGGAGCATGAGTGTTCTTGATTGTCAGGAGAATAATTATTTGTATTCAGATATATTTTAGGCAGCCAGAATATAGGTCTGGTACCAGTATAATATGCTTTAAGTCTTTGAATATTGACAGCCATCTTTAAAATCTACAGGTACTATGTTCTTATATTTGCATGTACATGTAGTAACAAAACTAAGTTAGAGCTCGAGCACTGAATTGTTTAGTACAGGTTTACAGACAACGGCTAATCTATTATTGTAGATGATCCAGTGCAGAGTTCTATACTTGGAAGATCTGTACATGGTTAATATTGTAAACAGTTTATTATATAGCTTACTGTTAAGATGACATGTTTTGGTCTTTTCAGTATGGCTAATTAATATTGGTGCACAAAGTTTAAATTCTTTGTTTGTCAGTGTTTGAGACTTATCCATCATTACAACAATGCTAATTTGTACTTCTACACAAATTGACTTTCAATTGTGTCTTAAAATATATTTAATTCAGTTGCTAAGAGACATTTAAATCCAAAACAAATTCCTATTCATATAACAGAATGACATAAATTTAGGAAAATAAGGACAATTGGTAGTCATTTGTGTACCTAAAAAGTCATGTGATACAGCTAGAAGTCATGTGGGTTCATGTAAAGTCATGTGATACAGTAAGAATTTATGTGGGCTCATGTTAAGTCATGTGATACAGTAAGAATTTATGTGGGCTCATGTAAAGCCATGTGATACAGTAAGAATTTATGTGGGCTCATGTTAAGTCATGTGATACAGTAAGAATTTATGTGGGCTCATGTAAAGCCATGTGATACAGTAAGAATTTATGTGGGCTCAGGTAAAGTCATGTGATACAGTAAGAATTTATGTGGGCTCATGTAAAGCCATGTGATACAGTAAGAATTTATGTGGGCTCATGTAAAGTCATGTGATACAGTAAGAAGTCAGGTGTGTGTAAAGTCATGTGATACAGCTAGAAGTCATGTGGGTTCATGTAAAATCATGTGATACTGTAAGTCATGTGGGTTCATGTAAAGTCCTGTGATACAGTAATAATTTATGTGTGATCATGTAAAGTCCTGTGATACAATAAGAATTTATGTGGGTTCATGTAAAGTCATGTGATACTGTAAGTCATGTGGGTTCATGTAAAGTCATGTGATGCAGTATGAATTTATGTGTGATCATGTAAAGTCCTGTGATACAGTAAGAATTTATGTGTGATCATTTAAAGTCATGTGATACAGTAAGAATTTATGTGGGTTCATGTAAAGTCATGTGATACAGTTAGTCATGTGGGTTCATGTAAAGTCATGTGATGCAGTATGAATTTATGTGTGATCATTTAAAGTCATGTGATATAGTAAGAATTTATGTGTGATCATTTAAAGTCATGTGATACAGTAAGAATTTATGTGTGATCATTTAAAGTCATGTGATACAGTAAGAATTTATGTGTGATCATTTAAAGTCATGTGATACAGTAAGAATTTATGTGTGATCATTTAAAGTCATGTGATGCAGTAAGAATTTATGTGTGATCATTTAAAGTCATGTGATACAGTAAGAATTTATGTGTGATCATTTAAAGTCATGTGATACAGTAAGAATTTATGTGTGATCATTTAAAGTCATGTGATACAGTAAGAATTTATGTGTGATCATTTAAAGTCATGTGATATAGTAAGAATTTATGTGTGATCATTTAAAGTCATGTGATACAGTAAGAATTTATGTGTGATCATTTAAAGTCATGTGATACAGTAAGAATTTATGTGTGATCATTTAAAGTCATGTGATACAGTAAGAATTTATGTGTGATCATTTAAAGTCATGTGATGCAGTAAGAATTTATGTGTGATCATTTAAAGTCATGTGATATAGTAAGAATTTATGTGTGATCATTTAAAGTCATGTGATACAGTAAGAATTTATGTGTGATCATTTAAAGTCATGTGATATAGTAAGAATTTATGTGTGATCATTTAAAGTCATGTGATACAGTAAGAATTTATGTGTGATCATTTAAAGTCATGTGATACAGTAAGAATTTATGTGTGATCATTTAAAGTCATGTGATATAGTAAGAATTTATGTGGGTTCATTTAAAGTCATGTGATGCAGTAAGAATTTATGTGTGATCATTTAAAGTCATGTGATATAGTAAGAATTTATGTGTGATCATTTAAAGTCATGTAATGCAATAAGAATTTATGTGTGATCATTTAAAGTCATGTGATACAGTAAGAATTTATGTGTGATCATTTAAAGTCATGTGATATAGTAAGAATTTATGTGTGATCATTTAAAGTCATGTGATGCAGTAAGAATTTATGTGTGATCATTTAAAGTCATGTGATATAGTAAGAATTTATGTGGGTTCATTTAAAGTCATGTGATGCAGTAAGAATTTATGTGTGATCATTTAAAGTCATGTGATATAGTAAGAATTTATGTGTGATCATTTAAAGTCATGTAATGCAATAAGAATTTATGTGTGATCATTTAAAGTCATGTGATACAGTAAGAATTTATGTGTGATCATTTAAAGTCATGTGATATAGTAAGAATTTATGTGTGATCATTTAAAGTCATGTGATATAGTAAGAATTTATGTGGGTTCATTTAAAGTCATGTGATGCAGTAAGAATTTATGTGTGATCATTTAAAGTCATGTGATATAGTAAGAATTTATGTGTGATCATTTAAAGTCATGTAATGCAATAAGAATTTATGTGTGATCATTTAAAGTCATGTGATACAGTAAGAATTTATGTGTGATCATTTAAAGTCATGTGATATAGTAAGAATTTATGTGTGATATTTAAAGTCATGTGATGCAGTAAGAATTTATGTGTGATCATTTAAAGTCATGTGATATAGTAAGAATTTATGTGTGATCATTTAAAGTCATGTGATACAGTAAGAATTTATGTGTGATCATTTAAAGTCATGTGATACAGTAAGAATTTATGTGTGATCATTTAAAGTCATGTGATATAGTAAGAATTTATGTGTGATCATTTAAAGTCATGTGATACAGTAAGAATTTATGTGTGATCATTTAAAGTCATGTGATACAGTAAGAATTTATGTGTGATCATTTAAAGTCATGTGATACAGTAAGAATTTATGTGTGATCATTTAAAGTCATGTGATGCAGTAAGAATTTATGTGTGATCATTTAAAGTCATGTGATATAGTAAGAATTTATGTGTGATCATTTAAAGTCATGTGATACAGTAAGAATTTATGTGTGATCATTTAAAGTCATGTGATACAGTAAGAATTTATGTGTGATCATTTAAAGTCATGTGATACAGTAAGAATTTATGTGTGATCATTTAAAGTCATGTGATACAGTAAGAATTTATGTGTGATCATTTAAAGTCATGTGATATAGTAAGAATTTATGTGTGATCATTTAAAGTCATGTGATACAGTAAGAATTTATGTGTGATCATTTAAAGTCATGTGATACAGTAAGAATTTATGTGTGATCATTTAAAGTCATGTGATACAGTAAGAATTTATGTGTGATCATTTAAAGTCATGTGATGCAGTAAGAATTTATGTGTGATCATTTAAAGTCATGTGATACAGTAAGAATTTATGTGTGATCATTTAAAGTCATGTGATACAGTAAGAATTTATGTGGGCTCATGTAAAGCCATGTGATACAGTAAGAATTTATGTGGGCTCATGTAAAGTCATGTGATACAGTAAGAAGTCAGGTGTGTGTAAAGTCATGTGATACAGCTAGAAGTCATGTGGGTTCATGTAAAATCATGTGATACTGTAAGTCATGTGGGTTCATGTAACGTCCTGTGATACAGTAATAATTTATGTGTGATCATGTAAAGTCCTGTGATACAATAAGAATTTATGTGGGTTCATGTAAAGTCATGTGATACTGTAAGTCATGTGGGTTCATGTAAAGTCATGTGATACAGTAAGTCATGTGGGTTCATGTAAAGTCATGTGATGCAGTATGAATTTATGTGTGATCATTTAAAGTCATGTGATATAGTAAGAATTTATGTGTGATCATTTAAAGTCATGTGATACAGTAAGAATTTATGTGTGATCATTTAAAGTCATGTGATACAGTAAGAATTTATGTGTGATCATTTAAAGTCATGTGATACAGTAAGAATTTATGTGTGATCATTTAAAGTCATGTTATGCAGTAAGAATTTATGTGTGATCATTTAAAGTCATGTGATACAGTAAGAATTTATGTGTGATCATTTAAAGTCATGTGATACAGTAAGAATTTATGTGTGATCATTTAAAGTCATGTGATATAGTAAGAATTTATGTGTGATCATTTAAAGTCATGTGATACAGTAAGAATTTATGTGTGATCATTTAAAGTCATGTGATACAGTAAGAATTTATGTGTGATCATTTAAAGTCATGTGATACAGTAAGAATTTATGTGTGATCATTTAAAGTCATGTGATGCAGTAAGAATTTATGTGTGATCATTTAAAGTCATGTGATATAGTAAGAATTTATGTGTGATCATTTAAAGTCATGTGATACAGTAAGAATTTATGTGTGATCATTTAAAGTCATGTGATATAGTAAGAATTTATGTGTGATCATTTAAAGTCATGTGATACAGTAAGAATTTATGTGTGATCATTTAAAGTCATGTGATACAGTAAGAATTTATGTGTGATCATTTAAAGTCATGTGATGCAGTAAGAATTTATGTGTGATCATTTAAAGTCATGTGATATAGTAAGAATTTATGTGTGATCATTTAAAGTCATGTGATACAGTAAGAATTTATGTGTGATCATTTAAAGTCATGTGATATAGTAAGAATTTATGTGTGATCATTTAAAGTCATGTGATACAGTAAGAATTTATGTGTGATCATTTAAAGTCATGTGATACAGTAAGAATTTATGTGTGATCATTTAAAGTCATGTGATATAGTAAGAATTTATGTGGGTTCATTTAAAGTCATGTGATGCAGTAAGAATTTATGTGTGATCATTTAAAGTCATGTGATATAGTAAGAATTTATGTGTGATCATTTAAAGTCATGTAATGCAATAAGAATTTATGTGTGATCATTTAAAGTCATGTGATACAGTAAGAATTTATGTGTGATCATTTAAAGTCATGTGATATAGTAAGAATTTATGTGTGATCATTTAAAGTGATGTGATGCAGTAAGAATTTATGTGTGATCATTTAAAGTCATGTGATATAGTAAGAATTTATGTGGGTTCATTTAAAGTCATGTGATGCAGTAAGAATTTATGTGTGATCATTTAAAGTCATGTGATATAGTAAGAATTTATGTGTGATCATTTAAAGTCATGTAATGCAATAAGAATTTATGTGTGATCATTTAAAGTCATGTGATACAGTAAGAATTTATGTGTGATCATTTAAAGTCATGTGATATAGTAAGAATTTATGTGTGATCATTTAAAGTCATGTGATATAGTAAGAATTTTTGTGGGTTCATTTAAAGTCATGTGATGCAGTAAGAATTTATGTGTGATCATTTAAAGTCATGTGATATAGTAAGAATTTATGTGTGATCATTTAAAGTCATGTAATGCAATAAGAATTTATGTGTGATCATTTAAAGTCATGTGATACAGTAAGAATTTATGTGTGATCATTTAAAGTCATGTGATACAGTAAGAATTTATGTGTGATATTTAAAGTCATGTGATGCAGTAAGAATTTATGTGTGATCATTTAAAGTCATGTGATATAGTAAGAATTTATGTGTGATCATTTAAAGTCATGTGATACAGTAAGAATTTATGTGTGATCATTTAAAGTCATGTGATACAGTAAGAATTTATGTGTGATCATTTAAAGTCATGTGATATAGTAAGAATTTATGTGTGATTATTTAAAGTCATGTGATACAGTAAGAATTTATGTGTGATCATTTAAAGTCATGTGATACAGTAAGAATTTATGTGTGATCATTTAAAGTCATGTGATACAGTAAGAATTTATGTGTGATCATTTAAAGTCATGTGATGCAGTAAGAATTTATGTGTGATCATTTAAAGTCATGTGATATAGTAAGAATTTATGTGTGATCATTTAAAGTCATGTGATACAGTAAGAATTTATGTGTGATCATTTAAAGTCATGTGATACAGTAAGAATTTATGTGTGATCATTTAAAGTCATGTGATACAGTAAGAATTTATGTGTGATCATTTAAAGTCATGTGATATAGTAAGAATTTATGTGTGATCATTTAAAGTCATGTGATACAGTAAGAATTTATGTGTGATCATTTAAAGTCATGTGATACAGTAAGAATTTATGTGTGATCATTTAAAGTCATGTGATACAGTAAGAATTTATGTGTGATCATTTAAAGTCATGTGATGCAGTAAGAATTTATGTGTGATCATTTAAAGTCATGTGATGCAGTAAGTCATATAGGCTTATGTCAAGTTATGTGGATTTATGTCAAGTCATGTAGGCTTATATGTCAAGTCATGTAGGCTTATATGTCAAGTCATGTGGTTTTATGTCAAGTCATGTGGTTTTATGTCAAGTCATGTAGGCTTATATGTCAAGTCATGTAGGACTTGTATGTCAAGTAATGTGGGTTCATGTCAAGTCATGTAGGCTTATATGTCAAGTCATGTAGGCTTATATGTCAAGTAATGTGGTTTTTATGTCAAGTTATGTAGGCTTATATGTCAAGTCATGTAGGCTTATATGTCAAGTAATGTGGTTTTATGTCAAGTCATGTAGGCTTATATGTCAAGTCATGTAGGCTTATATGTCAAGTCATGTAGGCTTATATGTCAAGTCATGTGGGTTCATGTCAAGACATGTAGGCGTATATGTCAAGTCATGTGGTTTCATGTCAAGACTTGTAGGTGTATCAACTGTCAAGTCATGTTTGTTCATGTCAAGACATGTAGGCATATATTTCAAGTAATGTGGTTTTATGTCAAGTCATGTAGGCTTATATGTCAAGTCATGTAGGCTTATATGTCAAGTCATGTAGGCTTATATGTCAAGTCATGTGGGTTCATGTCAAGACATGTAGGCGTATATGTCAAGTCATGTGGGTTCATGTCAAGACTTGTAGGTGTATCAACTGTCAAGTCATGTTTGTTCATGTCAAGACATGTAGGCATATATTTCAAGTCATGTGTGTTCATGTCAAGACATGTAGGCATATATGTCAAGTCATGTGGGTTCATGTCAAGACATGTAGGCATATATGTCAAGTCATGTGGGTTCATGTCAAGACATGTAGGCATATATGTCAAGTCATGTGGGTTCATGTCAATCATGTAGGCTTATATGTCAAGTCATGTGGGTTCATGTCAAGTCATGTAGGCTTATATGTCAAGTCATGTAGGCTTATATGTCAAGACATGTAGGCTTATATGTCAAGTCATGTAGGCTTATATGTCAAGTCATGAAGGCTTATATGTCAAGTCATGTAGGACTTGTATGTCAAGTAATGTGGGTTCATGTCAAGTCATGTAGGCTTATATGTCAAGTCATGTAGGCTTATATGTTGTCATGTAGGCTTATATGTCAAGTCATGTAGGCTTATATGTCAAGTAATGTGGTTTTTATGTCAAGTTATGTAGGCTTATATGTCAAGTCATGTAGGCTTATATGTCAAGTAATGTGGTTTTATGTCAAGTCATGTAGGCTTATATGTCAAGTCATGTAGGCTTATATGTCAAGTCATGTAGGCTTATATGTCAAGTCATGTGGGTTCATGTCAAGACATGTAGGCGTATATGTCAAGTCATGTGGTTTCATGTCAAGACTTGTAGGTGTATCAACTGTCAAGTCATGTTTGTTCATGTCAAGACATGTAGGCATATATTTCAAGTAATGTGGTTTTATGTCAAGTCATGTAGGCTTATATGTCAAGTCATGTAGGCTTATATGTCAAGTCATGTAGGCTTATATGTCAAGTCATGTGGGTTCATGTCAAGACATGTAGGCGTATATGTCAAGTCATGTGGGTTCATGTCAAGACTTGTAGGTGTATCAACTGTCAAGTCATGTTTGTTCATGTCAAGACATGTAGGCATATATTTCAAGTCATGTGTGTTCATGTCAAGACATGTAGGCATATATGTCAAGTCATGTGGGTTCATGTCAAGACATGTAGGCATATATGTCAAGTCATGTGGGTTCATGTCAAGACATGTAGGCATATATGTCAAGTCATGTGGGTTCATGTCAATCATGTAGGCTTATATGTCAAGTCATGTGGGTTCATGTCAAGTCATATAGGCTTATATGTCAAGTCATGTAGGCTTATATGTCAAGACATGTAGGCTTATATGTCAAGTCATGTAGGCTTATATGTCAAGTCATGAAGGCTTATATGTCAAGTCATGTAGGACTTGTATGTCAAGTAATGTGGGTTCATGTCAAGTCATGTAGGCTTATATGTCAAGTCATGTAGGCTTATATGTTGTCATGTAGGCTTATATGTCAAGTCATGTAGGCTTATATGTCAAGTAATGTGGTTTTTATGTCAAGTTATGTAGGCTTATATGTCAAGTCATGTAGGCTTATATGTCAAGTAATGTGGTTTTATGTCAAGTCATGTAGGCTTATATGTCAAGTCATGTAGGCTTATATGTCAAGTCATGTAGGCTTATATGTCAAGTCATGTGGGTTCATGTCAAGACATGTAGGCGTATATGTCAAGTCATGTGGTTTCATGTCAAGACTTGTAGGTGTATCAACTGTCAAGTCATGTTTGTTCATGTCAAGACATGTAGGCATATATTTCAAGTAATGTGGTTTTATGTCAAGTCATGTAGGCTTATATGTCAAGTCATGTAGGCTTATATGTCAAGTCATGTAGGCTTATATGTCAAGTCATGTGGGTTCATGTCAAGACATGTAGGCGTATATGTCAAGTCATGTGGGTTCATGTCAAGACTTGTAGGTGTATCAACTGTCAAGTCATGTTTGTTCATGTCAAGACATGTAGGCATATATTTCAAGTCATGTGTGTTCATGTCAAGACATGTAGGCATATATGTCAAGTCATGTGGGTTCATGTCAAGACATGTAGGCATATATGTCAAGTCATGTGGGTTCATGTCAAGACATGTAGGCATATATGTCAAGTCATGTGGGTTCATGTCAATCATGTAGGCTTATATGTCAAGTCATGTGGGTTCATGTCAAGTCATGTAGGCTTATATGTCAAGTCATGTAGGCTTATATGTCAAGACATGTAGGCTTATATGTCAAGTCATGTAGGCTTATATGTCAAGTCATGAAGGCTTATATGTCAAGTCATGTAGGCTTATATGTCAAGTCATGTGGGTTCATGTCAAGTCATGTGGATTCTTGTCAAGTCATGTAGGCTTATATGTCAAGTCATGTGGGTTCATGTCAAGTCATGTAGGCTTATATGTCAAGTCATGTAGGCTTATATGTCAAGTCATGTAGGCTTATATGTCAAGTCATGTAGGCTTATATGTCAAGTCATGTGGGTTCATGTCAAGTCTTGTGGATTCTTGTAAATCATTAAAATTAAAGCATGTACAAAAGGAAGCTTTGAAAAGCTGAAATAGTTTCATACATTATCGTTGTATTTTAGTTATTTTCTGTATTAAAATGAATGTTTTGTTCAACATTGATTGATTGATTGATGTTAAATGACAATTCAGAAATATTTCAGACATATAAAATATGTTGTCATTAACTGTAAGCATTGTATTGTCCTGTTCACATTGATGATTATAAATTAAACTGCAAAATTTGAAAATTGCTGATTTGAGTTACTACAATGCATTTTTTTAAGAGGAGCCTATAATTAGATTATTGCTTTGTATTTTAAACATTTGGCCAATGTCGGTCAGACACACTGCAAAATCATAGTTTTTATACAAATATTTGTAACACTAATATCTTCAACTTTCCAGCAAAAGAGGGTTTAAAATCAATACAAGGATACTATATGCACTACTTTAAAAAGCTTAAAATAATTACTAAAACATTAAAGTTTGTATACTTGATGAAGCCATAATACTTATTGCTGTATCTGAAGTTGTGGAACTTACTTCTGCCAAAAAAGTTCATAGTTTACAACTCTGGCACTTCAGTATTACCATATGGCATATAAAAAGTCAGACTTTAGGAAATTCAAACAATGGCCGATGTTACTGCAACACAATTATATAAACCAGGATTGTAAGATTGTATTTTGAAGTGATGAGGAACCTTGTTTGATATCCATCATTGTCATTAGGCCTTCAATATCCGGCTTGTCCGATACCACTTCAAAACTTGTATGATTTCTTCTGATATTAATTCCCATGATGCATTGCATTTGAAGTGAGAATTAAATCTTAGTAAAAGCTGTGAGTGAAAAGTAAAGAGGCACAAGTGGTTATTAGTTTACTTATATAGTGTCAGATTGGTTAGATAGTCCTCAAGGCCGTGATTAAGATAAAGGATGGTTTACAGTGAATTTGTTTTGCTGCTTTCTTTAAGCCATAATCAATACAATTCTATTTTAATTATTCTCTGTTTGAAACGGTACCATTTTTAAGATGTTACCAATGGTATTTTCTTCATGTTTATTTTTTTTTAGCCTCAATACATTCTGAAGTACTCATGAACAGATTCATTATATACTATTGCATTGAAAACATGTTTAAAATATAATTTAAGGATAACTGTTTACCATAGCATTATAAAGGACTTTAATGGACAATAAAGTGAATGGTCATCAAAAATAAAGTCAGTGAATTGTCATTGTTATATAAAGCAAAGGACTGGTAAAATTGTGTTATAACTGTGGTAAATGACATATTTTGACATAAATATGGTTGATGACATATTGTGACATAAGTATGGTTTATGACATATTGTGACATAAGTCTAGTTAATTACCTATTGAGACATAAATACAGTTAATGACATGTTGTGACATAAGTCAAGTTAATGACATATTGTGACATAACTATGGTTTATGACATATTGTGACATAAATATGGTTAATGACATATTGTGATATAAATATGGTTAATGACATATTGTGACATAAATATGGTTAATGACATATTGTGACATATGGTTAATGACATATTGTGACATAAATATGGTTAATGACATATTGTGACATATGGCTAATGACATATTGTGACATAAATATGGTTTATGACATATTGTGACATAAGTATGTTTAATGACATATTGTGACATAAGTATGGTCAATGACATATTGTGACATAAGTATGATTAATGTCAATTTGAGACATAAGTATGTTTAATTACATATTGTGACATGAGTATGTTAAATGACATATTGTGACATACGTATGGTTAATGATATATTGTGACATAAGCACGGTTAATTACATATTGTGGCATAAATATGTTAATGACATATTGTGACATAAATATGGTTAATGACATATTGTGACACAAATATGGTTAATGACATATTGTGACATTAATATGGTTAATGACATATTGTGACATAAATATGGTTAATAACATATTGTGACATAAATATGGTTATTGACATATTGTGACATAAATATGGTTAATGACATATTGTGACATAAATATGGTTAATGTCAATTTGTGACATAAGTTTGGTAAATGACATATTGTGACATATTGTGACATAAGTATGGTTAATGACATAAGTATGGTTAGTTACATACAAAATAAGTTTTATTTTGGCATTTTAGCACTATATAGTACCAGATTACTGTTGATTTCTAGTGGTAATTTTTAAATTTGTATAATTGTTAAATCTGTGATAATTGATACCCAGAAGACTAGTAATGGAGAAATAATGACAGATGATACAAAGATGTTATTTGCTCTCATATCAGACAGAAGTTGTATTTGCTCAATGGTGGAAGTCATTTATTTCAGATTGATTAATTCTTAATGACTTATTAATTGTGAAAGGTGTATATTATAACATCAGGTGCCATTATCCTGATTGTCAAGTGCTATTCTGTCAGTCTGTATACATGTAGTTAATTATGATGCTTTGTTGAAGAGGAACTTATTTGACTGTAAGATAATGATCTGCAATAATTATATTTTAATTAAATGGCAAAATTTAAGCATACCACACAAAATTGGAAACTCTGAGTATATTACATTAAGGACAAACTCTGAGTATATTACATAAAGGACAAACTCTGAGTATATTACTGTAAGGACAAACTCTGAGTATATTACATTAAGGACAAACTCTGAGTATATTATGTTAAGGACAAACTCTGAGTATATTATGTTAAGGACAAACTCTGAGTATATTACATTAAGGACAAACTCTGAGTATATTACATCAAGGACAACTCTTGAGTATTTTACATAAAGGACAAACTTTTGAGGATATTACATAAAGGACAAACTCTGAGTATATTACATTAAGGACAACTCTTGAGTATTTTACATAAAGGACAAACTCTGAGTATATTACATAAAGGACAAACTCTGAGTATATTACATTAAGGACAAACTCTAGAGTATTTTAAATTAAGGACAAACTCTTGAGTATATTATGTTAAGGACAAACTCTGAGTATATTACATTAAGGACAAACTCTGAGTATATTACATCAAGGACAACTCTTGAGTATTTTACATAAAGGACAAACTGATAAATGCTTTCCATGTCCCCAGCAGCAAGGTTTTCAAAAGAACATCGGTTGCATAACAGCATCCTTTAATTTATATGAAACTGTATTTCACAACCTAGAATTATCTAGTAAGGTTTATGTTGCATTTTTAGATAGTAAAAAGGCGTTTGATACTGTATGGCGAGCTGGCCTGATGTGTAAACTTTATAAATTAGGAATCAAAGGTAAAATTTGGTCCATTTTAAATGATTGTCATGTTGATACAAAAAGTTCTGTAATTGTTAATCAGCAATCATCTATTTTCTTTGATGTAAAACAAGGCGTTCGCCAAGGTGGCGTATTATCTGGCTTATTATACCTTATTTTCATAAATGATCTATTATTAGATATTGAGAATGCTAATGTTCATACTGGTATGTTTAATTTAACTAGCTGTTCACCAACACTTGCGGATGACATCTCATGCATAAGTATAAGTCCTGTCGGATTGCAGCGTATGTTGAATACTTGTTTCGATTACTCTCGTAAATGGCGTTTCTGTTTTAATGTTCAGAAATCAGGTGTTGTGCAGTTTTCTCCATCTACACGTAGTGCACGATTAGAATACGCATGGTATATTGGAAATGAACTATTACCTTTGTGGGATAGTACCGTACATCTTGGTATTCTGCTTGACTCGAAGTTCAATCAAAACGATCGTATATCTCGTGCATGTAGGAAAGGCCGAAATGTATTCTTTGCAACAAATGTGATTGACTATAAATCAGCCCTCCCAAATGTACTCTTAAGACTATATAAATCCGTGGTATTACCAACTGTGCTCTACGGGTCAGAACTTTGGTGCGATTTAAAGCAGAGGGATGTTAAAGTTATAAACCAATTCCAACACTTTATCGTTAAGCGGATTTTGAATCTTAAAACAACAACCCGATCAGACATGTGCGAAAGCCTTTTAGGACTACATCCATGCATAACATACATCGATAAACGGAAACTGTATCTCTTGCAGAAACTCTGCAATTTGGACAATAAATATCTCTCAAAACGCATATTTCTCGTAAGGCTATTTTCATTTCTATACGATACAACCAAGAAACACTTAGGTTTTATCCCAGATGTAATTAAACTTTTGTACTTATATGATCTACATTCGTATCTACTTAACTTTGTTCTTGAAGATCAATTCCCATCTAAGGAGTAATGGAAACGAATTGTAACGGACTCTACCTCAACTGTTCAAACTGAAAAATGGAAAACTAGGGTTACATCTGACAATGACTTTCAAAGATTTCGGGAAATACATAACGATGTGGTTTTTGCAAAATTCTGGAAATCATCCATAACAAACCGGGAAATTACAAACTCTTATTTTATTACAAAATTAATTACAGACATTCCATACAGCACAGGAGACACCTGCTCAGTTTGTGATAGAACATTTGTCGACGTATACGTACATGCGTGTTGCAACTGTACGGGAACATTTAGCTTACTCAATTCATTTTGGGATGTAATTATTGAGAACTTTCCTTTGCAACGTTTTACTGAACTTTATACAAAATCTGAAGATGAATTGTACTGTATTATGCTGGGGAGCAGAAAAGGCATGGACAACATAGTAGATCTCATTGACGACTCTAACTTTGGATACCTTTGCCATATCCATGTGATACAATCTATTGCCCATTTTAACAGGCTTAGAACTTGTGCATGAGTTAGTATCAGTGGGTGTTGTCCCATCATATATTTCATGGTTTATATATCAATGGACTTAACGTACCATTTCTTTATGTTCTTTTTCTTTTCCATTTACTTTTTTGTGTGTTGAATTATTTACTACTATATTATATGTTTATTCATTAATCTCTTGTATTAGAGGAAATAAAGACATGAATGAATGAATGAATGAAAGTATATTACATTAAGGACAAACTTTTGAGTATATTACATAAAGGACAAAATCTTGAGTATATTACATTAAGGACAAACTCTAAGTATATTACATTAAGGACAAACTCTAAGTATATTACATTAAGGACAAACTTTTGAGTATATTACATTAAGGACAAACTCTTGAGTATATATTACATAAAGGACAAACTCTTGAGTATATTACATTAAGGACATACTCTGAGTATATTACATTAAGGACATACTCTGAGTATATTACATTAAGGACAAACTCTGAGTATATTACGTTAAGGACAAACTCTTGGTTTTCCTGGTCTAACAATAGGGCACTAAAAATAAAATGATGAAATGATGGATTGTTTTGTCTCCACCTATTGGTAGCAAAATTACAACATGATTCCAGACACAATTATATATATACATCTGGGTATTGGAAATAAGGGATGTCATTGATTTATTGATTTTTTATTTTCAATGGAGGGAAGAGATTTCAATGGTTCATGTTTTACTTCCAGGGGAGGTAATTGATTTGATAGATTGATGTTTTACTCCCGGTAGGTAATTTTTGATTGATTTTTTTTCTTTAATTGGTTTTATTTTCAGAGGAGGTCATTGATTTACTAGATTGAACTTTTTCATCAATAAAAGTTGATTTTATATAAATACACCAAATACCATAATCTCTAAATGACAATAAGTGCACTTGTTTCAACATAACTGTATTTCTAAAAACTAATCCTAGTAGTCAGATTGCACAAGTGGATTTATAAATATCACAACAAAAAATTATGGGAACACAATTTTCCTCCAACTTCCGATGTTTTTGTCATGGTAATCCTTTGTCTATTTCCTGTAGCAGTGTGCAATTAAGCCATAGGATGTTGGAATTCTATCAACATGGTGTGATAAAAGGTTTTTAATAAGGGAATTTGTCTCTACTGATCTTTACTATGAAGAACTCTGCTGACAAGATTTTGATTAAATGAGATGATTTCTTAATGAAATAGGATAAAATGCTTTTACTGTGTGACATTGAAAATTTGACAGACAGGACTTAAGATTTTTAGGACATTGACACAGAAGTCAAAGACCAGAATGGAATTCAAAACTGTCATGAAGTTATACAAAAAAAAGTTATTGAATGTTTTCAATACAGTTCTTATAGTATTGCCTTTTTTAATTAAAGGAAGTTTGGTTGTTTGTTTGTTTGAATAGGTTAAAGCCATTTGAAGCAAATATTTTAAGATTTTTATTTCTGAAGCATCACAAAATATTTCTACAGGAAAACTTATTCCATTCATGGGTGGAGAAAAGTGTCAGTCACAAGTGGAAAGGCCAGAGAAGTCGAGGGAAGAAAGTCTTAAACCCAAGGGCAAAGCTATCATGTCCATCCCAAGGTCCTGTCAAGGGTTTAGACAGGTATCTTTGCACGAGGATATGAAAATTTCTTGAATCAGCTTTCCAAGAGTGATTTGATACATTTTTTCACCAGAGTTCACGAGATATTTCTATACCCTGGGGGAGAAAAGGATATCTAAACTGTCTTAAAAATAGTTACCTCACATTCTCATTAGTGGGAAACAATGGTTATGTTATGATTATTTTATTAAATTTCAGTTTTTTATGCACCCATCTATGATACCTGAAAAAACAACACAGTACCTCTCTTATAGAAATTACTGAGTCAGTATAAACAAAGTATATTACAACTGGTTGCTGTAGATAACAACAAAACACAATTGTTGTCATCTTTTTGTGTGATCAATATTTGGTTATCCAAGTTAATTGACAAATGATGTTATGACAGAAATATTAAACAGTGGATAGCACTAGGACAACCTTTAAAGGTCACTGATAATATAAGTATGCCTGAAATTAGTGGGAACATGTTCGTTATTGTTAATTTTTCTATAATCAATAATCCCCGGGGAGTGATTTCCATAAGATATTAAATTTAGGATAAGTTCAAAAGACAAATTTTTATCAGGAAATTATAATCTTGTAATATAGACCACATTTTTCTCTATATTAGGTTTAATATTTAAATTTAGACATTAAAATCTTTATTGTTTCAAATTATGCAAATTTTATAATCGGCTTATCTTTATCAGCATAATTTTTTTAAAATTTTTTTTATGTTTGTGTCAGACCTACAGGTAAAACATAAGTACCTGGTAAATTTTTCACTGCATTACTGATAATTAATGTTAATTCATTTTTCCTGCCCACAAACAAGTGTAATAATTATACAATAGTTGTTATATACAGGGCATTTTCATTATATCTTGACTGATGGAGAGTGGTATTGCCTTAAACATTGATAAATGCTCGAGCCAAAAGTGTCCCCAGTGATGTCAAGTATCATGACGATGCCAGCTATATAAGCAACTATTATTTTTATTTTATTGAAGAATTAAGAAACCATGTGTTTAAGACTGTATTATTTATTTGTAGCTGCTATTTTATGTATTATTTGAATAATGTATCATTTTGGCATTTTTAGGAAATACATGTTTAGTTTTCTAAAATTAGGACATTTTTTCCTCATTTATGTTGTACATGTACATATATATTTTTTTTTTAAATTACAAATAAACAGTTTTATGTGGCTTCTTTACTGGAGAGGGCATTACCATGATGTAATAATGCCTTACTGGTATGTCAAATTACTGCAGATTAATCAATACAAGCTGACCTTGTTTTATCCAATTGAAACAAACATACTGATATAAAGTAGTGATCTAATATTGAACCAATCCGATCCTGCCTTTTAAGTTTGCAGCAGTTTAGGGGTTGACCAGCCATTTGAACAATGATTTCCTGTAATTTATTTGACTTGTGTCTGTTTTGGTTCCTACTGTTAAGTCATTAGACCTCCATGTATTTCCTGTTATTTTTCTTTATTATCCCTGCTGTAATCTTATTTTTCTGCTGATACATACAGACAGACGATTTACTCATTTGTCTCCATTATTTTGATTGGTGGAAGGAAGGAAATATTTAATTATATGTGGACTGCTTAGGAACAAATCTTTATAGATGTGGACTGCATAGGAACAAATCATTATAGATGTGGACTGCATAGGAACATGACATTAGATGTGGACTGCATAGGAACAAATCATTAGATGACTGGACTGCATAGGAACAAATCATTAGATGTGGACTGCATAGGAACATGTCATTAGATGTGGACTGCATAGGAACATGTCATTAGATGTGGACTGCATAGGAACATGTCATTAGATGTGGACTGCATAGGAACATGTCATTAGATGTGGACTGCATAGGAACAAATCATTAGATGTGGACTGCATAGGAACATGTCATTAGATGTGGACTGCATAGGAACAAATCATTAGATGTGGACTGCATAGGAACATGTCATTAGATGTGGACTGCATAGGAACAATTCATTAGATGTGGACTGCATAGGAACAAATCATTAGATGTGGACTGCATAGGAACAAATCATTAGATGTGGACTGCATAGGAACATGTCATTAGATGTGGACTGCATAGGAACAAATCATTAGATGTGGACTGCATAGGAACAAATCATTAGAGGTGGACTGCATAGGAACAAATCATTAGATGTGGACTGCATAGGAACAAATCATTAGATGTGGACTGCATAGGAACAAATCATTAGATGTGGACTGCATAGGAACAAATCATTAGATGTGGACTGCATAGGAACATGTCATTAGATGTGGACTGCATAGGAACAAATCATTAGATGTGGACTGCATAGGAACAAATCATTAGATGTGGACTGCATAGGAACATGTCATTAGATGTGGACTGCATAGGAACAAATCATTAGATGTGGACTGCATAGGAACATGTCATTAGATGTGGACTGCATAGGAACAAATCATTAGATGTGGACTGCATAGGAACATGTCATTAGATGTGGACTGCATAGGAACAAATCATTAGATGTGGACTGCATAGGAACATGTCATTAGATGTGGACTGCATAGGAACAAATCATTAGATGTGGACTGCATAGGAACATGTCATTAGATGTGGACTGCATAGGAACAAATCATTAGATGTGGACTGCATAGGAACATGTCATTAGATGTGGACTGCATAGGAACAAATCATTAGATGTGGACTGCATAGGAACATGTCATTAGATGTGGACTGCATAGGAACAAATCATTAGATGTGGACTGCATAGGAACATGTCATTAGATGTGGACTGCATAGGAACAAATCATTAGATGTGGACTGCATAGGAACATGTCATTAGATGTGGACTGCATAGGAACAAATCATTAGATGTGGACTGCATAGGAACATGTCATTAGATGTGGACTGCATAGGAACAAATCATTAGATGTGGACTGCATAGGAACATGTCATTAGATGTGGACTGCATAGGAACAAATCATTAGATGTGGACTGCATAGGAACATGTCATTAGATGTGGACTGCATAGGAACATGTCATTAGATGTGGACTGCATAGGAACATGTCATTAGATGTGGACTGCATAGGAACAAATCATTAGATGTGGACTGCATAGGAACAAATCATTAGATGTGGACTGCATAGGAACATGTCATTAGATGTGGACTGCATAGGAACATGTCATTAGATGTGGACTGCTTAGGAACAAATCATTAGATGTGGACTGCTTATACATGGATGAAATGTCTTGATGAACAATGAACTAATTAAGGTGTAATTGATATAAAATTCATTGATAGAAAAATGTATCCTGTGTTACTGATATAGATATTGATTATATTTGATGGATCTACTTGTAAACTACACTTCCTCTTGAATATGTCTGTCACTAGCTCTAGTTTATTCTTTCAGTATATTATTAAACAATTAAGACATATCTCTAACTAGACCACCCAAAAGAAGTCATTTATATGTAAACATATATATTCCATTTATTTCTACATTACCATGGCAATAACAAATGTCTATTTAAGAATGAGACAGTCAGCTAGTTTTGCATGAAATGTTACTGACAGTTTACAGTGTTATCTTTGAGGTCATTTGTAATGATAAAATGACCAGTTTATAAACATTAACAAAGGTTTTATTGTATTGCACGTTAATATTTCCAGTAGAATGTAGTATTTATTAACCAGTTAGGTAAAATACTTGTATAATTGTACATGAAGGTGCAACACAGAAAAATTGTGTCAATAATGGAAAAAAACTGGTCCAATACAGGAATCTCACATTAAATATTAATTGCTACAACAAATGCACTTGGTGGCACATGATAATTAAATTTCACCAGGTGTTTTTAAACTTGAAGTGAAACTTGCACATGTGTAATGATGTTAGTCCAATAACATTACAGTACTATACTAACCTTTCTGAATAAAAATAAATTGTACACCTTGAGAATTTCTTATTTAGAAAAATTTCATTGGATGAAATTGACAATAAAAAATTTCTTCTCAGCTAATAATTTATTGGGAACTGAGAAAATATTAATATTTTATTCAGATTGTAAAAAAACCCAGTTATAAAATGGATGTTTTACCCATACTATGTCCTCAGCAAGCTGTATTGGGTACAATATTGCTTTCCTGGCACATAATTCAGGTCCAATATAAAAACACCTATTTATTTACATTATGACATCTACATTATGTTATCATCAACATGATAGAATAGTATTCTGTTCATTTTTGAAGTTCTGCTCTACAGTAAAAGGTCTATATAAATATACATCTTCTAGATTGATGAATTTAGCAATATTTCAGCTATATTCAGGAGAAAATATGTTCCTGCCAACTTATATAAAACCAAAAATAAAAAGAATATGAAATACAAGTAATTGGACTGCTCATTGTTGTTTTTCTCAGAAATGTACTATAAAAAAGACCACTTAAAGTTTTTTTTGAGTTGTCTCCCCTAGATCAAGTTTTGCTTGTGTAGTAAAATTTATTCTTCTTAAGATCAAATATGAAATTTAAATTTAATTAATAATACTGTTTATGTTAATTAATTTCACTAATGGTTTCTCATCGTTTCAAAAACATTCAATCTGTTTTAGGTGAAAAATTTACTCTTGTAAATAAATATTGGGAGTAAACAGGGACCCTCTGATAATCATCTTTTATGCCAATTTTGCATTTGGTCTGTTTCCCAGAAAATAATTTTAAAATAAGTGTCTTTTTCCAGATGAAAATCTTAGCAACCATATCAGTTTGTTTCAAAATAGATGTTAAACTATGTTTTTGACAGTTATATGACACTAACTTGGACCAGATTAATTCAGATACATGACACTAACTTGGACCAGATTATTGACAGATGCATGACACTAACTTGGACCAGATTATTGACAGATATTTGACAATAACTTGGACCAGATTATTTACATGTATGTGACACTAACTTGAACCAGATTATTGACAGATAAATGACACTAACTTGGACCAGATTATTGACAGATACATGACACTAACTTGGACCAGATTATTGACAGATACATGACACTAACTCAGACCAGATTATTCACAGATACATGACACTAACTTGGACCAGATTATTGACAGATACATGACACTAACTTGGACCAGACTATTCACAGATACATGACACTAACTTGGACCAGATTATTCACAGATACATGACACAAACTTGGACTAGATTATTCACAGATATATAACACTAACTTGGACCAGATTATTGACAGATACATGACACTAACTTGGACCAGATTATTCACAGATATATGACATAACTTGGACCAGATTATTCACAGATATATAACACTAACTTGGACCAGATTATTGACAGATACATGAAACTAACTTGGACCAGATTATTCACAGATATATGACACAAACTTGGACCAGATTATTCACATATATATAACACAAACTTGGACCAGATTATTTACAGATATATGACACTAACTTGGACCAGATTATTCACAGATATATGACACAAACTTGGACCAGATTATTCACATATATATAACACAAACTTGGACCAGATTATTCACAGATATATGACACTAACATGAACCAGATTATTCACAGATATATGACATTAACTTGAACCAGATTATTCACAGATATATGACACTAACTTGGGCCAGACTATTGACAGTTATATGACACTAACTTGGGCCAGACTATTGGCGGATATATGACACTAACTTGGACCAGACTATTGACAGATACATGACACAAACATTGGACCAGATTAGTCACAGATATATGACACTAACTTGGACCAGATTATTCACAGATATATGACACTGACTTGGACCAGATTATTTACAGATATATGACACTAACTTGGACCAGATTATTCACAGATATATGACACTAACTTGGACCAGATTATTCACAGATATATGACACTAACTTGGACCAGATTATTTACAGATATATGACACTAACTTGGACCAGATTATTCACAGATATATGAGACTAACTTGGACCAGATTATTCACAGATACATGACACTAACTTGGACCAGATTATTGACAGATATATGACACTAACTTGGACCAGATTATTTACAGATATATGACACAAACTTGGGCCAGATTATTTACAGATATTTGACACTAACTTGGACCAGATTATTGACAGATACATGACACTAACTTGGACCAGATTATTCATAGATATATGACACTAACTTGGGCCGGACTATTGACAGATACATGCCACTAACTTGGACCAAACTATTGACAGATATGTGACACTAACTTGGACCAGATTATTCACAGATATATGACACTAACTTGGACCCGATTATTCACAGATACATGACACTAACTTGGACCAAACTATTGACAGATATGTGACACTAACTTGGACCAGATTATTCACAGATATATGACACTAACTTGGACCACATTATTCACAGATACATGACACAAACTTGGACCAGATTATTCACAGATATATGACACTAACTTGGACCAGATTTTTTACAGATATATGACACTAACTTGGACCAGATTATTCACAGATATATGACACTAACTTGGACCAGATTATTCACAGATATATGACACGAACTTGGACCAGATTTTTTACAGATATATGCCACTAACTTGGACCAGATTATTCACAGATATATGACACTAAGTTGGACCAGATTATTCACAGATATATGACACTAACTTGGACCAGATTATTCACAGATATATGACACTAACTTGGACCAGATTTTTTACAGATATATGCCACTAACTTGGACCAGATTATTCACAGATATATGACACTAAGTTGGACCAGATTATTCACAGATATATGACACTTACTTGGACCAGATTATTCACAGATATATGACACTTACTTGGACCAAACTATTGACAGATATATGACACTAAGTTGGACCAGATTATTCACAGATATATGACACTAACTTGGACCAGATTATTCACAGATATATGACACTAACTTGGACCAGATTATTCACAGATATATGACACTAACTTGGACCAGATTATTCACAGATATATGACACTTACTTGGAACAGATTATTCACAGATATATGACACTAACTTGGACCAGATTATTCACAGATATATGACACTAACTTGGACCAGATTATTCACAGATATATGACACTAACTTGGACCAGACTATTGACAGATATATGACAATAACTTGGGCCAGACTATTCACAGATATATGACACTAACTTGGACCAGATTATTCACAGATATATGACACTAACTTGGACCAGATTATTCACAGATATATGAGTCTAACTTGGACCAGATTATTCACAGATATATGACACTATTTTGGGCCAGACTATTGACAGTTATATGACACTAACTTGGGCCAGACTATTGACAGTTATATGACACTAACTTGGGCCAGACTATTGACAGATATGTGACACTAACTTGGACCAGATTATTCACAGATATATGACACTAACTTGGACCAAACTATTGACAGATATGTGACACTTACTTGGACCAGACTATTGACAGATATATGACACTATTTTGGGCCAGATTATTGACAGTTATATGACACTTACTTGGACCAGACTATTGACAGTTATATGACACTAACTTGGGCCAGACTATTGACAGATATGTGACACTAACTTGGACCAGATTATTCACAGATATATGACACTAACTTGGGCCAGACTATTGACAGATACATGACACTAACTTGGACCAAACTATTGACAGATATGTGACACTTACTTGGACCAGACTATTGACAGATATATGACACTAACATGGGCCAGACTATTAACATATATATGACACTAACTTGGACTAGACTATTGACAGATATATGACACTAACTTGGGCTAGACTATTGACAGATATATGACACTAGCTTGGAACAGACTATTGACAGATATATGACACTAACATGGGCCAGACTATTGACAGATATATGACACTAACTTGGGCCAGACTATTGGCAGATACATGACACTAACTTGGGCCAGACTATTGACAGATATATGACAATAACTTGGACCAAATTATTGACAGATATATGACACTAACTTGGGCCAGACTATTGACAGATATATGACACTAACTTGGGCCAGACTATTGACAGATACATGACACTAACTTGGACCAAACTATTGACAGATATGTGACACTAACTTGGACCGGACTATTGACAGATATATGACACTAACTTGGACCAGATTATTCACAGATATATGACACTAACTTGGACCAAACTATTGACAGATACATGACACTAACTTGGACCAAACTATTGACAGATATGTGACACTAACTTGGACCAGACTATTGACAGATATATAACACTAACTTGGACCAGACTATTGACAGATATATGACACTAACTTGGGCCAGACTATTGACAGATTCATGACACTAACTTGGACCAAACTATTGACAGATATATGACACTAACTTGGGCCAGACTATTGACAGATATATGACACTAACTCGGGCCAGACTATTGACAGATACATGACACTAACTTGGACCAAACTATTGACAGATATATGACACTAACTTGGGCCAGACTATTGACAGATATATGACACTAACTTGGGCCAGACTATTGACAGATATATGACACTAACTCGGGCCAGACTATTGACAGATACATGACACTAACTTAGACCAAACTATTGACAGATATATGACACTAACTTGGGCCAGACTATTGACAGATATATGACACTAACTTGGGCCAGACTATTGGCATATATATGACACTTACTTGGACCAGACTATTGACAAATATATGACACTAACTTGGGCCAGACTATTGACAGATATATGACACTAACTTGGACCAAACTATTGACAGATATATGACACTAACTTGGGCCAGACTATTGACAGATATATGACACTAACTCGGGCCAGACTATTGACAGATACATGACACTAACTTGGACCAAACTATTGACAGATATATGACACTAACTTGGGCCAGACTATTGACAGATATATGACACTAACTTGGGCCAGACTATTGACAGATACATGACACTAACTTGGACCAAACTATTGACAGATATGTGACACTAACTTGGACCGGACTATTGACAGATATATGACACTAACTTGGACCAGATTATTCACAGATATATGACACTAACTTGGACCAAACTATTGACAGATACATGACACTAACTTGGACCAAACTATTGACAGATATGTGACACTAACTTGGACCAGACTATTGACAGATATATAACACTAACTTGGGCCAGACTATTGACAGATATATGACACTAACTTGGGCCAGACTATTGACAGATTCATGACACTAACTTGGACCAAACTATTGACAGATATGTGACACTAACTTGGACCGGACTATTGACAGATATGTGACACTAACTTGGACCAGATTATTCACAGATATATGACACTAACTTGGACTAGACTATAGGCAGATACATGACACTAACTTGGTCAGACTTTTGACAGATATATGACACTAACATGGGCCAGACTATTAACATATATATGACACTAACTTTTGCCTAGATCTACCCTTTTGGATGTAAAAAGTTACCATTGCCTAAAACTACAGACTTGGATGTAAAAAGTTACCATTGCCTAAAACTACAGACTTGGTTGTAAAAAGTTACCATTGCCCAAAACTACAGACTTGGTTGTAAAAAGTTACCATTGCCCAAAACTACAGACTTGGATGTAAAAAGTTACCATTGCCCAAAACTACAGACTTGGATGTAAATAGTTACCATTGCCCAAAACTACAGACTTGGTTGTAAATAGTTACCATTGCCCAAAACTACAGACTTGGATGTAAAAAGTTACCATTGCCCAAAACTACAGACTTGGTTGTAAAAAGTTGCAATTGCCCAAAACTACAAACTTGGTTGTAAAAAGTTACCACTTCCTGGAGCCACAGACTTGGATTGTTAAGTTATAACTGCAGTGTCTTTTAATCCTACATGATTTAAACTCATTAAAGAAGTTAGTCAACTCAGAGTCAAAATGTATCACAGTCAAAGTATACTGCAATATAGCACCTACCAAAAATCAGCTGAAACAAAAGAACAAAAGCATGGTTTATCTCATAAAATATACAGGAATTACCTGTGATTTACCTGAGAATAATTAAATAGACACTAATCTAATTATGTAGTAAGTATATGTTCAACTGGTTAATGTAGTTCATCTACTATTGATGACATGGTCGGTCAACACTTAGGTTGCAGATTTGAGTCTCACTGCAGGCAGGGTACCGGTAATCAACTCCAATCTTAACAGTCAAGGATTGTCAGTTTTCCTACACATAGGTCAGAGGGTTTTTCTCTGGGTACTCCTTTCAGAATAAATACTAGACACCATGATATAGCTGAAAAATTGCTAAAATTGTTGTTAAACATTGTTCAAACAAACAATAAGTGCAACTGCTACAGTGCTAATTTGGAAATATACTTCATCCTTAGCAATATATTGTCCCTTATTTTCGTCCTTAAAATGTTCATTTTCAGTCCATATGGATAATCCAGGCCACTTACTGCCAGATCACTGATTTATATCTTGTCTCAAGTTGTTATGATGTTGGAATATTTAACTCATGGTCTGAAGCAGACGGTACAGGCCTGTCATTTAAACCTTCTCATCTGAAGCAGATGGTACAGGCCTGTCATTTAAATCTCCTCTTCTGAAGCAGACGGTACAGGCCTGTCATTTAAACCTTCTCGTCTGAAGCAGAGGGTACAGGCCTGTTATTTAAACCTCCTCATCTGAATCGGATGGTACAGGCCTGTCATTTAAACCTCCTTGTCTGAAGCAGACGGTACAGGCCTGTCATTTAACTCATGGTCTGAAGCAGATGGTACAGGCCTGTCATTTAAACCTCCTCATCTGAGGCAGACAGTACATGCCTGTCATTAAAATCTCCTCGTCTGAAGCAGATGGTACAGGCCTGTCATTTAAACCTCTTCATCTGAAGCAGACAGTACAGGCCTGTCATTTAAACCTCCTCATCTGAAGCAGACAGTACAGGCCTGTCATTTAAACCTCCTCATCTGAAGCAGGTGGTACAGGCCTGTCATTTAAACCTCCTCATCTGAAGCAGACAGTACAGGCCTGTCATTTAAACCTCCTTGTCTGAAGCAGACGGTACAGGCCTGTCATTTAAACCTCCTCATCTGAAGCAGACAGCTAGTACAGGCCTGTCATCTAAACCTCCTCATCTGAAGCAGACGGTACAGGCCTGTCATTTAAACCTCCTTGTCTGAAGCAGACAGTACAGGCCCGTCATTTAAACCTCCTCATCTGAAGCAGACGGTACAGGCCTGTCATTTAAACCTCCTTGTTTGAAGCAGACGGTTAGGCCTGTCATTTAAACCTCCTCGTCTGAAGCAGACAGTATGGGCCTGTCATTTAAACCTCCTTGTCTGAAGCAGACGGTACAGGCCTGTCATTTAAACCTATCATCTGAAGCAGACAATACAGGCCTGTCATTTAAACCTATCATCTGAAGCAGACGGTACAGGCCTGTCATTTAAACCTCCTCATCTGAAGCAGATGGTACAGGCCTGTCATTTAAACCTCCTCATCTGAAGCAGACGGTACAGGCCTGTCATTTAAACCTCCTTTTCTGAAGCAGACGGTACAGGCCTGTCATTTAAACCTCCTCATCTGAAGCAGATGGTACAGGCCTGTCATTTAAACCTCCTCATCTGAGGCAGACAGTACATGCCTGTCATTAAAATCTCCTCGTCTGAAGCAGATGGTACAGGCCTGTCATTTAAACCTCTTCATCTGAAGCAGACAGTACAGGCCTGTCATTTAAACCTCCTCATCTGAAGCAGACAGTACAGGCCTGTCATTTAAACCTCCTCATCTGAAGCAGGTGGTACAGGCCTGTCATTTAAACCTCCTCATCTGAAGCAGACAGTACAGGCCTGTCATTTAAACCTCCTTGTCTGAAGCAGACGGTACAGGCCTGTCATTTAAACCTCCTTGTCTGAAGCAGACAGTACAGGCCCGTCATTTAAACCTCCTCATCTGAAGCAGACGGTACAGGCCTGTCATTTAAACCTCCTTGTTTGAAGCAGACGGTTAGGCCTGTCATTTAAACCTCCTCGTCTGAAGCAGACAGTATGGGCCTGTCATTTAAACCTCCTTGTCTGAAGCAGACGGTACAGGCCTGTCATTTAAACCTATCATCTGAAGCAGACAGTACAGGCCTGTCATTTAAACCTATCATCTGAAGCAGACGGTACAGGCCTGTCATTTAAACCTCCTCATCTGAAGCAGATGGTACAGGCCTGTCATTTAAACCTCCTCATCTGAAGCAGACGGTACAGGCCTGTCATTTAAACCTCCTTTTCTGAAGCAGACGGTACAGGCCTGTCATTTAAACCTCCTCATCTGAAGCAGACAGTACAGGCCTGTCATTTAAACCTCCTTGTCTGAAGCAGAGGGTACAGGCCTGTCATTTAAACCTCCTCATCTGAAGCAGACAGTACAGGCCTGTCATTTAAACCTCCTCATCTGAAGCAAACAGTACTGGCCTGTCATTTAAACTTCCTTGTCTGAAGCAGACAGTACAGGCCTGTCATTTAAACCTATCATCTGAAGCATACGGTACAGGCCTGTCATTTAAACCTCCTTGTCTGAAGCAGACGGTACAGGCCTGTCATTTAACTCATGGTCTGAAGCAGATGGTACAGGCCTGTCATTTAAACCTCCTCATCTGAGGCAGACGGTACAGGCCTGTCATTTAAATCTCCTCGTCTGAAGCAGATGGTACAGGCCTGTCATTTAAACCTCTTCATCTGAAGCAGACAGTACAGGCCTGTCATTTAAACCTCCTCATCTGAAGCAGACAGTACAGGCCTGTCATTTAAACCTCCTCATCTGAAGCAGGCGGTACAGGCCTGTCATTTAAACCTTCTCATCTGAAGCAGACAGTACAGGCCTGTCATTTAAACCTCCATGTCTGAAGCAGATGGTACAGGCCTGTCATTTAAACCTCCTCATCTGAAGCAGACAGTACTGGCCTGTCATCTAAACCTCCTCATCTGAAGCAAACGGTACAGGCCTGTCATTTAAACCTCCTTGTCTGAAGCAGACGGTACAGGCCTGTCATTTAAACCTCCTCATCTGAAGCAGACGGTACAGGCCTGTCATTTAAACCTCCTTGTCTGAAGCAGACGGTACAGGCCTGTCATTTAAACCTCCTTGTCAGAAACAGACAGTACAGGCCTGTCATTTAAACCTCCTTGTCTGAAGCAGACGGTAGAGGCCTGTCATTTAAACCTATCATCTGAAGCAGACAGTACAGGCCTGTCATTTAAACCTATCATCTGAAGCAGACGGTACAGGCCTGTCATTTAAACCTCCTCATCTGAAGCAGACGGTACAGGCCTGTCATTTAAACCTCCTCATCTGAAGCAGACGGTACAGGCCTGTCATTTAAACCTCCTTGTCTGAAGCACACAGTACAGGCCTGTCATTTAAACCTCCTCATCTGAAGCAGACAGTACAGGCCTGTCATTTAAACCTCCTTGTCTGAAGCAGACGGTACTGGCCTGTCATTTAAACCTCCTCGTCTGAAGCAGACAGTACAGGCCTGTCATTTAAACCTCCTCATCTGAAGCAAACAGTACTGGCCTGTCATTTAAACCTCCTTGTCTAAAGCAGACAGTACAGGCCTGTCATTTAAACCTATCATCTAAAGCAGACAGTACTGGCCTGTCATCTAAACCTCCTCATCTGAAGCAGACGGTACAGGCCTGTCATTTAAACCTCCTTGTCTGAAGCAGACGGTACAGGCCTGTCATTTAAACCTCCTCATCTGAAGCAGACGGTACAGGCCTGTCATTTAAACCTCCTTGTCTGAAGCAGACGGTACAGGCCCGTCATTTAAACCTCCTTGTCAGAAACTGACAGTACAGGCCTGTCATTTAAACCTCCTTGTCTAAAGCAGACGGTACAGGCCTGTCATTTAAACCTATCATCTGAAGCAGACGGTACAGGCCTGTCATTTAAACCTCCTCATCTGAAGCAGACGGTACAGGCCTGTCATTTAAACCTCCTCATCTTAAGCAGACGGTACAGGCCTTTCATTTAATCCTCCTTGTCTGAAGCAGACGGTACAGGCCTGTCATTTAAACCTCCTCGTCAGAAACAGACAGTACAGGCCTGTCATTTAAACCTCCTTGTCTGAAGCAGACGGTACAGGCCTGTCATTTAAACCTATCATTTGAAGCAGACGGTACAGGCCTGTCATTTAAACCTTGTCTGAAGCAGACGGTACAGGCCTGTCATTTAAACCTCCTCGTCTGAAGCAGACAGTACAGGCCTGTCATTTAAACCTCCTCATCTGAAGCAAACAGTACTGGCCTGTCATTTAAACCTCCTTGTCTAAAGCAGACAGTACAGGCCTGTCATTTAAACCTATCATCTGAAGCAGACGGTACAGGCCTGTCATTTAAACCTCCTCATCTGAAGCAGACGGTACAGGCCTGTCATTTAAATCTCCTTATCTGAAGCAGACGGTACAGGCCTGTCATTTGAATCTCCTTATCTGAAGCAGACTGTACAGGCCTGTCATTTAAACCTATCATCTGAAGCAGACAGTACAGGCCTGTCATTTAAGGTATCCGACCCATAATTGAAGTCACCGTTTAATTTTATTTTTAGACCAAGAAATGCAAATTTTGTTACTCAATATATTACTAATTGATGATTACTAATTGATGATACAAAGTAAATATATTGTTTTACTTTGAGTCAATGTTAACAGTTTTGAGAAAAAAATTTAGTTGCTCAAATAGTAGTTCCGATGTTTGCCGAACATTACCGAGGTCTGCTCCATTGACAAACAATGGACATCCGGGACACCAAATATGATCACGTGGTCAATTATGGGTCGGATACATTAAACCTATCATCTGAAGCAGACAGTACAGAGTACAGGCCTGTCATTTAAACCTATCATCTGAAGCAGACAGTACAGGCCTGTCATTTAAACCTCCTTATCTGAAGCAGACAGTACAGGCCTGTCATTTAAACCTATCATCTGAAGCAGACAGTACAGGCCTGTCATTTAAACCTCCTCATCTGAAGCAGACAGTACAGGCCTGTCATTTAAACCTATCATCTGAAGCAGACAGTACAGGCCTGTCATTTAAATCTTATTTGTATGTAGAATCATTGAGATGTACTAATAACCACATATGAGTTTATAACAGCCTTGGAGGCATAAGAAAAGACAGAATTGATTGAATGAAAGTCAATCTGTTTCTTACAGAGCTTGGTATAATTCTATTAATAAGTACTGATTGACAACACCACTGTGAATGCCACAATGGTAAATTATCAATAAATAATTTTCAAACATTTTTTGGTGTAATCTGATTCACATGTATGTAAGTTGTGTAGGATACAACCAAGACCAGGAAATAGATTAAGTTGTCACTTTCCTGTGTTAAAGTGAACGTTTTAAGTTTGGCCGATAGAATGGAAGATTTAGGACAATCTGGAACAAGAGAGTAAGTATACAGTCAAATAAGTCTTGATATGATTGTTCATTAATAAGTCATGTAGGTATTTTATGGTATGTTTGATGATGAAAAGTTTTAATTACAACTAGTAACATAGTAACTGTCTTCCTGGAATATATGCTAAATGTTACAATTAATATATCCAACTTTTTAAACTTAGTTTGACACATTTTGGAAAATGTGTTAACAAAAGTAGTATTAAAGTAAATAGACATAATTGAATGGCTAACCATGGGTTGGATCAGTTACTAAGTGTAAAATTCTGTCTTTCTATGGTTAGATTCTGATTGTTTACACCCAGACCAATGGAGTTAGGTCTGAGGATATATCATTAAAGGTGTATACACCCAGACCAAACATGTCAAGCCAGAGAACATCATTAAAGGTGTATACACCCAGACCAAACTTGTCAGGCCAGAGAACATTGTTAAAGGTGTATACACCCAGACCAAACTTGTCAAGCCAGAGAACATCGTTAAAGGTGTATACACCCAGACCAAACTTGTCAGGCCAGAGAACATCGTTAAAGGTGTATACACCCAGACCAAACTTGTCAAGCCAGAGAACATCGTTAAAGGTGTATACACCCAGACCAAACTTGTCAGGCCAGAGAACATTGTTAAAGGTGTATACACCCAGACCAAACTTGTCGGGTCAGAGAACATCGTTAAAGGTGTATACACCCAGACCAAACTTGTCAGGCCAGAGAACATTGTTAAAGGTGTATACACCAGACCAAACTTGTCGGGTCAGAGAACATCGTTTAAGGTGTATACACCCAGACCAAACATGTCAAGCCAGAGAACATCGTTAAAGGTGTATACACCCAGACCAAACTTGTCAAGCCAGAGAACATCGTTAAAGGTGTATACACCCAGACCAAACTTGTCGGGCCAGAGAACATCGTTAAAGGTGTATACACCCAGACCAAACTTGTCGGGTCAGAGAACATCGTTAAAGGTGTATACACCCAGACCAAACTTGTCAGGCCAGAGAACATCGTTAAAGGTGTATACACCCAGACCAAACTTGTTGGGCCAGAGAACATCGTTAAAGGTGTATACACCCAGACCAAATTTGTCGGGTCAGAGAACATCGTTAAAGGTGTATACACCCAGACCAAACTTGTCAGGCCAGAGAACATTGTTAAAGGTGTATACACCCAGACCAAACTTGTCAGGCCAGAGAACATTGTTAAAGGTGTATACACCCAGACCAAACTTGTCGGGTCAGAGAACATCGTTAAAGGTGTATACACCCAGACCAAACTTGTCAGGCCAGAGAACATTGTTAAAGGTGTATACACCCAGACCAAACTTGTTGGGCCATAGAACATCGTTAAAGGTGTATACACCAGACCAAACTTGTCGGGTCAGAGAACATCGTTAAAGGTGTATACACCCAGACCAAATTTGTCAAGCCAGAGAACATCGTTAAAGGTGTATACACCAGACCAAACTTGTCAGGCCAGAGAACATCGTTAAAGGTGTATACACCCAGACCAAACTTGTCAGGCCAGAGAACATCGTTAAAGGTGTATACACCCAGACCAAACTTGTCAGGCCAGAGAACATTGTTAAAGGTGTATACACCAGACCAAACTTGTCAGGCCAGAGAACATCGTTAAAGGTGTATACACCCAGACCAAACATGTCAAGCCAGAGAACATCGTTAAAGGTGTATATACCCAGACCAAACTTGTCAAGCCAGAGAACATCGTTAAAGGTGTATACACCCAGACCAAACATGTCAAGCCAGCTACATCGTTAAAGGTGTATACACCCAGACCAAACATGTCAAGCCAGAGAACATCGTTAAAGGTGTATATACCCAGACCAAACTTGTCGGGTCAGAGAACATCGTTAAAGATGTATACACCCAGACCAAATTTGTCAGGCCAGAGAACATCGTTAAAGGTGTATACATGCAGACCAAACATGTCAAGCCAGAGAACATCGTTAAAGGTGTATATACCCAGACCAAACTTGTCGGGTCAGAGAACATCGTTAAAGGTGTATACACCCAGACCAAACTTGTCGGGTCAGAGAACATTGTTAAAGGTGTATACAGCCAGACCAAACTTGTTGGGTCAGAGAACATCGTTAAAGGTGTATACACCCAGACCAAACTTGTCAGGCCAGAGAACATTGTTAAAGGTGTATACACCCAGACCAAACTTGTCAGGCCAGAGAACATTGTTAAAGGTGTATACAGCCAGACCAAACTTGTCAGGCCAGAGAACATCGTTAAAGGTGTATACACCCAGACCAAACTTGTCAAGCCAGAGAACATCGTTAAAGGTGTATACACCCAGACCAAACATGTCAAGCCAGAGAACATCGTTAAAGGTGTATACACCCAGACCAAACTTGTCGGGTCAGAGAACATCATTAAAGGTGTATACACCCAGACCAAACATGTCAAGCCAGAGAACATCGTTAAAGGTGTATACACCCAGACCAAACTAGTCGGGTCAGAGAACATCGTTAAAGGTGTATACACCCAGACCAAACTTGTCAGGCCAGAGAACATCGTTAAAGGTGTATACACCCAGACCAAACTTGTCAGGCCAGAGAACATTGTTAAAGGTGTATACACCCAGACCAAACTTGTCAGGCCAGAGAACATCATTAAAGCTGTATACACCCAGACCAAACTTGTCGGGCCAGAGAACATCGTTTAAGGTGTATACACCCAGACCAAACATGTCAAGCCAGAGAACATCGTTAAAGGTGTATACACCCAGACCAAACTTGTCAAGCCAGAGAACATCGTTAAAGGTGTATACACCCAGACCAAACTTGTCAAGCCAGAGAACATCGTTAAAGGTGTATACACCCAGACCAAACTTGTCGGGTCAGAGAACATCGTTAAAGGTGTATACACCCAGACCAAACTTGTCAGGCCAGAGAACATTGTTAAAGGTGTATACACCCAGACCAAACTTGTCGGGTCAGAGAACATCGTTAAAGGTGTATACACCCAGACCAAACTTGTCAGGCCAGAGAACATTGTTAAAGGTGTATACACCCAGACCAAACTTGTTGGGCCATAGAACATCGTTAAAGGTGTATACACCAGACCAAACTTGTCGGGTCAGAGAACATCGTTAAAGGTGTATACACCCAGACCAAATTTGTCAAGCCAGAGAACATCGTTAAAGGTGTATACACCCAGACCAAACATGTCAAGCCAGAGAACATCGTTAAAGGTGTATATACCCAGACCAAACTTGTCAAGCCAGAGAACATCGTTAAAGGTGTATACACCCAGACCAAACATGTCAAGCCAGAGAACATCGTTAAAGGTGTATACACCCAGACCAAACATGTCAAGCCAGAGAACATCGTTAAAGGTGTATATACCCAGACCAAACTTGTCGGGTCAGAGAACATCGTTAAAGATGTATACACCCAGACCAAATTTGTCAAGCCAGAGAACATCGTTAAAGGTGTATACACCCAGACCAAACATGTCAAGCCAGAGAACATCGTTAAAGGTGTATATACCCAGACCAAACTTGTCGGGTCAGAGAACATCGTTAAAGGTGTATACACCCAGACCAAACTTGTCGGGTCAGAGAACATTGTTAAAGGTGTATACAGCCAGACCAAACTTGTCGGGTCAGAGAACATCGTTAAAGGTGTATACACCCAGACCAAACTTGTCAGGCCAGAGAACATTGTTAAAGGTGTATACAGCCAGACCAAACTTGTCAGGCCAGAGAACATCGTTAAAGGTGTATACACCCAGACCAAACTTGTCAGGCCAGAGAACATTGTTAAAGGTGTATACACCCAGACCAAACTTGTCAGGCCAGAGAACATTGTTAAAGGTGTATACACCCAGACCAAACTTGTCAGGCCAGAGAATATTGTTAAAGGTGTATACACCCAGACCAAACTTGTCAGGCCAGAGAACATCGTTAAAGCTGTATACACCCAGACCAAACTTGTCGGGCCAGAGAACATTGTTAAAGGTGTATACACCCAGACCAAACTTGTCGGGTCAGAGAACATCGTTAAAGGTGTATACACCCAGACCAAACTTGTCGGGCCAGAGAACATCGTTAAAGGTGTATACACCCAGACCAAACTTGTCGGGCCAGAGAACATCGTTAAAGGTATATACACCCAGACCAAACTTGTCGGGCCAGAGAACATAGTTAAAGGTGTATACACCCAGACCAAACTTGTCGGGCCAGAGAACATCGTTAAAGGTGTATACACCCAGACCAAACTTGTCAGGCCAGAGAACATCGTTAAAGGTGTATACACCCAGACAAAACATGTCAAGCCAGAGAACATCGTTAAAGGTGTATACACCCAGACCAAACTTGTCGGGTCAGAGAACATCATTAAAGGTGTATATACCCAGACCAAACTTGTCAAGCCAGAGAACATCGTTAAAGGTGTATACACCCAGACCAAACATGTCAAGCCAGAGAACATCGTTAAAGGTGTATACACCCAGACCAAACATGTCAAGCCAGAGAACATCGTTAAAGGTGTATACACCCAGACCAAACTTGTCGGGTCAGAGAACATCGTTAAAGGTGTATACACCCAGACCAAACTTGTCAGGCCAGAGAACATCGTTAAAGGTGTATACACCCAGACCAAACTTGTCAGGCCAGAGAACATTGTTAAAGGTATATACACCCAGACCAAACTTGTCAGGCCAGAGAACATCGTTAAAGCTGTATACACCCAGACCAAACTTGTCGGGCCAGAGAACATCGTTAAAGGTGTATACACCCAGACCAACATGTCAAGCCAGAGAACATCGTTAAAGGTGTATACACCCAGACCAAACATGTCAAGCCAGAGAACATCGTTAAAGCTGTATACACCCAGAACAAACTTGTCGGGCCAGAGAACATCGTTAAAGGTGTATACACCCAGACCAACATGTCAAGCCAGAGAACATCGTTAAAGGTGTATACAACCAGACCAAACATGTCAAGCCAGAGAACATCGTTAAAGGTGTATACACCCAGACCAAACATGTCAAGCCAGAGAACATCGTTAAAGGTGTATACACCCAGACCAAACTTGTCAAGCCAGAGAACATCGTTAAAGGTGTATACACCCAGACCAAACTTGTCAGGCCAGAGAACATTGTTAAAGGTGTATACACCCAGACCAAACTTGTCGGGTCAGAGAACATTGTTAAAGGTGTATACACCCAGACCAAACTTGTCAGGCCAGAGAACATCGTTAAAGGTGTATACACCCAGACCAAACTTGTCAAGCCAGAGAACATCGTTAAAGGTGTATACACCCAGACCAAACTTGTCAGGCCAGAGAACATCGTTAAAGGTGTATACACCCAGACCAAACTTGGTAGGCCAGAGAACATCGTTAAAGGTGTATACACCCAGACCAAACTTGTTGGGCCTGAGAACATCGTTAAAGCTGTATACACCCAGACCAAACTTGTCGGGCCAGAGAACATCGTTAAAGGTGTATACACCCAGACCAAACTTGTCAGGCCAGAGAACATTGTTAAAGGTGTATACACCCAGACCAAACTTGTCAGGCCAGAGAACATCGTTAAAGCTGTATACACCCAGACCAAACTTGTCGGGCCAGAGAACATCGTTAAAGGTGTATACACCCAGACCAAACTTGTCAGGCCAGAGAACATCGTTAAAGGTGTATACACCCAGACCAACATGTCAAGCCAGAGAACATCGTTAAAGGTGTATACACCCAGACCAAACTTGGTAGGCCAGAGAACATCGTTAAAGGTGTATACACCCAGACCAACATGTCAAGCCAGAGAACATCGTTAAAGGTGTATACACCCAGACCAAACTTGTTGGGCCTGAGAACATCGTTAAAGCTGTATACACCCAGACCAACATGTCAAGCCAGAGAACATCGTTAAAGCTGTATACACCCAGACCAAACTTGTCGGGCCAGAGAACATCGTTACAGCTTTATACACCCAGACCAAACTTGTTGGGCCTGAGAACATCATTAAAGCTGTATACACCCAGACCAAACTTGTCGGGCCAGAGAACATCGTTAAAGGTGTATACACCCAGACCAAACTTGTCAGGCCAGAGAACATTGTTAAAGGTGTATATACCCAGACCAAACTTATCAGGCCAGAGAACATCGTTAAAGGTGTATACACCCAGACCAAACTTGTTGGGTCAGAGAACATCGTTAAAGGTGTATACACCCAGACCAAACTTGTTGGGTCAGAGAACATCGTTAAAGGTGTATACACCCAGACCACTGGAGTTAGGCTAGAGGATTTAAGGGTGTATACATTTAGACCAAAGGAAGAACATGCAAAACTGTAGTTTACAGATCCATGTACAATAAGAAATAAATGTCCTGATTCTGTGAGAAACCCATATTATACAATATAACTTGTGTTGATCACATGACCTATTAGTACCCAATCAGATTCAAACATTGCCTTCATGTCATACATGTTTTTACCCTTAAAAATGTCCAGATTTATAGTTTAAATAGTAAAAGGAATATTTCAAATGTCTATAAACAGGTTATACTGTATAACATTGTTTGGGTCTGTTTACACCATTCCTAGTCCGCTTCATGTTTAAGAAGTCGTAAACAGACCTGAGCCATGTTATATTGTATCACTTGTTCAGAAATTTGAAGTATTTCTTTAATAAATTTGATTTTTTTTTAACTAATTGTTTATTAAGTTATTTATAATTGTTTTAATCCTTAAAGCTATAAAAAAAATACAAATAAGGAAATAAGGAAGCAGTCTTTGGTAACAATTACTGGCCGGTATATACAGAGCTATTTTACTGACAAGAATTTGACTTCAATGTTAGTTAAAATTGATTTTTATTTTCCTTTTTTTTTTAATGAAAGATTAGCACAATCACAGACAAGAAATTTTTTAATGTTCTTTATTATCTTTAGTTACTGGGAAAAAATGGAAATGGAAGGTAATAAGAAAGGTGTAAACAGTATGGTACATGTCACTTTGCCACTGGAAATTGATTTTATATAAGCGATTGTGTTAGTATTGAAATCTTGTAGCAATTAGCATATTATATTGAAGGAACTGTGTAATGCCAATTTGATTTAAATGGGACATTTGCATGTTATTTTGAAGGAATGATTGTAATTTTTTTTTAAACTATTATAGTGATAGAAAAATTATTCCTTAAAATTGTATACCAACAGAGAAAGGTGATTTTGAAACAGTTTCATACAGCTGATGTTACCCAGGGATGTGACATGTTTTTATGCATATATATAATGGCTGACTTTAGTATTCAATTAAGTTGTCACTGAGGTAGAAGAAAATTACTGAGAATTGATTTCAGCAAACTTGCCTCGGGTGAAATCAATAGTCTTGCTGCATAAACTCATATTCTACAGTTTCATTAGAAACTGTGAAAATCATTCAATTATTAACCCAACAGGTATAATGTATAAATAAGACTAGATGACCCAACAGGTATATTGTATAAATAAGACTAGATGACCCAGCAGGTATATTGTATAAATAAGACTAGATGACCCAGCAGGTATATATAGATGACCCAACAGGTATATTGTATAAATAAGACTAGATGACCCAACAGGTATATTGTATAAATAAGACTAGATGACCCAACAGGTATATTGTATAAATAAGACTAGATGACCCAACAGGTATATTGTATAAATAAGACTAGATGACCCAGCAGGTATATTGTATAAATAAGACTAGATGACCCAACAGGTATATTGTATAAATAAGACTAGATGACCCAGCAGGTATATTGTATAAATAAGACTAGATGACCCAACAGGTATAATGTATAAATAAGGCTAGATGTAATATTAGTCCTGTCCAGTCAGGATACATGTTGACATAATAGCATCAAGCTGTAAGGTTACATGCACCTGTGTACGAAAGTCACATAATCCATATCATTGGCTGGGGTTTAGCAGTCCATGTAGCTATTATTAGCTAGGGTCTAGCAGTCCACATAGTCATCATTGGCTAGGGTCTAGCAGTCCATTAGCCATTATTGACTAGAGTCTAGCAGTCCATTAGCCAGCATTGGCTGGGGTATAGCAGTCCATTAGTCATCATTGGTTAGGGTCTAGCATTCCACATAGTCATCATTGGCAAGGGTCAAGCAGTCCATTAGCCATCATTGGCTGGCGTTTAGCAGTCCACATAATCATCATTGGCTAGGGTCTAGCAGTCCACATAGTCATCATTGGCTGGGGTCTAGCAGTCCATTAGCCATCATTGGATGGGGTTTAGCAGTCCACATAGCCATCATTGGCTAGTGTCTAGCATTCCATTAGCTATCATTGGCTGCATGGGGTCTAGCAGTCCATCAGCCATCATTTGCTGGGGTCATGTAGCTATCATTGGTTAGGGTCTATTAGTCCACATAGTCATTAATGACGGTTTTTTTAAAAGTTGTTAGACACTTAGCTATACTAAAACATTTTATTTTACAATTTTCCAAATATATTTTTTAATTGGTTTTCTATTATGGAATCGGCCAATCACAATGACTTTATCATCTGCAGTTTGGTTAATCTTTTGTTTTTTTATTGCTAAAATAAAATTACAAATTTGTATTATTAGTATTGTTAATATTTAATTAAATTGTTTTTTCTTTTAACAATTTCCAGCTCTTAGTGACAGAAGTTGTGATATTAAGGAGACTATTAAAGCAGATGATTAAAATTTGATGTTTGTAAAAACGAAAAATCCAACATTTTGATGACAGCATATTACAATAAACCAATACATGAAAGTATATCAAACTCAGTCAGTAATATTTCATAAAGTCAATAACACATGTATTAACCTCATCAGAAGGCTATAATTGTAAAGTGATTGAGTTGCTGCATCAAGATCAGAACTTATTCCATGGTATATAGTTTAAACTTTGTATATGAGATGAGAATCATATAGGGCATATTTATATTAATTTGGTATATATTGGGTAATACCAATGTGGGGCCTGAATGGGTCACTTTTTACCTCTTCAAATTATATGAAAAGGTATTTGTTCTCATTGAAAAATATATCATTGGTAGTAAATTATCCCCCTTCTGTGATGAGACTACCACATTTTATGTGTATTAAGAAATATTCCAAATGAAGTCAAACATTTTATTGTGGTATATAATTTTACTAAAAAAATGTTCTGAAATAACATTTCCAAAGTTTAATTCATTTCATCTTCAAAGTAAACATATTTTTCAGAATTTATGTGTCTGCTGTGTACATTCATTGATTATAAAAAAACTATGGATGTATTCTATTTATGACTCCTTCTGAGTTGTTTTAATCTCCTTCCTTTCTTTGAGTTCGTCATTGATTAGTCCTCTTTCTTCAGTCGATCTCAGAATGAATATTTCTGTGATAAACGATAACATCTTATTTTAATGACTGCTCCACTCATTCAGAAAACAGTGCCTTTCTGTTAATATCATCAACATTACACTATTTTACAATAATTGCCCAAGCTTTACCGGATGTTTATTGCTATCTTAGATAACTAAGTACTATACATGTATTTCTTTGTAATGGTGTAATGTAATTTTCTTAATTAGAAAATGGAACTTGACAGTTAACGATATTCACTGACCTTAATTTTTATGACAGGGTCCTAACTACTGAAAGGAAATGAATTGGAAAGTTGATTGAATTATATTGTTGTTGTCACGAAAACAAAATTCTATAAAAAACAGAAATATAGCCTGTGGGAATGTCAATAGCAGTTTGATTCTATCAAATTTAATAGCAAGTTTAGATTGGTTAAGTCAGAGTAAAACTAAAGGAAAGAAATGGCTTACCCTGGTCCAGGGCAGGGACTAGAAACCACAAATTGTTCTTCAAGTACTAACCAGACTTCGTAAGTATACAAACTGATTTATGTTAATGATTATTTCATTAATTTTTTTTAAAAGAAATTCACAAAAATGTATATATTTCAAAATACCGAAAATTTTAAATCAGAAATATTTTGTGACAAGTTAATACCTTCCTTAAATTTGTTTTAGACGAAAAAATTTTTCTTTAGCAATTTGCATGAACTTTGTTTGGCCTCAGAACCCAATACTGTTAATAGGTAAGTAATAATTCAGCCTGTGTGTTTATATTCATAGACTAATGCCTGCACTATGGCATTTTTACATCTTTCTTGTTATGAAACCATTTTCAGCTTTGATGTTGTCTATTGTAACAGGAAACTATTCTTCCCATGTAAGGCTTACAGTTTTATACCCCTTTCTAGTTTAGTTATGAACAGAAAACACTTTAATGAAGTTATAGGTATAGGGTTGGATAGGGATTTTTTGTTAAACTGCATAATTATTTTTTGCATTAAAGAAATTAATGAGGTAATATCATCAGCAATAATAGGATATTAAAATGTGAGCACGAGTGCTGCACTTCTGATTACATGAGTGCTGCACTTCTGATTACACGAGTGCTGCACTTCTGATTACACGAGTGCTGCACTTCTGATTACACGAGTGCTGCACTTCTGATTACACGAGTGCTGCACTTCTGATTACACGAGTGCTGCACTTCTGATTACACGAGTGCTGCACTTCTGATTACACGAGTGCTGCACTTCTGATTACACGAGTGCTGCACTTCTGATTACACGAGTGCTGCACTTCTGATTACACGAGTGCTGCACTTCTGATTACACGAGTGCTGCACTTCTGATTACACGAGTGCTGCACTTCTGATTACACGAGTGCTGCACTTCTGATTACACGAGTGCTGCACTTCTGATTACACGAGTGCTGCACTTCTGATTACACGAGTGCTGCACTTCTGATTACACGAGTGCTGCACTTCTGATTACACGAGTGCTGCACTTCTGATTACACGAGTGCTGCACTTCTGATTACACGAGTGCTGCACTTCTGATTACACGAGTGCTGCACTTCTGATTACACGAGTGCTGCACTTCTGATTACACGAGTGCTGCACTTCTGATTACACGAGTGCTGCACTTCTGATTACACGAGTGCTGCACTTCTGATTACACGAGTGCTGCACTTCTGATTACACGAGTGCTGCACTTCTGATTACACGAGTGCTGCACTTCTGATTACACGAGTGCTGCACTTCTGATTACACGAGTGCTGCACTTCTGATTACACGAGTGCTGCACTTCTGATTACACGAGTGCTGCACTTCTGATTACACGAGTGCTGCACTTCTGATTACACGAGTGCTGCACTTCTGATTACACGAGTGCTGCACTTCTGATTACACGAGTGCTGCACTTCTGATTACACGAGTGCTGCACTTCTGATTACACGAGTGCTGCACTTCTGATTACACGAGTGCTGCACTTCTGATTACACGAGTGCTGCACTTCTGATTACACGAGTGCTGCACTTCTGATTACACGAGTGCTGCACTTCTGATTACACGAGTGCTGCACTTCTGATTACACGAGTGCTGCACTTCTGATTACACGAGTGCTGCACTTCTGATTACACGAGTGCACTTGTGAAAAGTTTAACCCGTAGCGTTTGGTCACAAAATTGATCATTTTTTACTAAATTGTCACCCATACATTATCCTGTTTATAGATTAACATTCTTTTTGTAAAATTTTAATTGTTAATCCTAAATTTATAAAACAACATATGAATATATGTACAAGTGATATTTTAGTGGAAAAACCCCAAAAGCAAGAATAAAAAAATTATTTTCACATATGATTTACAGTGATTTCTGTTATTGGGAAAACTATATTTTATTTCTTTCTATATAATAAACAGAATTATATGTCTGATGGCTGAATGTTTTATACTTATGCTGGTATATAAATAAATAATTTTTGTGGATGGAAATGAAATGATCCATAAAACTATATTTTCAAATATTGTTATCTGCTTGAAATGGAAAGTAATTTGTTTTTAATTGACATAAACTTGGGCATGATTGATGGAAGATCTAGCAATTTTTCGATAATGAAAGACGGTTTTTGCTTTCATCTTCTCTCTATCATCCTACAGTTTATTTAATGGCTTCATATAGGAAGGTATATTTTATCATTAACATGTCTCCAGATAGAAAAAAAGTTTTACTTTATTGGTCTCTTCAAAGATGTAAGTTCAATATTATTGACTTCACTTGCAGTTATAGTATACGTTTATTTGAAAGTTAAGAAGGAGGTTTGTGTCGCTTTATCAGCCCAGGCTGTTCCCATTACTGGACCAGGGTCAGCAATTCCTTTTCAGCCTAGGCTGTTCACATTACTGGACCAGGGTCAGCAGTTCCTTATTAGCCTAGACTGTTCCCATTACTGGACCAGGGTCAGTAATTCCTTATCAGCCTAGGCTGTTCACATTACTGGACCAGGGTCAGCAATTCCTTATTAGCCTAGGCTGTTCACATTACTGGACCAGGATCAGCAGTTCCTTATCAGCCCAGGCTGTTCACATTACTGGACCAGGAGCAGCAATTCCTTATCAGCCCAGGCTGTTCACATTACTGGACCAGGATCAGCAGTTCCTTATCAGCCCAGGCTGTTCACATTACTGGACCAGGAGCAGCAATTCCTTATTATCCTAGGCTGTTCACATTACTGGACCAGGGTCAGCAATTTCTTATCAGCCTAGGCTGTTCCCATTACTGGACCAGGATCAGCAATTCTTCATCATCCTAGGCTGTTCCCATTACTGGACCAGGATCAGCAATTCCTTATCATCCTAGGCTGTTTACATTACTGGACCAGGGTCAGCAATTCCTTATCAGCCTAGGCTGTTCCCATAACCTGACCAGGGTCGGCAATTCCTTATCAGCCTAGGCTGTTCCCATTACTGGACCAGGGTCAGCAGTTTCTTTTTCAGCCCAGGCTGTTTCCATTCTTGACTAGGATCAGCAATTCCTTATCAGCCTAGGCTGTTCCCATTACTGGACCAGAGTCAGCAATTCCTTATCAGCCTAAGGCTGTTCACATTACTGGGTCAGGATCATCAATTCCTTATCAGACTAGGCTGTTCCCATTACTGGACCAGGGTCAGCAATTCCTTTATCAGCCTAGGCTGTTTCCATTACTGGACCAGGGTCATCAGTTCCTTAGCAGCCTAGACTGTTCCCATTACTGGACCAGGGTCAGCAATTCCTTTATCAGCATAGGATGTTTCCATTCTTGTCCAGGATCAGCAATTCCTTATCAGCCTAGACTGTTCCCATTACTGGACCAGGGTCAGTAATTCCTTATCAGCCTAGGCTGTTCCCATTACTGGAGACAAGGATTGCCAGTTTTCCTACTGCAGGTCGGGGGTTCTCTCTGGGTACTACGGCTTCCTCCCCCAATAAAAACTGGACGCCATGAAATAGCTGAAAAAATTGCTGAAAGTGGCATTTAAACACCATTACACCACCACCACCCACTACTGGACCAGGATCAGCAATTCCTTATCAGCCTAGGTTGTTCCCATTACTTGACCAGGGTCAGCAGTTCCTTATCAGCCTAGGCTGTTCCCATTACTGGACCAGGGTCAGCAATTTCTTATCAGCCTAGGCTGTTCACATTACTTGACCAGGGTCAGCAATTCCTTATCATCCTAGGCTGTTCATATTACTGTACCAGGGTCAGCAATTTCTTATCAGCCTAGGCTGTTCCCATTACTGGACCAGGATCAGCAATTCCTTATCATCCTATGCTGTTCCCATTACTGGACCAGGGTCAGCAGTTCCTTATCAGCCTAGGCTGTTCCCATTACCTGACCAGGGTAGGCAATTCCTTATCAGCCTAGGCTGTTCCCATTACTGGACCAGGGTCAGCAGTTCCTTTTTCAGCCCAGGCTGTTTCCATTCTTGACCAGGATCAGCAATTCCTTATCAGCCTAGGCTGTTCCCATTACTGGACCAGGGTCAGCAATTCCTTATCAGCCTAAGGCTGTTTCCATTACTGGACCAGGGCCATCTGTTCCTTATCAACCTATGTTGTTCCCATTACTGGACCAGGGTCAGCAATTCCTTTATCAGCATAGGCTGTTTCCATTCTTGACCAGGATCAGCAGTTCCTTATCAGCCTAGACTGTTCCCATTACTGGACCAGGGTCAGTAATTCCTTATCAGCCTAGGCTGTTCCCATAACTGGACCAGGGTCAGCAATTCCTTTATCAGCCTAGGCTGATTTCATTCTTGACCAGGATCAGCAGTTCCTTATCAGCCTAGGCTGTTCCCATTACTGGACCAGGGTCAGTAATTCCTTATCAGCCTAGGCTGTTCCCATTACTGGACCAGGGTCAGCAATTCCTTATCAGACTAGGCTGTTCCCATTACTGGACCAGGGTCAGCAATTCCTTTATCAGCCTAGGCTGTTTTCATTCTTGACCAGGGTCAGCAATTCCTTTATCAGCATAGGCTGTTTCCATTCTTGACCAGGATCAGCAGTTCCTTATCAGCCTAGGCTGTTCCCATTACTGGACCAGGGTCAGTAATTCCTTATCAGCCTAGGCTGTTCCCATTACTGGACCAGGGTCAGCAATTCCTTTATCAGCCTAGGCTGTTTTCATTCTTGACCAGGGTCAGCAATTCCTTATCAGCCTAGGCTGTTCCCATAACCTGACCAGGGTCGGCAATTCCTTATCAGCCTAGGCTGTTCCCATTACTGGACCAGGGTCAGCAGTTCCCATTACTGGACCAGGGTCAGCAGTTCCTTATCAGCCCAGGCTGTTCACATTACTGGACCAGGGTCAGCAATTTCTTATCAGCCTAGGCTGTTCACATTACTTGACCAGGGTCAGCAATTCCTTATCATCCTAGGCTGTTCATATTACTGGACCAGGGTCAGCAATTTCTTATCAGCCTTGGCTGTTCCCATTACTGGACCAGGATAAGCAATTCCTTATCATCCTAGGCTGTTCCCATTACTGGACCAGGATCAGCAATTCCTTATCATCCTAGGCTGTTCCCATTACTGGACCAGGGTCAGCAATTCCTTATCAGCCTAGGCTGTTCCCATTACCCGACCAGGGTCAGCAATTCCTTACCAGCCTAGGCTGTTCCCATTACTGGACCAGGGTCAGCAGTTCCTTTTTCAGCCCAGGCTGTTTCCATTCTTGACCAGGATCAGCAATTCCTTATCAGCCTAGGCTGTTCCCATTACTGGACCAGGGTCAGCAATTCCTTATCAGCCTAAGGCTGTTTCCATTACTGGACCAGGGTCAGTAATTCCTTATCAGCCTAGGCTGTTCCCATTACTGGACCAGGGTCAGCAATTCCTTTATCAGCCTAGGCTGTTTTCATTCTTGACCAGGATCAGCAGTTCCTTATCAGCCTAGGCTGTTCCCATAACTGGACCAGGGTCAGTAATTCCTTATCAGCCTAGGCTGTTCCCATTACTGGACCAGGGTCAGCAATTCCTTATCAGACTAGGCTGTTCCCATTACTGGACCAGGGTCAGCAATTCCTTTATCAGCCTAGGCTGTTTTCATTCTTGACCAGGGTCAGCAATTCCTTTATCAGCATAGGCTGTTTCCATTCTTGACCAGGATCAGCAGTTCCTTATCAGCCTAGGCTGTTCCCATTACTGGACCAGGGTCAGTAATTCCTTATCAGCCTAGGCTGTTCCCATTACTGGACCAGGGTCGGCAATTCCTTTATCAGCCTAGGCTGTTTTCATTCTTGACCAGGGTCAGCAATTCCTTATCAGCCTAGGCTGTTCCCATTACTGGACCAGGGTCAGCAATTCCTTTATCAGCCTAGGCTGTTTTCATTCTTCACCAGGGTCAGCAATTCCTTATCAGCCTAGGCTGTTCCCATTACTGGACCAGGGTCAGTAATTCCTTATCAGCCTAGGCTGTTCCCATTACTGGACCATGGTCAGCAATTCCTTTATCAGCCTAGGCTGTTTTCATTCTTGACCAGGATCAGCAGTTCCTTATCAGCCTAGGCTGTTCCCATTACTGGACCAGGGTCAGTAATTCCTTATCAGCCTAGGCTGTTCCCATTACTGGACCAGGGTCAGCAATTCCTTATCAGACTAGGCTGTTCCCATTACTGGACCAGGGTCAGCAATTCCTTTATCAGCCTAGGCTGTTTTCATTCTTGACCAGGGTCAGCAATTCCTTTATCAGCATAGGCTGTTTCCATTCTTGACCAGGATCAGCAGTTCCTTATCAGCCTAGGCTGTTCCCATTACTGGACCAGGGTCAGTTATTCCTTATCAGCCTAGGCTGTTCCCATTACTGGACCAGGGTCAGCAATTCCTTATCAGCCTTGGCTGTTCCCATTACTGGTACAGGGTCAGCTATTCCTTTATCAGCCTAGGCTGTTTCCATTCTTGACCAGGATCAGCAGTTCCTTATCAGCCTAGACTGTTCCCATTACTGGACCAGTATCATCAATTCCTTATCAGACTAGGCTGTTAACATTACCTTTAACCTGGCTTGGGTCTGTTTTGCGAATTTCTGAACAGGTTATACATTATAACCTTTAAATATTCCTAAAATCATTTATGTAAGTAACTCTAGAAATACAAGTTAGTTATCCTGTAAGTAAACTGTAGAGATATAAACAGTACAATTTATAGAATTGAGGAGAAAATACAGTTATTAAAACATTATAATTTCAGTCAACATGTGTATACGATGTTGTTTTATATCATTTACAATTTAGAACCTTCAAACAAGTACTATTTTTACTATCAGTTGCTGCCACCAATATCTTTCTGTATTACATTCCTTGTCAGATTTCAGCGCTATAGAAGTTGTTTTCCTCCGTGTCTGTTCTTCTGCTGGATTACTCCCATAGTAACTGATCTGTATTACATTCCTTGTCAGATTCCAGCACTATAGAAGTTGGTTTCCTCCGTGTCTGTTCCTCTGCTGGATTACTCTCATAGTTACTGGTCTGTATTACATTCCTTGTCAGATTCCAGCACTATAGAAGTTGGTTTCCTCCGTGTCTGTTCTTCTGCTGGATTACTCCCATAGTAACTGATCTGTATTACATTCCTTGTCAGATTCCAGCACTATAGAAGTTGGTTTCCTCCGTGTCTGTTCCTCTGCTGGATTACTCTCATAGTTACTGGTCTGTATTACATTCCTTGTCAGATTCCAGCTAAGAAGTTGGTTTCCTCCATGTCTGTTCCTCTGTTGGATTTCTCCCATAGTAACTGGTCTGTATTACATTCCTTGTCAGATTCCAGCACTATAGAAGTTGTTTTCCTCTGTGTCTCTTCTTCTGCTGGATTACTCCCATAGTAACTGGTCTGTATTACATTCCTTGTCAGATTCCAGCACTATAGAAGTTGTTTTCCTCTGTGTCTCTTCTTCTGCTGGATTACTCCCATAGTAACTGGTCTGTATTACATTCCTTGTCAGATTCCAGCACTATAGAAGTTGTTTTCCTCTGTGTCTCTTCTTCTGCTGGATTACTCCCATAGTAACTGGTCTGTATTACATTCCTTGTCAGATTCCAGCACTATAGAAGTTGTTTTCCTCTGTGTCTCTTCTTCTGCTGGATTACTCCCATAGTAACTGGTCTGTATTACATTCCTTGTCAGATTCCAGCACTATAGAAGTTGTTTTCCTCTGTGTCTCTTCTTCTGCTGGATTACTCCCATAGTAACTGGTCTGTATTACATTCCTTGTCAGATTCCAGCACTATAGAAGTTGGTTTCCTCCATTTCTGTTCTTCTGCTGGATTACTCCCATAGTAACTGGTCTGTATGACATTCCTTGTCAGATTCCAGCGCTATAGAAGTTGTTTTCCTCTGTGTCTGTTCCTCTGCTGGATTACTCCCATAGTAACTGGTCTGTATTACATTCCTTGTCAGATTCCAGCACTATAGAAGTTGGTTTCCTCCATTTCTGTTCTTCTGCTGGATTACTCCCATAGTAACTGGTCTGTATTACATTCCTTGTCAGATTCCAGCGCTATAGAAGTTGTTTTCCTCTGTGTCTGTTCCTCTGGTGGATTACTCCCATAGTAACTGGTCTGTATTACATTCCTTGTCAGATTCCAGCACTATAGAAGTTGTTTTCCTCCATATCGGCTCCTCTGCTGTATTACTCCCATAGTAACTGGTCTGTATTACATTCCTTGTCAGATTCCAGCACTATAGACGTTGTTTTCCTCCGTGTCTGTTCCTCTGTTGGATTTCTCCCATAGTAACTGGTCTGTATGACATTCCTTGTCAGATTCCAGCACTATAGAAGTTGGTTTCCTCCATGTCGGCTCCTCTGCTGGATTACTCCCATAGTAACTGGTCTGTATTACATTCCTTGTCAGATTCCAGCACTATAGAAGTTGGTTTCCTCTGTGTCTCTTCTTCTGCTGGATTACTCCCATAGTAGCTGGTCTGTATTACATTCCTTGTCAGATTCCAGCACTATAGAAGTTGTTTTCATCCATGTCTGTTCCTCTGCTGGATTACTCTCATAGTTACTGGTCTGTATTACATTCCTTGTCAGATTCCAGCACTATAGAAGTTGGTTTCCTCCATGTCTCTTCTTCTGCTGGATTTCTCCCATAGTAACTGGTCTGTATTACATTCCTTGTCATATTCCTGCACTATAGAAGTTGGTTTCCTTCATGTCTGTTCTTCTGCTGGATTTCTCCCATAGTAACTGGTCTGTATTACATTCCTTATCAGATTCCAGCGCTATAGAAGTTGTTTTCATCAATGTCTGTTCCTCTGCTGGATTACTCCCATAGTAACTGGTCTGTATTACATTCCTTGTCAGATTCCAGCGCTATAGAAGTTGTTTTCATCAATGTCTGTTCCTCTGCTGGATTACTCCCATAGTAACTGGTCTGTATTACATTCCTTGTCAGATTCCAGCGCTATAGAAGTTGTTTTCATCAATGTCTGTTCCTCTGCTGGATTACTCCCATAGTAACTGGTCTGTATTACATTCCTTATCAGATTCCAGCGCTATAGAAGTTGTTTTCATCAATGTCTGTTCCTCTGCTGGATTACTCCCATAGTAACTGGTCTGTATTACATTCCTTGTCAGATTCCAGCGCTATAGAAGTTGTTTTCCTCCGTGTCTGTTCCTCTGGTGGATTACTCCCATAGTAACTGGTCTATAATACATTCCTTGTCAGATTCCAGCACTATAGAAGTTGTTTTCCTCCGTGTCTGTTCCTCTGTTGGATTACTCCCATAGTAACTGGTCTGTATGACATTCCTTGTCAGATTCCAGCGCTATAGAAGTTGTTTTCCTCCGTGTCTGTTCCTCTGGTGGATTACTCTCATAGTTACTGGTCTGTATAACATTCCTTGTCAGATTCCAGCACTATAGAAGTTGGTTTCCTCCATGTCTGTTCCTCTGCTGGATTTCTCCCATAGTAACTGGTCTGTATTACATTCCTTGTCAGATTCCAGCGCTATAGAAGTTGTTTTCCTCCGTGTCTGTTCCTCTGTTGGATTACTCCCATAGTAACTGGTCTATAATACATTCCTTGTCAGATTCCAGCACTACAGAAGTTGTTTTCCTCAGTGTCTGTTCCTCTGTTGGATTACTCCCATAGTAACTGGTCTATAATACATTCCTTATCAGATTCCAGCACTACAGAAGTTGTTTTCCTCAGTGTCGGCTCCTCTGTTGGATTACTCCCATAGTAACTGGTCTGTATTACATTCCTTGTCAGATTCCAGCACTATAGAAGTTGTTTTCCTCCGTGTCTGTTCCTCTGGTGGATTACTCCCATAGTAACTGGTCTATAATACATTCCTTGTCAGATTCCAGCGCTATAGAAGTTGTTTTCCTCCGTGTTTGTTCCTCTGGTGGATTACTCCCATAGTAACTGGTCTGTATTACATTCCTTGTCAGATTCCAGCGCTATAGAAGTTGTTTTCCTCCGTGTCTGTTCCTCTGTTGGATTACTCCCATAGTAACTGGTCTGTATTACATTCCTTGTCAGATTCCAGCACTATAGAAGTTGTTTTCCTCCGTGTCTGTTCCTCTGCTGGATTTCTCCCATAGTAACTGGTCTATAATACATTCCTTGTCAGATTCCAGCGCTATAGAAGTTGTTTTCCTCCGTGTCTGTTCCTCTGTTGGATTACTCCCATAGTAACTGGTCTATGATACATTCCTTGTCAGATTCCAGCACTACAGAAGTTGTTTTCCTCAGTGTCTGTTCCTCTGTTGGATTACTCCCATAGTAACTGGTCTATAATACATTCCTTGTCAGATTCCAGCACTATAGAAGTTGTTTTCATCCATGTCTGTTCCTCTGCTGGATTACTCCCATAGTAACTGGTCTGTATTACATTCCTTGTCAGATTCCAGCACTATAGAAGTTGGTTTCCTCCGTGTCTGTTCCTCTGTTGGATTACTCCCATAGTAACTGGTCTGTATGACATTCGTTGTCAGATTCCAGCACTATAGAAGTTGGTTTCCTCCATTTCTGTTCTTCTGTTGGATTAGTCCCATAGTAACTGGTCTGTATTACATTCCTTGTCAGATTCCAGCGCTATAGAAGTTGTTTTCATCAAAGTCTGTTCCTCTGCTGGATTACTCCCATAGTAACTGGTCTGTATTACATTCCTTGTCAGATTCCAGCACAATAGAAGTTGTTTTCCTCCGTGTCTGTTCCTCTGCTGGATTACTCCCATAGTAACTGGTCTGTATTACATTCCTTGTCAGATTCCAGCGCTATAGAAGTTGTTTTCATCAATGTCTGTTCCTCTGCTGGATTACTCCCATAGTAACTGGTATAATGTAGAAATTGATTGCCTTGGGAGTTCAGCAGGTGCTCTGTTTAATTAACTGTTTGTAATGTACATGATGTATGGGAGTTAAAAACGGTGTGCACTGGGGAGAAATTATGTTGTAAACAGAGACTGAGTCAATTAGACAATATTTTTTATTATTATTTGAAAATACATCTTTTGTGCCTAGAGTGGATGGAGATAAATTTGTCATTTTACTACCCCTTAACATGTTTAAATTGTTTATTAATAAATGAAAATCGATAGAATCAATGCCAGTAGAATTTGTCTTGGAGTAAAAATTGTATGATTCTGAGTACACTGACTGACAACATGGCTGTCCTTGGATTATATGATAAACCTTATAAACATTGCTAATGAAAGGGAAATTATGGATAACACTGGGTAAAATTGGTTTCTGATGTAATGAAATGTGACAGTTATATAAGAAATTAATTGAATTATTGATGATAAGACTCATCAAATTCACATTCAGAACACCTACACTTAATCATTTATCCTCTAACTAATCAAACACACCCCTGAAGAGGCCATGAGAATTGGGTTCATTGATTACTGAACTTTATAATTGGAAATGAGGCATTCTGCACTTCTGCTTCTTTGTCTTATATGAATATAAATAGTCAATTGTTCTACCTACATTTTTATTCTGGAAGTAAAATTTATAGATTTAATCTGGATATAACCTGTTATTATAGTTAAATTATCATTTTACTGGTATCTATGTACAACCCAAACCAGGTATTTCATTTAAGTTAAACACATGCACAGTGAGCACTTGCTACAAAAATTAAGGATCAAACTCATAACCTGTGTTGACACTTTGGTGATCAACAGTGAATGACTAACTTCCTGTACCACCTGTCCACCCTGTAAATTCTTGTCATAACAAGTTTAAGCTAATAGCTATTGATTAGGTAATTATAAGTTGTTGTTTTTATAATGTTTTTTTCTTGCAAATGGTGATTGAGTTGTCCTGGAACGAAATCAATAATGTCTTTATATTAGTTTCATATTTAAAAAGAGAGTAATAAAGTGTTATTAAAGCATGGATGGTGTATTCATTAAAAACATCAAAGTTCCATAAACTTAATGTGTATTACTGGCTTACATCAAAAAAGGAAAGTTATATGTGATTAATGACTGTATTTAACAAAGGTTCCATGCTAAAGAAATGGATGGAGAGTATATCAAGTATATTATCAGCCACTCCCACCCCCACCCCCACCTCTTTCATGAGAAGACATCTCCCATGTGTACTGTAATATGAATTCCAGATATATCTCCTTAAAAAATTGCTCAATAATATGTTTGTGTCCAAACTAATCTATTATCTCCCCTTATTTTTCAAGGATTTGAATCATAGTGACCTGACAATCAGAACAGAAACTATAACATGCCTACCATGTTCGAGTTCAAATTTTGGGGTCAGTGAACCCCTATGTGTAGTGACCTTTTGACTGGTTAGGTGTCCTTGATTGTTCTGTGGGCAGTGTGTACTCAACTTCAATCTTAATTGACAAAGACTGCCAGTTTCCCTATGTCATGTGGGGCAGTGGGGGGTTTACTCCAGGTACTCCGGCTTCCTCCCCCAATAATAACTGGATGCCATGCTATAGATGAAAATTGCTGCAAGTGGCATTAAACATCATCATCCAAACAAACAAACAAATTTAAGTGATGTTATCCATGACTAAATGGTGGTTGTTTGATGCCACTTTTAATAATTTAGATTAGATATATAATGGTGTCACAATGAGACCCAGGCCAACAGACTGTAAGTCATCACTGGCCTATGATACTGGAGACATTGTCTCAATTATTTGTTCAAGTTCTATATGTTTGTAGCATTGTTGTTGGGCTTACAGGCAAATAATATTATCTAATGTTAAGAGCCATTGTAAAATGTCACTGGAATAAATTGGTGCAGATTATTTAAACACCTGTATAACTTAATACTGGAAGGTACAGATTGTTTAAACACCTGTATAACTTAATACTGGAAGGTACAGATTGTTTAAACACCTGTATAACTTAATACTGGAAGGTGCAGATTGTTTAAACACCTGTATAACTTAATACTGGAAGGTGCAGATTGTTTAAACACCTGTATAACTTAATACTGGAAGGTACAGATTGTTTAAACACCTGTATAACTTAATACTGGAAGGTACAGATTGTTTAAACACCTGTATAACTTAATACTGGAAGGTACAGATTGTTTAAACACCTGTATAACTTAATACTGGAAGGTACAGATTGTTTAAACACCTGTATAACTTAATACTGGAAGGTACAGATTGTTTAAACACCTGTATAACTTAATACTGGAAGGTACAGATTGTTTAAACACCTGTATAACTTAATACTGGAAGGTACAGATTGTTTAAACACCTGTATAACTTAATACTGGAAGGTACAGATTGTTTAAACACCTGTATAACTTAATACTGGAAGGTACAGATTGTTTAAACACCTGTATAACTTAATACTAGAAGGTACAGATTGTTTAAACACCTGTAAAACTTAATACTGGAAGGTACAGATTGTTTAAACACCTGTATAACTTAATACTGGAAGGTACAGATTGTTTAAACACCTGTATAACTTAATACTGGAAGGTACAGATTGTTTAAACACCTGTATAACTTAATACTGGAAGGTACAGATTGTTTAAACACCTGTATAACTTAATACTGGAAGGTACAGATTGTTTAAACACCTGTATAACTTAATACTGGAAGGTACAGATTGTTTAAACACCTGTATAACTTAATACTGGAAGGTACAGATTGTTTAAACACCTGTATAACTTAATACTGGAAGGTACAGATTGTTTAAACACCTGTATAACTTAATACTGGAAGGTACAGATTGTTTAAACACCTGTATAACTTAATACTGGAAGGTACAGATTGTTTAAACACCTGTATAACTTAATACTGGAAGGTACAGATTGTTTAAACACCTGTATAACTTAATACTGGAACCTGCAGATTTATTATTTTGTTTCCGTTATACTTAATTGACTACCAGCTAATAGTTCTCCATAATTAACCTAATTATAACTGTTTCCATAGTGTCATGGAAATTATGATAAAAACTTTGTTGTTTATTACAAATTGATAGAAAAATTGAGATAAACTTGTATTGTTAGGTTGCTAGCATAAATATTTAGAATTTGGGTATTTGTCAGTATTTGATGATAGACATAAGAAGTGAAACAAACATGCTTGAGTGATATAGTAATCAAGGAAGATATATTGATATTGAATGTTTTGTATGATCTTATCTCGAAAATATACATCTTGGCTGATATAGAAGGAAGTTTTCCTCATTTCTAGTGCACCTGTGATTTTTGTTGTTACACAAATTCTGTGTCTAAGTAAACGATTCAGAACTTGTGATGTTTGGGTTAGTTATGTGATTTTTTAAGTTTTCATAAATGCTGAGGAATGGAAATCTCATCTAGTCCACGACCATTCAGACCTTCAATCGAGTAAGTTTGATATATTGATTGCTTTTAATGATTTCTGTCTTACAAATATAGAATTATAGTAAACAAGTTTTAATGTTACTTTTTTATTTTTCCAAAAAACATAATATTCTGAAATTAAATGAGCATATTAACTGTCGTTGCAATAGTATGTTTGAAACCTAATATTTTATATTATTGCATAGCTGTATGTATATTTTTTGTCAGTTTTAATTTGTGGATCTAAACTTTGAGATTTAATTGTTCCATATTAATAATAATGTTCTTTAACTTTTAACAATATCATAAGAAATTTGCTGCGGCAGCCCTGAGATGAGATGACGAGAAAATGCATCGAGTTTCATAAAACGTAAATAATCTGTTTATCGCTGTTTTGTAACATTGTGACGTCACAGTGTTTACATAACGACGTCTTGACAGCGAGCTGAGATGGGCCCATCCCACGCTAGTAGACTGAGATGGAATAATATCGCACACAACGATCAAAGGAAAATACTGCAAAATAGCGATAATTAACTTTATTTAAATGTTTTAGACTGTGGCTAGTAGAACTAACTTTATTTATAAATTCTTGTGATGATTATCTTTTAATTCTTTGAAAACCAAGTGTTATTATTTTCCTAGAGTGATTTTCACAAAATGTTGTATAGGAGTAATTGGATGTCTTTGTAGCTCCACAAAACTAAAAAAAGGAGCCAAATTATTGTAGCTAGATCAGTAGACTTGACTTGGAAAGTTTTTTATGTCCTACACCGACAACTTAATGCCCTTGGTCGGACGGTAGCTAGATCAGTAGATTGTTTTGCCCCTTTTTATACCTCCGCTTGACAGGCAGGGGTTTATAGTGGTCCTCATGTGCATCCTGTTGAAATGAAAATGTAGGATATTGTTACATATGAGGTGGATAAGAAGCCTATTGATACTGGAGAATATGTGTCAAAGGCCAAGGTCACCAGTTGACAAAAAGCATTAGAAATTGTACAAAAACAACTGGAAAATTTAAGTGGGTGTATCAGTGATCACAAGATCAACTTTTTCTAGATATAATTACCAGTACTGATGTTTGCTCTAGATCGATGTTTTGTTTTCACCCTTTTTAGATACAACATAGTGTTTGTAGAAATTTTTAAAGCAATTTAAAAAAAAACGATAATACCACTTATAAATAAATTTGAGTGTATGACTAATTCTTTATCATTATAATTACCTCTATAAGATCGGCAGACAGTTTCCACTGTATGTTTACAAGGAAGACAAAATAACTCCAGTATTAGTAAGATACGAGTACTTTAAATTTGTAATGTTTTTTATTTATTTTATTTATTGTTGAATATGTAATTTATTTTGAAATATGCTTTTAAAAATTAGTTCTATGCCAAGGGAGGTAATTCAATCACTATCATCACCATTCAGTTGAATTTTATTTATTTTACACTTTTATGGATTTTTGTTGTTGTTCTTTTATGCATCTTTAAATCTTATAAGCCAGCTTAAAAATAAATGTGTTGAAATCATTATTCTTTTACAAACATAAAAAAATTTAGTTGTTTCTTAATAATATCATTTCTGTGGCATAAAATATGATAAAACAATGTAGGGTGGCATCATTGTTTCCTTGTCACTGGTGGCATCATTGTTTCCTTGTCACTGGTGGCATCATTGTTTCTTTGTCTCTGGTGGCATCGTTGTTTCCTTGTCACTGGTGGCATCAGTGTTTCCTTGTCACTGGTAGCATCAGTGTTTCCTTGTCACTGGTGGCATCAGAGTTTCCTTGTCACTGGTGGCATCAGTTTTTCCTTGTCACTGGTGGCATCAGTTTTTCCTTGTCACTGGTGGCATCAGTGTTTCCTTTTCACTGGTGGCATCAGTGTTTCCTTGTCACTGGTGGCATCAGTGTTTCCTTTTCACTGGTGGCATCAGTGTTTCCTTGTCACTGGTGGCATCAATGTTTCATTAATGTAAATAAAATAAGATCGGACATAATTAATAGTTCTTTTATGAGCAGCTAAGTTTCTGACTTAGAGCATCTTATCTTAATGAGATAAGACATTATTATGGAGTCTTGTCTATTTAAAGTATCCAAAATAACTAACAGTTCTAATGTTATCTTGATTGCTGGCAAAAGTTCCTTTATTTATTTCTTTGAACTTTACATAATAATTTCTTTAAACTACAATAATAGACAACAGCTGTAAAGGCATGTAACACAGAGTTAATGAGTAACAAAGTTATAATTTATCACATAGATAATCTCTTTTCTACATTTTTTCCTTTAGCACTTTTTAAAACATTAATTGAATTTTAAATATGTTGGAACCCTTAGATGTCAAATTAATGATCCCTTGAATATATTTACCATTAAGTTTGTTAGACTTGCCACAATAATTAAGTCCCTTTCAATTTTCTTGCTATTAGAGAGATACATCCTTATTATCAACATTTCTTATACTATCCACTTTGTACATATGTAGATAGTAATAATAAAGGCATATCTCTCTAATAGCAAAAAAATTCAAAGGGACTAATGTGGCAAGATTCCGTGTTCCTTATAAAAATGTCTTATTAGTAGGATGTCTGTCATGCTTGACTGACACAGACATACTGACCAATGAAATACACCATGTCTTATTAGCCATCTAGCTGTTATGGGTGCCTGACACAGACATAATGAATAATGAAATATGACTTATAATGATTTTTCTGTCTTGCAAATGAGATTGGATTCTGTCTGCCTTTGAAAATTTACAGGAAGGGTTCTGTCTAACTTATTGAAAGATAACGAGAAGGGTTTCATCTTTCTATTAATTTTGTGAGGGATTTTGTCTGCCTATTTTGGAAGTCATACACTTTTCTAGGTACACCCCCAAAAACCCACCCTCTACCTAGTACACCTCCAAAACCCTCCACCCAGTTTATTAAACTTTACTTACTCATCTATTAACAATGAACGTGTGTTAACACTAAAGGTCCAAGCCTTAATGCAGGCATGGTGTTCATTAACCATCAATTACCGATGAATGTGTGTTAACACTGAAGGTCCAAGCCTTAATGCAGGCATGGTGTTCATTAACCATCAATTACCGATGAATGTGTGTTAACACTGAAGGTCCAAGCCTTAATGCAGGCATGGTGTTCATTAACCATCAATTACCGATGAACGTGTGTTAACACTGAAGGTCCAAGCCTTAATGCAGGCATGGTGTTCATTAACCATCAATTACCGATGAACGTGTGTTAACACTGAAGGTCCAAGACTTAATGCAGGCATAGTGTTCATTAACCATCAATTACCGATGAACGTGTGTTAACACTGAAGGTCCAAGCCTTAATGCAGGCATGGTGTTCATTAACCATCAATTACCGATGAACGTGTGTTAACACTGAAGGTCCAAGTCTTAATGCAGGCATGGTGTTCATTAACCATCAATTACCGATGAACGTGTGTTAACACTGAAGGTCCAAGCCTTAATGCAGGCATGGTGTTCATTAACCATCAATTACCGATGAACGTGTGTTAACACTGAAGGTCCAAGCCTTAATGCAGGCATGGTGTTCATTAACCATCAATTACCGATGAACGTGTGTTAACACTGAAGGTCCAAGCCTTAATGCAGGCATGGTGTACTTGACTTCATCCCTACTTGACAGTTTTTGTTTCCTCAATTCATTCATGTTTTCTTTTCCTCAATTCATTCATGTTTTCTTTCCCCCAATTCATTCATGTTTTCTTTCCCCCAATTCATTCATGTTTTCTTTCCCCCCAATTCATTCATGTTTTCTTTCCCCCAATTCATTCATGTTTTCTTTCCCCCAATTCATTCATGTTTTCTTTCCCCCAATTCATTCATGTTTTCTTTCCCCCAATTCATTCATGTTTTCTTTCCCCCCAATTCATTCATGTTTTCTTTCCCCCAATTCATTCATGTTTTCTTTACCCCAATTCATTCATGTTTTCTTTTCCTCAATTCATTCATGTTTTCTTCCCCCAATTCATTCATGTTTTCTTTCCCCCAATTCATTCATGTTTTCTTTTCCTCAATTCATTCATGCTTTCTTTCCCCCAATTCATTCATGTTTTCTTTCCCCCAATTCATTCATGTTTTCTTCCCCCAATTCATTCATGTTTTCTTTTCCTAAATTCATTCATGTTTTCTTTCCCCCAATTCATTCATGTTTTCTTTTCCCCAATTCATTCATGTTTTCTTTCCCCCAATTCATTCATGTTTTCTTTCGCCCAATTCATTCATGTTTTCTTTCCCCCAATTCATTCATCATTGCTTGTCCTCAATTCATTCATGTTTTCTTTCCCCCAATTCATTCATGTTTTCTTTCCCCCAATTCATTCATGTTTTCTTTCCCCCAATTCATTCATGTTTTCTTTTCCCCAATTCATTCATGTTTTCTTTCGCCCAATTCATTCATGTTTTCTTTCGCCCAATTCATTCATGTTTTCTTTCCCCCAATTCATTCATGTTTTCTTTCGCCCAATTCATTCATGTTTTCTTTTCCCCAATTCATTCATGTTTTCTTTCCCCCAATTCATTCATGTTTTCTTTCCCCCAATTCATTCATGTTTTCTTGTCCTCAATTCATTCATGTTTTCTTTCCCCCATTCATTCATGTTTTCTTTCGCCCAATTCATTCATGTTTTCTTTCCCCCAATTCATTCATGTTTTCTTTCCCCCAATTCATTCATGTTTTCTTGTCCTCAATTCATTCATGTTTTCTTTTCCCCAATTCATTCATGTTTTCTTTCCCCCAATTCATTCATGTTTTCTTTCCCCCAATTCATTCATGTTTTCTTTCCCCCAATTCATTCATGTTTTCTTTCCCCCAATTCATTCATGTTTTCTTTCCCCCAATTCATTCATGTTTTCTTTCCCCCCAATTCATTCATGTTTTCTTTCCCCCAATTCATTCATGTTTTCTTTCCCCCAATTCATTCATGTTTTCTTTCCCCCAATTCATTCATGTTTTCTTTCCCCCCAATTCATTCATGTTTTCTTTCCCCCAATTCATTCATGTTTTCTTTCCCCCAATTCATTCATGTTTTCTTTCCCCCAATTCATTCATGTTTTCTTTACCCTAATTCATTCATGTTTTCTTTTCCTCAATTCATTCATGTTTTCTTCCCCCAATTCATTCATGTTTTCTTTCCCCCAATTCATTCATGTTTTCTTTCCCCCAATTCATTCATGTTTTCTTTCCCCCAATTCATTCATGTTTTCATTTCCTCAATTCATTCATGTTTCTTTTTATCAGTTCATGTAATGCATTGATGACAGCATTAATGACATCATATACAAGGTTATTTTTAAGCTGACTTTTTTCCTGTTGGTTTTTTTTTCAGTAAATATGTTATGCAATAAGTTGGTATTTGTCATAAATAAGAAAACTGAGATTGTTTAACATTCCATTCATGTAACTTTTAATTGTTTTTGGTGGAAATGTCAATTCTGTAATCTTTTTAAATTGCTTCTTTTTGGGAGTAATTACTTTTGCTGTTGTATTTCCTTCACATCATGTCTAACAGATACAAAATATCTTATTTATTTTCTTGATAGAATCTGTAAATTCCCAGGATGCAGTAATTATTGATACAGAGAATTGTTTTACACTAAAATAAAATAGATACTATGAAAACAAACATGACACAACAGTTTGATTTGTGTAATTACTGTCTTCATGTTTACTGCCCAATCTTGATGCTATTTGTAGAATTCTTTGTGGAGAATATCATGATAACTTGTATATTCTGATATCAAAGTTTCTTTAATTTCCGGTTGTTTTTAAGTTTTTGCCTCTTATAATGAGTGGTTAAGATGAGTTAGATCAAGAGACTGTCAACACTGAGGGGGTGTGCTTGACTCCAATCTGAATGAGTGTTAAGGTAGTAAGATCACAAACCTGTCAACACTGAGGGGGTGTGCTTGACTCCTATCTGGATGAGTGGTTAAGGTAGTAAGATCACATATCTGTCAACACTGAGGGGGTGTGCTTGACTCCTATCTGAATGAGTGGTTAAGGTAGTTAGATCACATGCCTGTCAACACTGAGGGGGTGTGCTTGACTCCTATCTGAATGATTGATTGATTGATTGATTAATGGTGTTTAACGCCCGAGCAGCAATATTTCAGCTATATTCAGGCGATGAACATGAAATGGATGATAAAATGAACATGAAATGATGATGAATGAAAATGGGATGGGACACAAGGAAAAATAGGGGTAACGGATTTTAGATTGCCACTGGCAAATGGGAGGATGGATAGGGTCGGGCAATTTGGCCTCCTGTAGCGGGATCGAAGTCCCTACTCATAGCGAATACTACAGCAGCGTTCTTTAACGTGCGAGGAACGTGGCATTTTCCCAACACGGTGCACGTCAGGTTTTCCGTATTATGGCCTGACAACCCCAGCTTGCCAGGGGTACCCCATTCAACCACCTGGGGCACACATCCCAGTCGGTCTTTAGGCAAACTGACCTGACACGCCGGTCAGGGTACTGGGCGCTATTTAGTCGCCTTTTACGACAAGCTAGCGCGACTGCAGTCTATTCTTTTAGCCACCCGGATCCCGCACGGGGCCCAATCTGAATGAGTGGTTAAGGTAGTTAGATCACATACCTGTCAACACTGAGGGGGTGTGCTTGACTCCTATCTGGATGAGTGGTTAAGGTAGTAAGATCACATACCTGTCAACACTGAGGGGGTGTGCTTGACTCCTATCTGGATGAGTGGTTAAGGTAGTAAGATCACATACCTGTCAACACTGAGGGGTGTGCTTGACTCCTATATGAATGAGTGGTTAAGGTAGTTAGATCACACGCCTGTCAACACTGAGGGGGTGTGCTTGACACCTATCTGAATGAGTGGTTAAGGTAGTTAGATCACATGCCTGTCAACACTGAGGGGGTGTGCTTGACTCCTATCTGAATGAGTGGTTAAGGTAGTTAGATCACATGCCTGTCAACACTGAGGGGGTGTGCTTGACTCCTATCTGGATGAGTGGTTAAGGTAGTAAGATCACATACCTGTCAACACTGAGGGGGTGTGCTTGACTCCAATCTGGATGAGTGGTTAAGGTAGTAAGATCACATACCTGTCAACACTGAAGGGGTGTGCTTGACTCCTATCTGGATGAGTGGTTAAGGTAGTAAGATCACATACCTGTCAACACTGAGTGGGTGTGCTTGACTCCTATCTGGATGAGTGGTTAAGGTAGTAAGATCACATACCTGTCAACACTGAGGGGGTGTGCTTGACTCCTATCTGGATGAGTGGTTAAGGTAGTAAGATCACATACCTGTCAACACTGAGGGGGTGTGCTTGACTCCTATCTGGATGAGTGGTTAAGGTAGTTAGATCACATACCTGTCAACACTGAGGGGTTTGCTTGACTCCAATCTGGATGAGTGGTTAAGGTAGGAAGATCACATACCTGTCAACACATAGGGGTGTGCTTGACTCCTATCTGGATGAGTAATTAAGGTAGTAAGATCACATGCCTGTCAACACTGAGGGGGTGTGCATGACTCCTATCTGGATGAGTGGTTAAGGTAGTAAGATCACATACCTGTCAACACTGAGGGGGTGTGCTTGACTCCTATCTGGATGAGTGGTTAAGGTAGTAAGATCACATACCTGTCAACACTGAGGGGGGTGCTTGACTCCTATCTGGATGAGTGGTTAAGGTAGTAAGATCACATACCTGTCAACACTGAGGGGGTGTGCTTGACTCCTATCTGGATGAGTGGTTAAGGTAGTAAGATCACATACCTGTCAACACTGAGGGGTGGTGCTTGACTCCTATCTGGATGAGTGGTTAAGGTAGTAAGATCACATACCTGTCAACACATAGGGGTGTGCTTGACTCCTATATGAATGAGTGGTTAAGGTAATAAGATCACATGCCTGTCAACACTGAGGGGGTGTGCTTGACTCCTATCTGGATGAGTGGTTAAGGTAATAAGATCACATACCTGTCAACACTGAAGGGGGGTGCTTGACTCCTATCTGGATGAGTGGTTAAGGTAGTAAGATCACATACCTGTCAACACTGAGGGGGTGTGCTTGACTCCTATCTGGATGAGTGGTTAAGGTAGTTAGATCACATACCTGTCAACACTTAGGGGTTTGCTTGACTCCTATCTGGATGAGTGGTTAAGGTAGTTAGATCACATACCTGTCAACACTGAGGGGTTTGCTTGACTCCTATCTGGATGAGTGGTTAAGGTAGTAAGATCACATACCTGTCAACACTGAGGAGGTGTGCTTGACTCCTATCTGGATGAGTGGTTAAGGTAGTAAGATCACATACCTGTCAACACTGAGGGGGTGTGTTCTACTCCAATTTTGTAGTCATGAAAATTAAGCAGTGGTTAGGTGACAAACTATAAAGGGCTATTCATTTATCAACGCTACTTAGGAAATGGTGTTGAGAAACCAAATAAGGTTGTGTACTAATTCATGTTGGTTACTATGGTAACTATATAAAAATTAGTTTCTTTGTATGAAACATTGTTTATTACTGCCCTATCTGTGCCCTAACACATAAAACATAAATACAAACAATCAGAATTGTTTTCTTTTAAATTGATACCCTTTATTATACCCCCCGCTTGAAAAGCGGGGGGTATATAGTGTTCATGGTGTCCGTCCGTCCTTCCGTCCGTCCGTCCATCCGTCCGTTACACTTTCTATTATTTGCAACTCCTCCTACACCACTGAAAGGAATTTGATGAAACTTACACAGAATCTTTGTCTCATAGTGCCATTGTGCAGGAGATATTTAACATTTTGATCTGAATGATATTTGGGGTTTCCCATAGAAAAACATGGATTTTGTCATTGACCTAAGGGGGTCCCTATCTCTTATGTGCAACTCCTCCTACACCACAGAATGGAATTTAAAGAAACTTACACAGCATCCTTGTCACATAGTGCCATTGTGCAGGAGATATTAAACATTTTGATCGGATCGATATTTGGGGTTTCCCATAGAAAAACATGGACATTGTCATTGACCTAAGGGGGTCCTCATGTCTTATGTGCAACTCCTCCTACACAACTGAATGGAATTTGTTGAAACTTACACAGAATCCTTGTCACATAGTGGCATTGTGCAGGAGATCTTTATTATTTTGATAGGAATGATATTTGGGGTTTCCCATAGAACAACACGGACTGTCATTGACATAAGGGGATACCCATTTCTTATGTGCGACTCCTTCTACACCACTAAATGGAATTTGATGAAACTTACACAGAATGTTGTCACATATTGCCATTGTGCACTAGATATATAACATTTCGATTGGAATGATATTTGGGGTTTCCCATAGAAAAACATGGACTTTGTCATGGACATAAGGGATACCCATCTCTTATGTGCAACTCATTCCTACACCACTGAATGGAATTTGTTGAAACTTACACAGAATCCATGTCACATAGTGCCATTGTGCAGGAGATATTTAACATTTTGATAGGAATGATATTTGGGGTTTCCCATAGAAAAACATGGAGTTTGTAATGGACATAATGGGATACCCATCTTTTATTTGCAATTCCTCCTACACCACTGAATGGAATTTGTTGAAACTTATAAAGAATCTTGGTCACATATTGCCATTGTGCACTATATATTAAACATTTTGATCAGAATATTATTGGAGGTTTGCCATAGAAAAAAATGGACTTTGTCATTGACATCGGGGATGCCATTCTTTGGGGGATTGGGGAGGGTTACATGTATTATCTGCAATTTCGCCTTCACGTTTAACTAGATAAAGTTTCAATTTCATAATTAAGAACACCTGAATTTTCAAAGTAATTGTGAAGCGGGGGGTATCAATGGTGAGCATTGCTCACAGGTGTTTTTACTCTAGTTTATTTTATAGATTAAATTGAATATTATATTACTTCTAATTATATTGTATCAAAGGGGTTCCATTGAGGTATTGTTTTATTACATAAATTGTTTGCACCTTTTTAAAAAAAATTTTTGTTTATGTATATTTTCATAATAATAATTTCAACATAATATTATTGTGTTATGGGAGCGTTCATATTATTTAAGCTTATTGTTTTACGTAAGGAGGTCAGTGACATCAAAACACGACATGACACTTTAAAGGTAAACCAAGGAAATCATCACTTAATATGTAGTATCTGGTCATGTTAAAACCTCATCACAATAAATACATGTAACTTATTGGATTGTTTTGGTATAAAAGTTTATAAGATTGTCACTGATATGTTGGTGATCGAGATTACCTGTGGGGATATTTACACTTTAAAGTTGTAAAAGTTTGTAAACATTTAGATATAAACACAAATTGGACTGAAAGTGAAGGGAGTATTACTTGACTTATAACAGAAATTTCTGTAACGTTTTTCAAAAAGGAGAAATCATGGACGAGTGAGTAGTTTTATTGAGTTTAAGGTTTAAAATACTTTAAGTTTAATAGAAATTCCCATGTCGGCTATAGTGTTAACAGTCAGAACATTGTAGAGGGGTCCACTCTACAGAGACTGATATCTGATATTAATATATATACTTCATTGTTCATTATGTTTGTGAGATTTTTGTTTAATCATTTAATTACATGACTGGTTTCTCACAACGATTCTCTTACTGTATTTTTGATTTGAATAGGAAGGAAGTAAAAAACAATTTTTAAGTACAGGAATTATATATTTAAAAAGACTTAATTGTATAACTCATTTGAAAACAATAGGACTTAGAAAATATGATTGATAAAATCTGCTTTCTTTTTCAAACAATTTCTAAGCAGAATGTGTAGTTAAATGGAGTGGGTGTCATATACCTATGTGTTTCTTGTTCAGGATCAGTTATATTTATTTGATGACCTTTATTTGTTGTCATTTTCATGTTCATCTGTCCTTTAGACTGCCTCTGTAAGAAATCTTCCTCAGTATAAACATATATATGTTTGTTAATTTGACTAATTAATTTATTATTTATTAAGTAAATAAAGGTCACACTGGTTCAATATAACTAATACTGTATGATTATACAAATTTCAGTTTTACTGTGTTTATGTTTATTTATTGATTGTATGTTATACCATAGGGGTATAGTTGTCCATTTCTGATCCCCCCGTGGTTAATTGTATGTTATACCATAGGGGTATAGTTGTCCATTTCTGATCCCCCTGTGGTTAATTGTATGTTATACCATAGGGGTATAGTTGTCCATTTCTGATCCCCCTGTGGTTAATTGTATGTTATACCATAGGGGTATAGTTGTCCATTTCTGATCCCCCTGTGGTTAATTGTATGTTATACCATAGGAGTATAGATGTCCATTTTTGATACACACCCTCCTCCTTAATTGTATGTTATACCATAGGAGTATAGTTGTCCATTTCTGATCCCCCTGTGGTTAATTGTATGTTATACCATAGGAGTATAGTTGTCCATTTCTGATCCCCCTGTGGTTAATTGTATGTTATACCATAGGAGTATAGTTGTCCATTTCTGATCCCCCTGTGGTTAATTGTATGTTATACCATAGGAGTATAGTTGTCCATTTCTGATCCCCCTGTGGTTAATTGTATGTTATACCATAGGAGTATAGTTGTCCATTTCTGATCCCCCTGTGGTTAATTGTATGTTATACCATAGGAGTATAGATGTCCATTTTTGATACACACCCTCCTCCTTAATTGTATGTTATACCATAGGGGTATAGATGTCCATTTTTGATACACACCCTCCTCCTTAATTGTATGTTATACCATAGGAGTATAGTTGTCCATTTCTGATCCCCCTGTGGTTAATTGTATGTTATACCATAGGAGTATAGATGTCCATTTTTGATACACACCCTCCTCCTTAATTGTATGTTATACCATAGGGGTATAGATGTCCATTTTTAATACACACCCTCCTCCTTAATTGTATGTTATACCATAGGGGTATAGTTGTCCATTTCTGATCCCCCTGTGGTTAATTTTATGTTATACCATAGGGGTATAGTTGTCCATTTCTGATCCCCCTGTGGTTAATTGTATGTTATACCATAGAAGTATAGATGTCCATTTTTGATACACACCCTCCTCCTTAATTGTATGTTATACCATAGGAGTATAGATGTCCATTTTTGATACACACCCTCCTCCTTAATTGTATGTTATACCATAGGGGTATAGTTGTCCATTTCTGATCCCCCTGTGGTTAATTGTATGTTATACCATAGAAGTATAGATGTCCATTTTTGATACACACCCTCCTCCTTAATTGTATGTTATACCATAGGAGTATAGATGTCCATTTTTGATACACACGTACCTTCCTCCTTAATTGTATGTTATACCATAGGGGTATAGTTGTCCATTTCTAAACCCTCTGTGGTTATTTGTATGTTATATCATAGGGGTATAGTTGTCCATTTCTGATCCCCTGTGGTTAATTGTATGTTATACAATAGGGGTATAGTTGTCCATTTCTGATCCCCCTGTGGTTAATTGTATGTTATACCATAGGGGTATAGTTGTCCATCTCTGATCCCCCTGTGGTTAATTGTATGTTATACCATAGGGGTATAGTTGTCCATTTCTGATCCCCCTGTGGTTAATTGTATGTTATACCATAGGAGTATAGTTGTCCATTTCTGATCCCCCTGTGGTTAATTGTATGTTATACCATAGTGGTATAGTTGTCCATTTCTGATCCCCCTGTGGTTAATTGTATGTTATACCATAGGAGTATAGATGTCCATTTTTGATACACCCCCCTCCTCCGTGGTTAATTGTATGTTATACCATAGTGGTATAGTTGTCCATTTCTGATCCCCCTGTGGTTAATTGTATGTTATACCATAGGAGTATAGATGTCCATTTTTGATACACCCCCTCCTCCGTGGTTAATTGTATGTTATACCATAGGGGTATAGTTGTCCATTTCTGATCCCCCTGTGGTTAAATGTATGTTATACCATAGGAGTATAGTTGTCCATTTCTGATCCCCCCTGTGGTTAATTGTATGTTATACCATAGGGTATAGTTGTCCATTTCTGATTCCTCCCATGGATAATTGTATGTTATACCATACATAGGGGTATAGTTGTCCATTCAGATAATAATGAATCCTCTTTAGTGTAGAGTTTATTTATATATATTTTTAATTTCGTTTAAATACTCAATACATGGGCAAAGTTGGTTATTTCCTATAACCTAACTTGCCTTTTCAACACGTGACTGATTGTGACGTCATAATAAGATGTATTGATGACGTTGGCTATACATGAATTCTTCCGCAAACAACAAGTGACGACACTAAAATTGTGAATTGCAAATATAATTTGATTATTTGTAAAATATTGTTCATGTTACTTCATTTTTACTATTAGAATTTAAAATATAAGGTTTATTTTCAATTGTTGGTTAGATTATTGGATATAATACATAGTACATAGTACATAGTATATATGAAGCAACAAAAGAAACAAATTCTTGGGTAAAACAATTAAAAAGTTTTTTAAACAACCTTGGATTTTCATACATTTTCAATAACCCATCTCTACTGAAAATAAACATTCCAAATATTGAAAGAAGAATTAAAGATATGACCCTTCAGAATTTAGAAAATGATATTAAAAACAACAGCAAGCTAATCTTTCTTTAACAACTTTCATTTATCTAATATTAGACCCTATTATGTTGACCTTTGTAAATTTAAAACTGATAGATCAACTCTTGCAAAACTAAGAATTAGTGCTCACGAATTAGCTATAGAAAGAGGTCGATATCAAAACATACCCAAACAGAACAGACTCTGTCTCTGTTGTAATAATGGAGAAATAGAAGATGAAATCCATTTTCTTAATAATTGCAATATTTACAACAACATTAGAAATAAGTTTATCGCTAAACTTGATAGAATACTCTCATACAAAACAAAAATTAATAATTTAACAAACTGTATCATTTTAAAATTATTCAATAGCAAATCCCCCACCATACTAAAGCTATTTGCTAATTTTATACAAGAATGCCTACAAAGTAGGCAAAATAAACTTGAAAGGGGATAATTTATTGAATTTCCTTACTTTTTCTACAACAAACGTCTAATTTCAACATTGTATGACTATTATAATAATTGTAACATGAATTTTAATCTTTCCACTGTCATTCCCAACTATTATTGTCTTTTGTAGCTTATAGTTCACTACTTTGGCAATGACCATTTATTGTAAATGTGTTTCGCTAATAAATATTATTATTATTATTATTATTATTATAAACGACTTTGGATAGATTTACGCTGCAACATAAACCACTTAGCGGTTATTTATTCAGCGTAAATCGACCCAAAGTCGTTTATATCCAATAATCAAACCAACAATTGAAAACAATCGTTAAGAAATTTAATACACAGCTATTCATGTTAATGTGTATTACTGAGAAAGGAAGTAATATATATATTGTAGAGCAAAATTCAATATTTTCCTTATTTGGGCCTTATTTTATCTCACCTTTTATAGAATCATAAACTTTTCCCATTTATTTTTTATCTATTTAGTCATCTATATGGATAAATACATATTATGGTATGGGAAACAACAGATGCTTATAAATGTCATATAATGTTTGGACTGAAGGTCTAAGACTGGTGTCTGCTTCATAAAAGTGGCCTTTTTATAAAGGTTTATTTTACTTTAGATAAACACAAATGAGATCTTTTAAGTCTGCTGTGTCAATATGTTATGTACATGTTGCTTTGTTTTCCTCTTAAGGCTTGGTTGCCTTGATGTTCTCTGGATATTAAGGATTGGTTGCCTTGATGTTCTCTGGATATTAAGGCTTGGTTGCCTTGATGTTCTCTGGATATTAAGGCTTGGTTGCCTTGATGTTCTCTGGATATTAAGGCTTGGTTGCCTTGATGTTCTCTGGATATTAAGAGGTGGTTGCCTTGATGTTCTCTGGACATTAAGAGGCATTAAATTACAGTACATAAGAACCTTTGAAATTTCATTGACATTCTACATTTTCTTGGGTGTCACAGTGTGTAAAATGTGTAGGTGGTGTTCAAGATCATTTCACAGAAAACTGATTTTGTTTGAATATTTTGGTTTTGAGAATTGATGATCAAGGAGTATGAAATTCAACTGCTCTGGGTAATGTAACATCAACAGAAATCATTCAAACATATTAATATCATTCTAGGAGTATTATGAGACAATAATACATTAAGATCACTAAAGAAAAATTTTTATTTATAAAATCATTCATTTCGGTGTGTACAGAAAGTTTTTTATTTATATACAAATCATTCATTTCAGTGTGGGAAGCATCTTCGCTATCGCTATGTTAGGTATTTATAATTAAATTATTCCTATTTTATTTGCTCCTTCCACATCAGATGACAAACAGAATTCTTGCCGTCACTACATACAACAAACAAATTTCCTGTTACTGTTCATCCTGTCTATCAGATACCCTCGTCAAACATTTTTTTTATTCGTTAAGGAAGACAATCCTATTTATATATACTGTCCTTTATACAAAAATAATTAGTAAATATTTAATAACCTAGATGATCAATGGTTTGTTAACAAACACAGCTGATATTGTAGATCCTTTCTGTATCAGGACTGCTGCTTTAGTTTAAGACTTTAGTGAGACATAGCTTTGGATTTATATTATGAACCAAGTTTGGACTTTAGTTTTCAGGTAAATTTTATTCTAGATTCAAAAAGGTGAAAAATGTGATGTTTTGGTTTGTTATTTTTTGTTGGTAAACAACCTGTTCAGGTCAAATATTTCTTTTAATTTAATTAGATGTAAGTTCTTGACAAACAAGGAATAATTTGAATTTTAATGAAACAAGATTGTGTCATGTGACCAATGCAGGTTATTTCATATATCCCTGGGGTGCTAGGTTTACATTGACCAATTAGATTTTAGCTTACAAAGCAAATTAAATTTTTGCTAAATAACTGAGATTATACTGGTGCTACGTGGTCTTTTGAACCACAATGAAAGTTGATTGAATAATGAACCACTCATGGTTTACTGGCCTTTTCACCGTACATGGTATTTTGAGATAATGAACCACTCGTGGTTTACTGGCCTTTTCACCGTACATGGTATTTTGAGCCTCCTGTCTCCTTTTTTGCCATTACAAAGGGTACATTTTATTATGGATAATTTATTGACCAAAAAGAGGATTAAGTTTCCAATGGAGGTTGCTCAGAACACCATGACAAATCTTCATTTATTCATACTCATTTATTGTATAAAATGTGTTGGTTCAAAGAGTTTGTAGATTTTTCAATTCACTTGCAGAAACATTTTTATGAATCATTAAGTCATTTAGAATCAAGGCTTTGGAAATAATATTAAGTTTCGATATTGAAAACTACTTCCAGCATTGTAGAATGCATTTTTATGCTTTTGTTTTAAACATTGAAGAATGTATTTTGATGCTTTTGCATGTAATTAAAACTATAAAAAGTTTCTGGTAAATGTAATGTGCATAAAACATGTATCTGTTGACAAGTATACAAATAAAGGGAGACAAACTATATTAAATGGAATTGGACAATTTCTAATCCACAAAAATGGCTATAAGAAAAGACAACACTTCATTACAATACTATCATCATGCATCATACAAAATATCCCATTCATACTAAACCAGATAATATGAATTTTTCTGTAATTTGCATGAAATATCTGCAGAGAAGACAGTTTGGCTGTAGAGAATATCCTACAAATGTGTGATATTTCTACTGGTGTCTAGTATTATATGTGTGACATTTCTACTGGTGTCTAGTATTATATGTGTGACATTTCTACTGGTGTCTAGTATTATATGTGTGACATTTCTGCTGGTGTCTAGTATTATATGTGTGACATTTCTGTTGGTGTCTAGTATTATATGTGTGACATTTCTACTGGTGTCTAGTATTATATGTGTGACATTTCTACTGGTGTCTAGTATTATATGTGTGACATTTCTACTGGTGTCTAGTATTATATGTGTGACATTTCTACTGGTGTCTAGTATTATATGTGTGACATTTCTGTTGGTGTCTAGTATTATATGTGTGACATTTCTGTTGGTGTCTAGTATTATATGTGTGACATTTCTGTTGGTGTCTAGTATTATTTGTGTGACATTTCTGTTGGTGTCTAGTATTATATGTGTGACATTTCTGTTGGTGTCTAGTATTATATGTGTGACATTTCTACTGGTGTCTAGTATTATATGTGTGACATTTCTGTTGGTGTCTAGTATTATATGTGTGACATTTCTACTGGTGTCTAGTATTATATGTGTGACATTTCTGTTGGTGTCTAGTATTATATGTGTGACATTTCTGTTGGTGTCTAGTATTATATGTGTGACATTTCTATTGGTGTCTAGTATTATATGTGTGACATTTCTGTTGGTGTCTAGTATTATATGTGTGACATTTCTACTGGTGTCTAGTATTATATGTATGACATGTCTACTGGTGTCTAGTATTATATGTGTGACATTTCTGTTGGTGTCTAGACTCTATTATTATATGTGTGACATTTCTATTGGTGTCTAGTATTATATGTGTGATATTTCTGTTGGTGTCTAGTATTATATGTGTGACATTTCTACTGGTGTCTAGTATTATATGTGTGACATTTCTGCTGGTGTCTAGTATTATATGTGTGACATTTCTACTGGTGTCTAGTATTTTATGTGTGACATTTCTGCTGGTGTCTAGTATTATATGTGTGACATTTCTACTGGTGTCTAGTATTATATGTGTGACATTTCTGCTGGTGTCTAGTATTATATGTGTGACATTTCTACTGGTGTCTAGACTCTATTATTATATGTGTGACATTTCTATTGGTGTCTAGTATTATATGTGTGACATTTCTGTTGGTGTCTAGACTCTGTTATTATATGTGTGACATTTCTATTGGTGTCTAGTATTATATGTGTGACATTTCTGCTGGTGTCTAGTATTATATGTGTGACATTTCTACTGGTGTCTAGTATTATATGTGTGACATTTCTGTTGGTGTCTAGTATTATATGTGTGACATTTCTACTGGTGTCTAGTATTATATGTATGACATTTCTACTGGTGTCTAGTATTATATGTGTGACATTTCAACTGGTGTCTAGTATTATATGTGTGACATTTCTGCTGGTGTCTAGTATTATATGTGTGACATTTCTACTGGTGTCTAGTATTATATGTGTGACATTTCTACTGGTGTCTAGTATTATATGTGTGCCATTTCTACTGGTGTCTAGTATTATATGTGTGCCATTTCTACTGGTGTCTAGTATTATAGGTTTGACATTTCTACTGGTGTCTAGTATTATATGTGTGACATTTCTACTGGTGTCTAGTATTATATGTGTGACATTTCTGCTGGTGTCTAGTATTATTTATCGCTATTTTGCAGTATTTTCCTTTGATCGTTGTGTGCGATATTATTCCATCTCACTCTACTAACGTGAGATAGGCCCATCTCAGCTCGCTGTCAAGACGTCGTTAAGTAAACACTGTGACGTCACAATGTTACAAAACAGCGATAAAGAGATTATTTACGTATTTTGAAACTCGATGCATTTTCTCGTCATCTCATCTCAGGGATGTCGCCCTTCGATGAGATATGGATGAGAAAACGCATCTCGTTTCAAAAACGCAAATAATCTATTAATGTGTGACATTTCTACTGGTGTCTAGTATTATATGTGTGACATTTCTGCTTGTGTCTAGTATTATATGTGTGACATTTCTACTGGTGTCTAGTATTATATGTGTGACATTTCTGCTGGTGTCTAGTATTATATGTGTGACATTTCTACTGGTGTCTAGTATTATATGTGTGACATTTCTACTGGTGTCTAGTATTATATGTGTGCCATTTCTACTGGTGTCTAGTATTATATGTGTGCCATTTCTACTGGTGTCTAGTATTATATGTTTGACATTTCTACTGATGTCTAGTATTATATGTGTGACATTTCTACTGGTGTCTAGTATTATATGTGTGACATTTCTGCTGGTGTCTAGTATTATTTATCACTATTTTGCAGTATTTTCCTTTGATCGTTGTGTGCGATATTATTCCATCTCACTCTACTAACGTGAGATAGGCCCATCTCAGCTCGCTGTCAAGACATCGTTAAGTAAACACTGTGACGTCACAATGTTACAAAACAGCGATAAACAGATTATTTACGTATTTTGAAACTCAATGCATTTTCTCGTCATCTCATCTCAGGGCTGTCGCCTTTCGATGAGATATGGACGAGAAAACGCATCTTTTTTCAAAAAACGCAAATAATCTATTAATGTGTGACATGTCTACTGGTGTCAAGTATTATATGTGTGACATTTCTGTTGGTGTCTAGACTCTATTATTATATGTGTGACATTTCTACTGGTGTCTAGTATTATATGTGTGACATTTCTGCTGGTGTCTAGTACTATATGTAATTTGACATTGCCAGGTATTTTGGACAGTGATATATATGCTAGATTTGATAGTGTCACTGTTTTTATCTCTGTGTGTTTTACTTGGCAAGTTGTATATGATTTGTAGACTCTTTACTACATGTGATTCCCATTTCTGTGTTTGACCTGTTGTATGTTTAGATAATTCAAGGCTGCATGGAGGGGTTTGAGTCAAATACAGTCTATTTACCAATGCACCTTCCTTTAAAGTGAAAAGCTCTAACAATCCAGAAAAATGATTTGTGCTTGAATGTCTTGAAGAAGCATTTAATTACCAGCTGTCTTAGTGGTAAATCTTAAGTGTCAGCAGTGTGCTTAGAGCCCGAATAAACATCAATATATTTCATTAGCATTGAGTTGTGTACTTACAATAAGATAGTGCCATCTCAGTTTGTGGTGTAAATTTCTGGCATCATTTGAAGTCATTACAGAGATTGAAGTGATAGATTTGTAAACAATATGAAGTACAACTGTTAAGATCAATTACCGACTGTGTCTACTATTATATAACAGATTCAAAGTTTGTGTGGATATTTTATTGTTGTTTTCAGCAGTCATGTTTTATGGTTATTACTTGGCTGTCGGTGTTTTACATTATGAACTGCTGTCTCAGCTAGGGTGTACAAAATAACATGGCTGCCAGCTAATCTGGTCAACCCCTGGTAAAGTTGTATTGGATTTCATGAAGACAGCCATTGTTTATCTGGCTGCTTGGTATATTTGATTTGGTTTGAATTTGTTATTAAACCAATGCTGCAACAAATTACAGTTTTGTTTACAGACAAACAGACTGTACAGACACATGAGGTACACAACATATTTCTGTCCAATATCTACACATTAACACTCAAGATATATATAACTAAATTAATTTCTGTGTCTTCATACAGAACTGTGCTCATGAATAAATTTCACAGTCTTGAATCATCAAGAAATTACTTAGAAAAAGGTCTTATCGTGGTTATTGTAAATCTAAATATGTTTTGAATTAGACTATATAAGGCAGGCTGTTTTAGACTTTTATGAGGATCAGCATCATGAAATTGTTTTGTGTCTTTGTCTTTTATTTTGACTGAAGACGGAATAACTACAATGAATCAAGTTTGGAAATTATTGTTCAGGTAGTGTGGAGTATATTGACATTATTGTTCAGGTAGTGTGGAGTATATTGACATTATTGTTCAGGTAGTGTGGAGTATATTGACATTATTGTTCAGGTAGTGTGGAGTATATTTACATTATTGTTCAGGTAGTGTGGAGTATATTGACATTATTGTTCAGGTAGTGTGGAATATATTGACATTATTGTTCAGGTAGTGTGGAGTATATTGACATTATTGTTCAGGTAGTGTGGAGTATATTGACATTATTGTTCAGGTAGTGTGGAGTATATTGACATTATTGTTCAGGTAGTGTGGAGTATATTGACATTATTGTTCAGGTAGTGTGGAATATATTGACATTATTGTTCAGGTAGTGTGGAGTATATTGACATTATTGTTCAGGTAGTGTGGAGTATATTGACATTATTGTTCAGGTAGTGTGGAGTATATTGACATTATTGTTCAGGTAGTGTGGAGTATATTGACATTATTGTTCAGGTAGTGTGGAGTATATTGACATTATTGTTTGATTTTTTATCATACTGCAGAAAAATGGCTACATTCATTGATTAACCTTCTTTGTTCTTCTGGCATTTTTAGAATTAGGGAATATTTTAGAATAATTAGATCCTGTCATAAAAAATTCTTTTGGAAAATATTTCAATATTGATTTAAAATTAGCTGTTTATATATGAACAGAATGTAAAGCATTACAATGCTGTGTTTGGCCTTTAGCAAAATTAGCACTCCATTTTATATAAGGTGTTGATAAGTTCACAAGTTTTGATTTTATACAATGAATCAAGTTTGGATTTTACTCTTTGGGTAAGTACATGTATGGAGACATGCTACCTATCGGGTATGTTGGTATATGATTCTGCAGCATTAAGACATCGTAATAGTTGTTTTATTATTATTTTTGTAATTTTTTTTTTACCAGTTCTGTATTTTGTAAACATATGCTATCTGTAAAGGTCACATGTACTTGTGTTGGAACTTACATTATATGTTAAAGTAATTACAAGCACCTGCAGTTTGTTTAGTTCTGTATACAGCATGTGCAGTTTGTAACATGAGTGGAAAAATGCAGACTTTTAACAATGAGAGGGACAGTGATTTTTTTTAACAAAAAATATTCAAATTTTCTGTCTTGTCTATTTAAGAATATGATACGCTAGAATACTGTTCTGCTACAGGTTTTCTTGCCATTAAGATTTTAAGGGAATGCCAATTTGATTCTGTAATTTGTTTTTCAGAAAGCACAGTAGTGGTGACTTGCATAGTCGGCTGAAGACAAGAAAGTTGCTTGGTGTTGGTGAAACCGATGATGGTGATGTTCATAGGTCAAAGGTTAGAGTCACAGCATACTTAACTACACATTCTAGAATACATGTTTTTGTACACCTGGTACTTTCAGAAAAATTCTGGTTTTAATCAAGTTTTAATAAATGGGGCACTCTTTTGCCATGTTGTCCAGGTATTTAGTTGCACCGTTGGTCACTGTCATGTTGACTTTGTCATGTTGTGGTTTTTGTAAGGGGTGCGATACTACAACCATTACTGACAATTAATTACACTCTTCACCAAAGAGGACATAACTGGTTACCAGATATAACCTCTGCAACACATCATTCCCCATTTACTGCAGGACTACATTTGTCATCTGCCTGTGAAGTGCGTAAACAAAGATCAATGTTTGTAAAAAAGATTCACGAGATCTTATTTAATTTTATATTGTCTATTTATACACTTTTGATAAGGTTTTATATACAAAGTACTGTGTTTGATCGGGAGGGTTTCCTGCCATGTGAGATAACTCTCATGGCCTCATCCAATGGTGTTGCAGAGGTGATTGTAGTTGATGTAAGATACCCACAATCCTTTTGGTGTAAGTAAAATTAATAAGAGATAAAGGTGTGTGGGGGGAGGGGGGGTTCTCGATAGTAGTAAAGTTGAATCCCTCTTTGTTCCACTCTCCCATTGCCAGTAATTCTTGATGCCAAGATTTAGCTGAAAATTTGCTCATTAGCATATTTTTAGTTTAGGATTGTACTGTATGAATATCTTGTTTCTTTGAAGTTGTTTTAATTAATATTCATTGCAATAAACGAAATAAAAAGATTTGATTGTATTTCAAGATATTGGTGATCCTATTGCTATGACAACACCGCCGGAGAAACGAAAGAAAGTCCTATCGGATAATATAGGATTAATAAGTCTGTGTTGGTGTAATATTATGGGATGCAATTATAAGATGACTGTTGTTGATTTACATTGAAATTGGAATCCAGTTATGATGTATAATCTGAGATTTTCCTGTTATGTATTCTATTACAGACAGACTTTATGTTAGTGTTAGGTTCAAAGAATCCATAATGTAACAGACAGGAATATAAAACATTGTGTACACACATTACACATGATGTAGCAGACACATGCAGTATAAGAAAACATTTTTATAGTCGTGTGTTATTTTCATCTTTTCTCTGTATTAACTTGTTTTGTTATTGTGGCTTGATGCCACCTTTATGAATTTGTCAGCAATACCACAACATCTAGTCCCCATTACACAAAAAATTGTAGGATTAATGACCAGTCATACATCTGGTTCAAACCATACAACATAGGACCGGTTGTAAGTCTTGTGGAGGTAGCTGGAGCACTGGGTACCAGATATCAGCATACACTAAATCATAACATATTCTAATGCAGTTCTTGATGTAACGTCAATTCTGATTGGATAACGTGAATAATTTCATGGCATCAATTCCATGATTGATGCCGTCAGATTTTAACGCAAGTGCAGACGTTATTTCCGGCAAATACAAAATTCCAATATTAATCAGTTAATTTAGTTTTTTATTGCCGTAGCATTAGAATGGAGATAACTGTATTGTATTTGAAGATTTGCCGGCATCAATTGGTGATTTGATGGTCCGAAATATCCGTTTACTGGCTCCGCTTACGCGTCGCCAATAAACTCTATTTCCGACCATCAAATCACCAATTGATGCCGGCAAATCTTCAAATACATTACAGTTATCTCCTAAGTAACCATGTGCACACATGGATTGTTTATTGGAATGATTGATGAAGCCTCTCATATATTAATCTTATGTCAGAGGCCTAACATGTAGAGCCAGTCAAGACCAACTGGGCTTACAGAATATTTCTTCAGCTCACTCGTAATAGACTGGCCAGAGATCCTGTGTTTAGATCTCCGTTGGTGACATGATGCTGCTTAACACTGACTCTACTGTTACAGTTGTAACAATGGAGAACAGAGCCATTGAAAATAATTTAAACTTACTAACTGTAGATCCTGGATTTATTGAGCTTTACATCAGTAGATTATATTCTCAATTTCCTGTGAATTTGACTTAACATTAAGTACAGACTTAGGCAAAGTAATGCAACACAGTTTGAGGATGTAATTGTTACTCTTAATTGCCAACAAATACAGAATAGATTTGATATTTGTCCTTGTGTCCTTTTTTCTCTTACACCTGACCTTCAGCAGGAAAACTGGCAATTCTGTCAGCTAAGGTAGTTGTCAAGTTTTGTTTCAGCAGTAATGCTTGAACTCATAGTTTCGATAGTCGTTCCCCAGTTGTAAACACTAATGCTTCCCAAGGCCCATAAATTTGGAAATATTTGATACTTATACATTTTGTCTTTAAATGATAAATATAAACGATAAATTAACAATTTTTTTCTTTTTATTTGGCAATGTTCTATCAGAATCGCCAATAGACCTTACAACATTTTCAATATTTTGAAATTAAAATGATTCATTTATCTCCCTTTGATACAATCTATAGATGCTCTGTGTAACATATATTCAAATATTTTAATACTTTTGTATTTTAAAAAATATCAAAAATAATATGCGGGTTTATAATCCAAATAGCAGTTAATTCAGGATATGAACAATATAACCAATGATCAAATTGGAGGGGAGACAATTCAGATTTAGGATGTCAACAATATAACCAATGATCAAATTGGAGGGGAGACAATTCAGATTCAGGATATGAACAATATAACCAATGATCAAATTGGAGGGTAAACAATTCAGATTCAGGATATGAACAATATAACCAATGATCAAATTGGAGGGGAGACAATTCAGATTCAGGATATGAACAATATAACCAATGATCAAATTGGAGGGGAGACAATTCAGATTCAGGATGTTAACAATATAACCAATGATCAAATTGGAGGGGAGACAATTTAGATTCAGGATATGAACAATCTAACCAATGATCAAATTGGAGGGGAGACAATTCGGATTCAGGATGTCAACAATATAACCAATGATCAAATTGGAAGGGAGACAATTCAGATTCAGGATATGAACAATATAACCAATGATCAAAGTGGAGGGGAAACAATTCATATTCAGGATATGAACAATAGAACCAATGATCAAATTGGAGGGGAAACAATTCAGATTCAGGATATGAATAATATAACCAATGATCAAATTGGAGGTGAGACAATTCATATTCAGGATATGAACAATATAACCAATGATCAAATAGGAGGGGAGACAATTCAGATTCAGGATGTCAACAATATAACCAATGATCAAATTGGAGGGGAGACAATTCAGATTCAGGATATGAACAATATAATCAATGATCAAATTGGAGGGGAAACAATTCATATTCAGGATATGAACAATATAACCAATGGTCAAATCGGAGGGGAGACAATTCAGATTCAGGATATGAACAATATAACCAATGGTCAAATCGGAGGGGAGACGATTCAGATTCAGGATATGAACAATATAACAAATGATCAAATTGGAGGGGAAACCAATCAGATTCAGGATGTTAACAATATAACCAATGATCAAATTGGAGGGGAGACAATTCATATTCAGGATATGAACAATATAACCAATGATCAAATTGGAGGGGAGACAATTCAGATTCAGGATATGAACAATATAACCAATGATCAAACTGGAAGGGAGACAATTCAAATTCAGGATATGAACAATATAACCAATGATCAAATTGGAGGGGAAACAATTCAGATTCAGGATATGAACAATATAACCAATGATCAAATTGGAGGGGAGACAATTCATATTCAGGATATGAACAATATAACCAATGATAAAATTGGAGGGGAGACAATTCAGATTCAGGATATGAACAATATAACCAATGATCGAATAGGAGGGGAAACAATTCAGATTCAGGATATGAACAATATAACCAATGATCAAATTGGAGGGGAGACAATTCAGATTCAGGATATGAACAATCTAACCAATGATCAAATTGGAGGGGAGACAATTCAGATTCAGGATGTCAACAATATAACCAATGATCAAATTGGAGGGGAGACAATTCAGATTCAGGATATGAACAATATAACCAATGATCAAATTGGAGGGGAGACAATTCAGATTCAGGATATGAACAATATAACCAATGATCAAAAAGGAGGGGAGACAATTCAGATTCAGGAAATGAACAATATAACCAATGATCAAATTAGAGGGGAGACAATTCAGATTCAGGATATGAACAATCTAACCAATGGTCAAATAGGAGGGGAGACAATTCAGATTCAGGATATGAACAATCTAACCAATGATTAAATTGGAGGGGAAACAATTCAGATTCAGGATGTTAACAATATAACCAATGATCAAATAGGAGGGGAGACAATTTAGATTCAGGATATGAACAATCTAACCAATGATCAAATTGGAGGGGAAACAATTCATATTCAGGATATGAACAATATAACCAATGATCAAATTGGAGGGGAAACAATTCAGATTCAGGATATGAACAATATAACCAATGATCAAATAGGAGGGGAGACAATTCAGATTCAGGATATGAACAATCTAACCAATGATCAAATTAGAGGGGAGACAATTCATATTCAGGATATGAACAATATAACCAATGATCAAATTGGAGGGGAAACAATTCAAATTCAGGATATGAACAATACACATGTATAACCAATGATCAAATTGGAGGGGAGACAATTCAGATTCAGGATATGAACAATACACATGTATAACCAATGATCAAATTGGAGGGGAGACAATTCAGATTCAGGATATGAACAATACACATGTATAACCAATGATCAAATTGGAGGGGAGACCAATCAGATTCAGGATATGAACAATATAACCAATGATCAAATTAGAGGGGAGACAATTCAGATTCAGGATATGAACAATATAACCAATGATCAAATTAGAGGGGAGACAATTCAGATTCAGGATATGAACAATATAACCAATGATCAAATAGGAGGGGAGACAATTCAGATTCAGGATATGAACAATACACATGTATAACCAATGATCAAATTGGAGGGGAGACCAATCAGATTCAGGATATGAACAATATAACCAATGATCAAATTAGAGGGGAGACAATTCAGATTCAGGATATGAACAATATAACCAATGATCAAATTAGAGGGGAGACAATTCAGATTCAGGATATGAACAATATAACCAATGATCAAATTAGAGGGGAGACAATTCAGATTCAGGATGTTAACAATATAACCAATGATCAAATTAGAGAGGAGACAATTCAGATTCAGGATGTTAACAATATAACCAATGATCAAATTGGAGGGGAGACAATTCAGATTCAGGATATGAACAATATAACCAATGATCAAAAAGGAGGGGAGACAATTCAGATTCAGGAAATGAACAATATAACCAATGATCAAATTAGAGGGGAGACAATTCAGATTCAGGATATGAACAATCTAACCAATGGTCAAATAGGAGGGGAGACAATTCAGATTCAGGATATGAACAATCTAACCAATGATTAAATTGGAGGGGAAACAATTCAGATTCAGGATGTTAACAATATAACCAATGATCAAATAGGAGGGGGGACAATTTAGATTCAGGATATGAACAATCTAACCAATGATCAAATTGGAGGGGAAACCATTCATATTCAGGATATGAACAATATAACCAATGATCAAATTGGAGGGGAAACAATTCAGATTCAGGATATGAACAATATAACCAATGATCAAATAGGAGGGGAGACAATTCAGATTCAGGATATGAACAATCTAACCAATGATCAAATTAGAGGGGAGACAATTCATATTCAGGATATGAACAATATAACCAATGATCAAATTGGAGGGGAAACAATTCAAATTCAGGATATGAACAATACACATGTATAACCAATGATCAAATTGGAGGGGAGACAATTCAGATTCAGGATATGAACAATACACATGTATAACCAATGATCAAATTGGAGGGGAGACAATTCAGATTCAGGATATGAACAATACACATGTATAACCAATGATCAAATTGGAGGGGAGACCAATCAGATTCAGGATATGAACAATATAACCAATGATCAAATTAGAGGGGAGACAATTCAGATTCAGGATATGAACAATATAACCAATGATCAAATTAGAGGGGAGACAATTCAGATTCAGGATATGAACAATATAACCAATGATCAAATAGGAGGGGAGACAATTCAGATTCAGGATATGAACAATACACATGTATAACCAATGATCAAATTGGAGGGGAGACCAATCAGATTCAGGATATGAACAATATAACCAATGATCAAATTAGAGGGGAGACAATTCAGATTCAGGATATGAACAATATAACCAATGATCAAATTAGAGGGGAGACAATTCAGATTCAGGATATGAACAATATAACCAATGATCAAATTAGAGGGGAGACAATTCAGATTCAGGATGTTAACAATATAACCAATGATCAAATTAGAGAGGAGACAATTCAGATTCAGGATGTTAACAATATAACCAATGATCAAATTGAAGGGGAAACAATTCAGGTTCAGGATATGAACAATACACATGTATAACCAATGATCAAATTGGAGGGGAGACCAATCAGATTCAGGATATGAACAATATAACCAATGATCAAATTAGAGGGGAGACAATTCAGATTCAGGATATGAACAATATAACCAATGATCAAATTAGAGGGGAGACAATTCAGATTCAGGATATGAACAATATAACCAATGATCAAATTGGAGGGGAAACAATTCATATTCAGGATATGAACAATATAACCAATGATCAAATTGGAGGGGAAACAATTCAGATTCAGGATATGAACAATATAACCAATGATCAAATAGGAGGGGAGACAATTCAGATTCAGGATATGAACAATCTAACCAATGATCAAATTAGAGGGGAGACAATTCATATTCAGGATATGAACAATATAACCAATGATCAAATTGGAGGGGAAACAATTCAAATTCAGGATATGAACAATACACATGTATAACCAATGATCAAATTGGAGGGGAGACAATTCAGATTCAGGATATGAACAATACACATGTATAACCAATGATCAAATTGGAGGGGAGACAATTCAGATTCAGGATATGAACAATACACATGTATAACCAATGATCAAATTGGAGGGGAGACCAATCAGATTCAGGATATGAACAATATAACCAATGATCAAATTAGAGGGGAGACAATTCAGATTCAGGATATGAACAATATAACCAATGATCAAATTAGAGGGGAGACAATTCAGATTCAGGATATGAACAATATAACCAATGATCAAATAGGAGGGGAGACAATTCAGATTCAGGATATGAACAATACACATGTATAACCAATGATCAAATTGGAGGGGAGACCAATCAGATTCAGGATATGAACAATATAACCAATGATCAAATTAGAGGGGAGACAATTCAGATTCAGGATATGAACAATATAACCAATGATCAAATTAGAGGGGAGACAATTCAGATTCAGGATATGAACAATATAACCAATGATCAAATTAGAGGGGAGACAATTCAGATTCAGGATGTTAACAATATAACCAATGATCAAATTAGAGAGGAGACAATTCAGATTCAGGATGTTAACAATATAACCAATGATCAAATTGAAGGGGAAACAATTCAGGTTCAGGATATGAACAATACACATGTATAACCAATGATCAAATTGGAGGGGAGACCAATCAGATTCAGGATATGAACAATATAACCAATGATCAAATTAGAGGGGAGACAATTCAGATTCAGGATATGAACAATATAACCAATGATCAAATTAGAGGGGAGACAATTCAGATTCAGGATATGAACAATATAACCAATGATCAAATTGGAGGGGAAACAATTCATATTCAGGATATGAACAATATAACCAATGATCAAATTGGAGGGGAAACAATTCAGATTCAGGATATGAACAATATAACCAATGATCAAATAGGAGGGGAGACAATTCAGATTCAGGATATGAACAATCTAACCAATGATCAAATTAGAGGGGAGACAATTCATATTCAGGATATGAACAATATAACCAATGATCAAATTGGAGGGGAAACAATTCAAATTCAGGATATGAACAATACACATGTATAACCAATGATCAAATTGGAGGGGAGACAATTCAGATTCAGGATATGAACAATACACATGTATAACCAATGATCAAATTGGAGGGGAGACAATTCAGATTCAGGATATGAACAATACACATGTATAACCAATGATCAAATTGGAGGGGAGACCAATCAGATTCAGGATATGAACAATATAACCAATGATCAAATTAGAGGGGAGACAATTCAGATTCAGGATATGAACAATATAACCAATGATCAAATTAGAGGGGAGACAATTCAGATTCAGGATATGAACAATATAACCAATGATCAAATAGGAGGGGAGACAATTCAGATTCAGGATATGAACAATACACATGTATAACCAATGATCAAATTGGAGGGGAGACCAATCAGATTCAGGATATGAACAATATAACCAATGATCAAATTAGAGGGGAGACAATTCAGATTCAGGATATGAACAATATAACCAATGATCAAATTAGAGGGGAGACAATTCAGATTCAGGATATGAACAATATAACCAATGATCAAATTAGAGGGGAGACAATTCAGATTCAGGATGTTAACAATATAACCAATGATCAAATTAGAGAGGAGACAATTCAGATTCAGGATGTTAACAATATAACCAATGATCAAATTGAAGGGGAAACAATTCAGGTTCAGGATATGAACAATACACATGTATAACCAATGATCAAATTGGAGGGGAGACCAATCAGATTCAGGATATGAACAATATAACCAATGATCAAATTAGAGGGGAGACAATTCAGATTCAGGATATGAACAATATAACCAATGATCAAATTAGAGGGGAGACAATTCAGATTCAGGATATGAACAATATAACCAATGATCAAATAGGAGGGGAGACAATTCAGATTCAGGATATGAACAATATAACCAATGATCAAATTGGAGGGGAGACAATTCATATTCAGGATATGAACAATATAACCAATGATCAATTCATATTTTTGTTGTATTATATACTTATTGTGTATTGGTCTTTAAAACCTTATATATCCAACAGTAAATTTCAGTTATGAGATTTGTAATATCAGGTGGATGTAACACTTGTTGAAGTTTAGGAACATCTCAGAAACAAGCTGGGCCTCATTAAAATATCAGCCAGTCAGAAACAAGCTGGGCCTCATTAAAATATCAGCCAGTCCGTGCAGTGATAATACAATGTCATAGATAGAAGGCAAATACTAGTTTTACTGTCTGGCTTGACACTGATTTAGTTTAGAACACTACCCAAAATGGCATTAATGGATAAGTGAAAGATATGTACACCTATTTCCAACTGGTTGTTAAATCGACCATAATAAATGCTTGTCTATTTTTAGCTGAGTCAGATACTAGGTCACAGTGACCAACTATATGTAAGATTACCTCCAGGACTGAAGATATGGCAGCTGTTCCTTGCCTTCATTTTTACAGTTATGGCCTTATGGGTAAGAATATCTGAGTTATCTCCACTTGTATGCTGGAATAGAGTTTACGATTCAAGTTTATATAAACAATATATACACAAAGAAAGAATATCTGAGTTATCATCACCACTTGTATGCTGGAATAGAGTTTACGATTCAAGTTTTATATAAACAATGAATATACAAAAAAAATATTAAGGCATATATTCAATTGTGAACAATTATAGATGTCTGGTTTATGGAGTTATTGTTTCATGGTGGAGGTATTTACTGGCCTTTTCATTCATCTCATCGAGAGATTGCACATGATATATTCAGTCTTAAAATCATGCTTAATCTATGGTAGTCAAATTTGAAACTTGTTTAATTTTTTAGACTGTTTATAAAGATTAGGTAAACCAAACACAAACCTAACAATTCAAAAGACAGGACCAAAATATCTAATAATGTAAAGGATAAATACTGGGAGGAACAGTCACTAAGACATAAAATACTGGGTGGAACAGACACTAAGACATAAAATACTGGGTGGAACAGTCACTAAGACATAAAATACTGGGTGGAACAGTCACAAAGACATAAAATACTGGGTGGAACAGTCACTAAGACATAAAATACTGGGTGGAACAGACACTTAGACATAAAATACTGGGTGGAACAGACACTAAGACATAAAATACTGGGTGGAACAGACACTAAGACATAAAATACTGGGTGGAACAGTCACTAAGACATAAAATACTGGGTGGAACAGACACTAAGACATAAAATACTGGGTGGAACAGACACTAAGACATAAAATACTGGGTGGAACAGACACAAAGACATAAAATACTGGGTGGAACAGACACCAAGACATAAAATACTGGGTGGAACAGACACTAAGACATAAAATACTGGGTGGAACAGACACTAAGACATAAAATACTGGGTGGAACAGACACTAAGACATAAAATACTGGGTGGAACAGACACTAAGACATAAAATACTGGGTGGAATAGACACTAAGACATAAAATACTGGGTGGAACAGACACAAAGACATAAAATACTGGGTGGAACAGACACTAAGACATAAAATACTGGGTGGAACAGACACTAAGACATAAAATACTGGGTGGAACAGACACTAAGACATAAAATACTGGGTGGAACAGACACTAAGACGTAAAATACTGGGTGGAACAGTCACTAAGACATAAAATACTGGGTGGAACAGACACAAAGACATAAAATACTGGGTGGAACAGACACTAAGACATAAAATACTGGGTGGAACAGACACTAAGACATAAAATACTGGGTGGAACAGTCACAGAGACATAAAATACTGGGTGGAACAGACACTAAGACATAAAATACTGGGTGGAACAGTCACTAAGACATAAAATACTGGGTGGAACAGTCACTAAGACATAAAATACTGGGTGGAACAGTCACAAAGACATAAAATACTGGGTGGAACAGACACTAAGACATAAAATACTGGGTGGAACAGACACTAAGACATAAAATACTGGGTGGAACAGACACTAAGACATAAAATACTGGGTGGAACAGACACTAAGACATAAAATACTGGGTTGAACAGACACTAAGACATAAAATACTGGGTGGAACAGACACTAAGACATAAAATACTGGGTGGAACAGTCACAAAGACATAAAATACTGGGTGGAACAGATACTAAGACATAAAATACTGGGTGGAACAGACACAAAGACATAAAATACTGGGTGGAACAGACACTAAGACATAAAATACTGGGTGGAACAGACACTAAGACATAAAATACTGGGTGGAACAGTCACTAAGACATAAAATACTGGGTGGAACAGTCACTAAGACATAAAATACTGGGTGGAACAGACACTAAGACATAAAATACTGGGTGGAACAGACACTTAGACATAAAATACTGGGTGGAACAGACACTAAGACATAAAATACTGGGTGGAACAGACACTAAGACATAAAATACTGGGTGGAACAGACACCAAGACATAAAATACTGGGTGGAACAGACACTAAGACATAAAATACTGGGTGGAACAGACACTAAGACATAAAATACTGGGTGGAACAGACACTAAGACATAAAATACTGGGTGGAACAGTCACAAAGACATAAAATACTGGGTGGAACAGACACTAAGACATAAAATACTGGGTGGAACAGTCACTAAAAACATGTGCCAGGTTGGTAATGTTTAGAGAGATCCCAAACCCTCCACAATTATCTTAATAGCCTATGCTGCAATACAAAAACAAATACTACACAATACAGAACTATGAAAACAGACCATTATTTCCAAAGACCTACACAACATGTACAGTATATTCACTGGAAATATCTTGAATACCAATAAATAATGCCTGTATTTCTTTGATAGAACGAGTTTCTTCAGATTCTGATGATTTTTTTTTCAGGCATTCATATTCCCAGCACATTTATTTGAAACAACCTTTGGGGAGGCAGAAGGTGACAAATACCTGGTTTTACCTATACGTCTGTATGGAATTACACTTTTATGTAAGTATTGTTGTCCTTTATCTGTTTACAAAAAGCTAAAACAATAGAAAAAAAATAGTTCAATAAAAAACTACATACATTTGTATTTGTTGTGTAAACTAATAACAATATCACAGAATTATTTGTCATGTCGGTCAGTTGATGTGGTTTTTTATTTTAGTTCATGTCTTGTTTTCTGGGTGATCTGATTAATGGTCGATATTGTACCAGTGATAAATTTATTTGTAATAATATTTCCATGTAAATAACAAGCAATAAATTCAGTAATCGGTCGAAGTCAGTTTGTCAAGGACTGAACATTGACAAGGAAACGCAATGTTAGATTTTCATCAAATTACTTCTGTAAGATTGATTCTGATGCGAGAACACATTTCTATAATAAATCAGGGACTACAATGGATGTGTTTTTCAGTGCTGAAATAAATTACAAAAATTAATCACATTTGGTATGAAATTTGATATTTTCTGAAAATCACATTTTGAATTTATTATAATTAATAAATATTAAATTGCATTTCATTTCACACCAAAAAAATAACTTTTGCAAAAGTGAATCCTTCATAAAAAAAACAACAAAATCATCTGCAGGAAAGATTACTGGTTGTCACACCAGTTGGTCAACCAATTACATTAAAATGGATGCTGGCTACTAAACTAATAGCAAAGGACTGGTCAGCGTAGTCATTGAGAATAATGTGTGAGAGTGGACATTTAAACCAGTGTGTTAATGATTCTAGAATTAGCAGATGTCATAGTCTGAATGTTTTTTTGTTCTGGTCAATAAGGGCTAAAGAACTTCATGTCTATCATAATTAATATCAGTCATAATTTCCATAATCTTCATAATTATTTGTCACGTTCAAAATGACAGACTCAACTTTTTGAAGTCAACCAAAACTTTGTCAGACATATGCTTGATTTCAAATTCAGCTTATAAACTATTATTGTAATTCACAATACATGTAGTTCAATCGAAAAGTCTAATGTTCTTGTAAGACTTGGGTTAATAATGACAGGCAAGGCTGTCATATCAGTCAGGCCAACAACTCTAAACAGTATATCATATGTAGACAGTGCCACAAATCATCACCTATGTTGTGATGTGCCACAAATCATCACCTATGTTGTGATGTGCCACAAACCATCACCTATGTTGTGATGTGCCACAATTCATCACCTATGTTGTGATGTGCCACAAACCATCACCTATGTTGTGATGTGCCACAAACCATCACCTATGTTGTCATGTGCCACAAACCATCACCTATGTTGTCATGTGCCACAAACCATCACCTATGTTGTGATGTGCCACAAATTATCACCTATGTTGTGATGTGCCACAAACCATCACCTATGTTGTGATGTGCCACAAACCATCACCTATGTTGTGATGTGCCACAAACCATCACCTATGTTGTGATGTGCCACAAATTATCACCTATGTTGTGATGTGCCACAAACCATCACCTATGTTGTGATGTGCCACAAACCATCACCTATGTTGTGATGTGCCACAAACCATCACCTATGTTGTGATGTGCCACAAATTATCACCTATGTTGTGATGTGCCACAAATCATCACCTATGTTGTGATGTGCCACAAACCATCACCTATGTTGTGATGTGCCACAAATCATCACCTATGTTGTGATGTGCCACAAATCATCACCTATGTTGTGATGTGCCACAAACCATCACCTATGTTGTGATGTGCCACAAACCATCACCTATGTTGTGATGTGCCACAAATTATCACCTATGTTGTGATGTGCCACAAACCATCACCTATGTTGTGATGTGCCACAAACCATCACCTATGTTGTGATGTGCCACAAACCATCACCTATGTTGTGATGTGCCACAAATTATCACCTATGTTGTGATGTGCCACAAATCATCACCTATGTTGTGATGTGCCACAAACCATCACCTATGTTGTGATGTGCCACAAATCATCACCTATGTTGTGATGTGCCACAAATCATCACCTATGTTGTGATGTGCCACAAACCATCACCTATGTTGTGATGTGCCACAAACCATCACCTATGTTGTGATGTGCCACAAATTATCACCTATGTTGTGATGTGCCACAAACCCTCACCTATGTTGTGATGTGCCACAAACCATCACCTATGTTGTGATGTGCCACAAACCATCACCTATGTTGTGATGTGCCACAAACCATCACCTATGTTGTGATGTGCCACAAATTATCACCTATGTTGTGATGTGCCACAAATCATCACCTATGTTGTGATGTGCCACAAACCATCACCTATGTTGTGATGTGCCACAAATCATCACCTATGTTGTGATGTGCCACAAATCATCACCTATGTTGTGATGTGCCACAAACCATCACCTATGTTGTGATGTGCCACAAATTATCACCTATGTTGTGATGTGCCACAAATCATCACCTATGTTGTGATGTGCCACAAACCATCACCTATGTTGTGATGTGCCACAAACCATCACCTATGTTGTGATGTGCCACAAACCATCACCTATGTTGTGATGTGCCACAAACCATCACCTATGTTGTGATGTTTACATAGATCTTCCAATTAAGAACTAAAGATTTCCTAGCAAAGCAAATGTATTGATTAAAACTCAGATACAATAAATATATATACTGAAGCCTTCTGTGTATAAATCACCACTGGTTTAATTAGTTCTCTTGTTTGGCTGCTTCATATAACTCAAGCATAAAATATGACAGTGTGCAGACCTAACAATCAGCCCTGTAACATATCTGCTTATATCCTATACTAATAGAGTCGTTTTCACAAAAAGTCGTAAGTGTAACATCTATTGTAAGTGTTGGAAGATCAAAGGGAAATGCATAGTGACGTCAGTACTTACAATGTATTTTATACTTATGACTTTTTGTGTAAAACACTGCTGATCTTCTACGTAATATGTCTCCTTAGTAGTATGACATAAACATATCACTAATCTTACTAGTCATGTGTCTCCTGATTTGGTGACATATCAACCATATCTACCTACAGTACCTGACATACTTTGTGACATATCATCTGATTTGGTGACATATCTACCATATCTACCTACAGTACCTGACATACTTTGTGACATATCATCTGATTTGGTGACATATCTACCATATCTACCTACAGTACCTGACATACTTTGTGACATATCATCTGATTTGGTGACATATCTACCATATCTACCTACAGTACCTGACATACTTTGTGACATATCATCTGATTTGGTGACATATCTACCATATCTACCTACAGTTCTTGACATACTTTGTGACATATCATCTGATTTGGTGACATATCTACCATATCTACCTCCAGTACCTGACATACTTTGTGACATATCATCTGATTTGGTGACATATCTACCATATCTACCTCCAGTACCTGACAAACTTTGTGACATATCATCTGATTTGGTGACATATCTACCTACAGTACCTGACATACTTTGTGACATATCATCTGATTTGGTGACATATCTACCTACAGTACCTGACATACTTTGTGACATATTATCTGATTTGGTGACATATCTACCATATCTACCTACAGTACCTGACATACTTTGTGACATATCATCTGATTTGGTGACATATCTACCATATCTACCTACAGTACCTGACATACTTTGTGACATATCATCTGATTTGGTGACATATCTACCATATCTACCTACAGTACCTGACATACTTTGTGACATATCATCTGATTTGGTGACATATCTACCATATATACATACAGTACTTGACATACTTTGTGACATATCATCTGATTTGGTGACATATCTACCATATCTACCTCCAGTACCTGACATACTTTGTGACATATCATCTGATTTGGTGACATATCTACCGTATCTACCTACAGTATCTGACATAATTTGTGACATATCATCTGATTTGGTGACATATCTACCTACAGTACCTGACATACTTTGTGACATATCATCTGATTTGGTGACATATCTACCATATCTACCTACAGTACTTGACATACTTTGTGACATATCATCTGATTTGGTGACATATACCACTAATCTTTCCTCTGACACGTCTAATTTTCTTACGTGATAAAAAAAATAACATTTAAAAACTTTACGTGAGTTTATTTTAATATGATATCCTGTTTGGTCTCCAAATCTATTTGTAGATCCCTGTATTGGATAATGAAGTCATGTGATTTTCAATAATTCACCATTATGTTTCATTAAGCAGTGAAGTAAACCAGAAATAATTGACTATTGTTGTGTAATATTTCTGCTATCAATTCCTAACATTATATTTCAGATATGACAGTAATTTGAATTTATTTTCATGCTGAGTGCAACTAAGGTTTTATTATTCTGGGGTTTAACGCCACTTTAAGGTTCATATTTAATATTAACTTAGTCTTCTTTGACACTTTTCTTTGCAGTTTTCTTAGTCTCAATTGATTTCAAGTTTTCATTATAAATGGCCTTATATTCAGCTGTTTCTGCTTTATCATGGTCATGCTCTTTTAGCAGTCCTTTGTATTGCATAAACTTTTGGTTTGTTTGTTTGTTTGAATGGTGTTGAATGCCACTTTTAGCAATTTTCCAGCTATATCATGGCATCCAGTTTTTATTTGGGAGGAAAGAAGAGTACCCAGAGAAAACCTCCAACCTTCCATAGGAAAACTAGCAAATCTTGTCAATTAAGATTGCAGTTGAGTGAACCCTACCGACAGTGAGACTCAAACCCACAATCTCAGTGTTGACAGACCATGTGGTGAACTACATTAACCACTCAGCCACCAAGGCCCATATTGCCAGCGAGAATCTTATTAACCTTTGGCAAGCAGTTGGTTACTTTCATAATTGGTTTTTTAAATAAATTTAAATTGGTGCTTCAAGACTGCTACCAACACCTTGGTCCTAGACGTGCTGACCCAAATCACTAAACTGGTATCTTGTATTACCAACTGCTGTAACCCGCTCATACAGATACCACAGATAATCTCTAAATAACACAATATTACAGAAACAACAACGAACATTGTTAAATCTTGTCAACTGATATTAGGGCTAACTAAAAATGGATATCAAAGAAATATTGTACTTTAAGGGGAAGTAAATGTAATTCTAATATGACTTGCTTAAAAGGCTTTGAGACTGTGGTAAAAAAAATGATTTATCTATGATCAGCACGCGCTGAGAATGGCGTGTTTTAAATGGCTGTTCCAATCACAAAACTGTAACTCCCACCAGAAAGCTATTGCATATGATGTATAAATCTTATAAATAGCGACACATGCTATAATTATCCGTTGCAATATATTGTGTGTTACATTGAAGGAACAGCCAGTTTATGGCGGAATAGATGTTTTCTATAATTACGAAAATGTACTCTAACTGTCTTATTAGAATAGAAATAATTCACGGAGGCTGTGATTTATCATTGTTTTACCAGGGGATGACCATTTATGTCGTTATTTTATCCCTCGCTATCGCTCGGGATGAAATAATATGATGTAAATGGTCACACCGTGGTAAAACAATGATAAACCACAGCCTCTGTGAATTATTTCTTAAATGAAATGCATTAGCTTTGATTGTATTTTCAGGTTTATCTCTGGTGTTTTGGTACACAGTAAAGGCTGTTTACATCAACTATGATTGTATTTTCAGGTTTATCTCTGGTATTTTGGTACACTGTAAAGGCTGTTTACATCAACTATGATTGTATTTTCAGGTTTATCTCTGGTGTTTTGGTACACAGTAAAGGCTGTTGACATTAACTATGATTGTATTTTCAGGTCTCTCTTTGGTGTTTTGGTACACAGTAAAGGCTGTTGACATTTGATTGTATTTTCAGGTCTCTCTCTGGTGTTTTGGTACACAGTAAAGGCTGTTGACAAAGAACTCATACGTCTCTTGCTGTTATGTAGTATTATTTACTTCACCCTTCATACCATTGGTAAGGTCAAAGGTTACACTAAGTACATTGTATAAATTGAAGAGTAGTACCTTCCAACCAAGATAATTAAGTTGTTGGTAGTCCTCTAAGATTATTAAGGTGTTGGTTGTCCTCCAAGATCATTACGGTCTTTGTAGTCCTCCAAGATCATTACGGTGTTGGTAGTCCAACAAGATCATTAAGGTGTTGGTAGTCCTCCAAAATCATTACGGTGTTGGTAGTCCTCCAAGATCATTAAGGTGTTGGTAGTCCAACAAGATCATTACGGTCTTTGTAGTCCTCCAAGATCATTAAGGTGTTGGTAGTCCTCTAAGATTATTAAGGTGTTGGTTGTCCTCCAAGATCATTACGGTCTTTGTAGTCCTCCAAGATCATTACGGTGTTGGTAGTCCAACAAGATCATTAAGGTGTTGGTAGTCCTCCAAGATCATTACGGTGTTGGTAGTCCTCTAAGATCATTAAGGTGTTGGTAGTCCAACAAGATCATTACGGTCTTTGTAGTCCTCCAAGATCATTAAGGTGTTGGTAGTCCAACAAGATCATTACGGTGTTGGTAGTCCTCCAAGATCATTATGGTGTTGGTAGTCCAACAAGATCATTAAGGTGTTGGTTGTCCTTCAAGTTAAGGGTAGTTTACTTATGGAATAAATGAACCATTTTTCATTCACTAAAATGAATTTTTGTTTTAATACAACAAAACTGAAGTCTGTAAAATCTATGTATTTATGAATGAGAAACAGTTTTTTTGCGTTACCACTATTTCAGATAATTGACTTTTACTGTTGTAAAGTTGTCCGACTGTTATGTGTCTGTCTGTAGACTAAAGTTGTCCCGACTGTTACCTGTCTGTCTGTAGACTGGAAGTTTTGTTTTCGTTAAGACCAAAAGCTATTATGTTTCTTTTATACTGATATTTTGACTTTAAAGTAAAACCTTCAAATTTTCATATTTTAAAAAGTTATGTCAAAACGGTGTATGTATCATTTTGTTTACCCAGAACAAGGTAGTCCTTGTTTAAATTTTATAGATCAAGAACATGGAACCAATTGATTTCTTTTACATTCTTTACAATGTTTACAATAACTACTCAATTATGATCAGTAACATTGTTTTGAATTGTTTTAAATTTGTAAATATGTCCTTCGTATCGTGCTCCTGCATCTATATGGTACACATTAAGAGAAGATGAATGAACTGTGTTTTTGTGTTGTTGTCCAAGAATCTTTCAATTTTGTGACTTATTTCATCTGTTGTGGTACCTCAGTGTCGTCCTTGTGTACAATTTGGGATTGTTAGTTTTGGTGACGTCTGCTGCATTTGAAGGTCCGTGAACTATTATTTATACCTTTATAATGTTCAAGTCTATAGTAGAGAATTATTCTTAACCTTTGCATTTACTGTAAAAATATTTTTTAACAATGATCCAAAGAAAGAAAAATCCCATTTTTATCCTTTGTATTCCATTTCATTTTAATTAATTATACATGTACCAGATACAAGGGGTTTGTGACTTAAGGGTTATGATTGATGGATGAGAACAATATGGCTGACAAAAACGGACATAGTAAATAACAGTAAATATGACAATAAAAATGTCATAATGTTTTTATTCATCTAAAAGCTGACAATATCATCCAATCAGCTTCAGTGTAACATTCATTTCTCAGCAGCTAATGTGCTTTTCACATGTTCTTCACTAATTATACCTGTGCATATGCAGCAATTTGTTTGTTTTATGATATGTGTGAGGCCAAGTAAAATAAAAGTTTGTTGGTCTCAGAGTTATAAAAATCTTCAATTATAAATTTGTAATTGCCTTAAATATAAGTAGATATATTACAAAATGACTACATTTTACTTGGCCTAATTGTGTTTTTTTGTTGTATCAGCCAACTGTTGCTGTATCCCATACCTGTACTATGTTTTTGACTTGCTTGCCTCAGTTTTGTTGTATTTATAGTTTCAGCCATATGTGTGCCGTTGTCCACAAGTTTCTGTGCTATGCGACTACTACTTTTGTGTACTAGACTCGTTACAATTTGTATAAGTAGCTATTACTACTGGATAATGACAAGAGACTGGCGGCCAAAAGACCAATGGAAATTATATCGACAACAGGTACCCCTCAATGTATACACAGTCATTAGTCGCTTAGTTTTCTATATCACATGGACAAATTTTATTTATATCATTAATTTATGAACACGCCTCACACAGTCAAGGAGTTGGTGGTTAGGTTCATTATATTATTATCTGTATTTTTTTCTATCAAATTATTTCTTTGGAAATTTTTGTAATTTGTTTTCAAATACAAAATTACCCAAGTCAAAAGCTTATAAAACTATTGAAACAAATATGGCCAGCTGTATAATTTCTATGAATTTATTTATTGCTTTATGAGAATACCTCAGTTTTATATTTTTAACTGTAAGAATTTGGATAACTACTTTTCATATTCCTTGACTATGTATTTATTGCACCAATTATTTCTTTGCTTGCTCCTTTAAGACTGCTCCAATGAAGTTACCAGTAGATATTATCACATGATTCAAAATCTTAGTGTGGTTACATAGGTTTAGAATTATTTAACTTCGTAGACACTAACAGTTTATTGATCAACTTCTACTAACATAAGTCAGTGGTTGGTGTTTATTGTAATTGCTATTTAATATCCCCTTCTTAAAAAGTGGGGGGGGGGGGGGCTGTATAGTGATATGGGTGTCCATCCATTACACTTAAGGGTACCTATCTCTTACCCACAACTCCTGCTACATCACTGAATAGAGTTTAATGAAACTTTCACATATCTTTCATTTGATTGGACTAATATTTTGGGGTTTCCCATAGCAAAACACAGACTTAGCCATTCTTTGACATAAGGAATAAGGAAGCTGGGAGTTTCAATTGGTCAGCATTCCTCATAGTTTGTTGGGTTTGTAGAACACATGACCTTACCTTCATATAATTTGTTGAACTTGTTGAGTTTGTAGAACACATGACCTTACCTTCATATAATTTACCTTAATCATGGACTAACTCCATAGAACTTCTTTTGAAGTCATAATTTTTACTACAAAATAATCCCTCTAATTCCAACCATTAATAGGAATAGTATTGTAGAAAGGTGTGGTATCGGTATTAATATTCGTCATGTATCTCTTGACAATTACTGCAGAACTTTTTGCTCTTTTTGAAGCAAGCAAAGAGAACAATAATGTCAAAATAATGTTATTTAATTTCATAGCAAGAAACAGCCAGTATCCACATTTTATAAAAGGCTTCAAAATGATCACAAACAACAAATTGAGTTGTTCACATGTTTATTTCCATCAGGAAAACTGACTTTGTGAAAATGACATGGATTTAGACATCTTGCTTATCCAGTAGAAAGTATGAGTAGATTGTGGTATTTTAGTAGCTTTTGCAGTAGTTAGATGAATCATGCATGTTAAGCACGATCCAATAGTTAACTTTAAGTACTAGTATTTTTAACATGCAGAAGGTGATTTCAGGGTCTGAAAAATGTTTGATTGAACATGGTTTGGTATTAAGATATTGTTATCATGCACATTAGCCACAGTATTTCCTATACTTTTGTTGGTCTTGGAAGGAATCAATGGGATAAATAAGTCCAGAAATATCACATCTTTGTCTGAAAGGGGAAATAACTCAAGAAACATTACATCACTGTCAAAAAGGGGAAATAACTCAAGAATCATCACTTCACTGTCAAAAAGGGAAAATAACTCAAGAATCATCACTTCACTGTCAAAAAGGGGAAATAACTCAAGAATCATCACTTCACTGTCAAAAAGGGGAAATAACTCAAGAATCATCACTTCACTGTCAAAAAGGGGAAATAACATAAGAAACTTCACATCACTGTCAAAAATGGGAAATAACTCAAGAATCATCACTTCACTGTCAAAAAGGGAAAATAAGTCAAGAATCATCACTTCACTGTCAAAAAGGGGAAATAACTCAAGAATCATCACTTCACTGTCAAAAAGGGGAAATAACGTAAGAAACATCACATCACTGTCAAAAAGGGGAAATAACTCAAGAATCGTCACTTCACTGTCAAAAAGGGGAAATAACTCAAGAATCATCACTTCACTGTCAAAAAGGGGAAATAACGTAAGAAACATCACATCACTGTCAAAAAGGGGAAATAACTGAAGAATCATAACTTCACTGTCAAAAAGGGGAAATAACGTAAGAAACATAACTTCACTGTCAAAAAGGGGAAATAACGTAAGAAACATCACATCACTGTCAAAAAGGGGAAATAACTCAAGAAACATCACATCACTGTCAAAAAGGGGAAATAACTCAAGAATCATCACTTCACTGTCAAAAAGGGGAAATAACGTAAGAAACATCACATCACTATCTCCAAACTATATTTTACATATTCTTACATCAGAATTTCCATATTTTGATTTGTTGGCCTCTATTAAATAATGAAACAGAAAACTTATCAATCAATAGTTTATCATTTTTTATTAAATACCAGAATACTGATTAGGTTAAATATACTATAAACATAGATAATTGATATTAATGTGTATTTCAAGATTATCTAAGTAGTGTATAGTCTGCAGTTTCCAAATCTGTCAACCTAATTTATCTTTCAAATTGCACTAAACAATGGTAAAAAATAAGTGTGCAGCTTGCAAGACTGAATATTTTTCTTGTTTACAATTTCTGGACTGAATAGTTACAGAGTTTATCAAGCTTGTGTGTCAGAGGTGATATCCTTAGCATAGTGTTACAGAGTATGGAATGAAGCGGATATGACCTTGACATCAGATATTGATTGCATCACCTGTCAAAAAGGGGAGATAACTAAAGGGAACTGCAAACCAATCTATTTAAATTTCAAAAACATAAAAAGTCCCAGAAAATGTACAAACTTCTATTCTTTTTTTGTACAGTACACTGATCTGTTTTGTTTTTCATTCTGTTATGAATCACTGTTCTGAAAGGATCTGCATGTAGAAATACTAGCACTCAATTTGCTGTGACAATGATTTATTTTCATTATTTTATCATATAAGCATGCACATATATTAATTGAAAGGGAAATTTTTTGATTGGTACAGTTTTATGTTGTGTAAGGAACCCTTTAAAGGAAAGAATATGGTCCCACTTCAAGTTTTATTTCATTAATACACCTTAAGTTACCTTTGCCAATATAAACCCAGAGAGGAATATGGCCCCCTCTCCAATGTTTTTTTGTTAATACACCTTAAGTAACCCTTACCAGTAGGAGCCATTGGATAGGAATATGTTCCCCCTCCAATGTTTATTTTGTTAATACACTTTAAGTTAACCTCGCCAGTAGGAGCCCTTAGATAGAGGAATATGGTCCTCCCTCCAAGGTTTATTTGTTAATACACCTTAAGTAACCCTTACCAGTAGGAACCCTTAGATAGAGGAATATGGTCCCCTCTCCAAGGTTTATTTTGTTAATACACTTTAAGTAACCCTTACCAGTAGGAACCCTTAGATAGAGGAATATGGTCCTCCCTCCAAGGTTTATTTTGTTAATACACTTTAAGTAACCCTTACCAGTAGGAACCCTTAGATAGAGGAATATGGTCCTCCTCCAAGGTTTATTTTGTTAATACACTTTAAGTAACCCTTACCAGTAGGAACCCTTAGATAGAGGAATATGGTCCTCCCTCCAAGGTTTATTTTGTTAATACACTTTAAGTAACCCTTACCAGTAGGAACCCTTAGATAGAGGAATATGGTCCTCCCTCCAAGGTTTATTTTGTTAATACACTTTAAGTAACCCTTGCCAGTAGGAGCCCTTAGATAGAGGAATATGGTCCCCTCTCCAAGGTTTATTTTGTTAATACACCTTAAGTTAACCTCGCCAGTAGGAGCCCTTAGATAGAGGAATATGGTCCTCCCTCCAAGGTTTATTTTGTTAATACACTTTAAGTTACCCTTGCCAGTAAGAGCCCTTAGATAGAGGAATATGGTCCTCCCTCCAAGGTTTATTTTGTTAATACACTTTAAGTTAACCTCGCCAGTAGGAGCCCTTAGATAGAGGAATATGGTCCTCCCTCCAAGGTTTATTTTGTTAATACACTTTAAGTTAACCTCGCAAGTAGGAGCCCTTAGATAGAGGAATATGGTCCTCCCTCCAAGGTTTATTTTGTTAATACACTTTAAGTAACCCTTACCAGTAGGAGCCCTTAGATAGAGGAATATGGTCCTCCCTCCAAGGTTTATTTTGTTAATACACTTTAAGTAACCCTTACCAGTAGGAGCCCTTAGATAGAGGAATATGGTCCTCCCTCCAAGGTTTATTTTGTTAATACACTCTAAGTAACCCTTACCAGTAGGAGCCCTTAGATAGAGGAATATGGTCCTCCCTCCAATGTTTTTTTGTTAATACACCTTAAGTAACCCTTACCAGTAGGAGCCCTTAGATAGAGGAATATGGTCCTCCCTCCAAGGTTTATTTTGTTAATACACCTTAAGTTACCTTTACCAGTAGGAACCTTTTAGATGGAGGAATATGGTCCCCTCTCCAAGGTTTATTTTGTTAATACACCTTAAGTTAGCTTTGCCAGTAGAAACCCTTTAGATGGAGGAATATGGTCCCCTCTCCAAGGTTTATTTTGTTAATACACCTTAAGTTACCAGATATTTGAACATTAATTTTACTGACTAAGTATATTTGGTGATTATCTACTAGACTTCCATGTCTACTACTAACATTGTTTGATTCAAATTAAACATTTTCTACCAGAATATAGAATAATATACCATAGGAATCAGGCAAGAATGTGTTCAAAAGTTTTTCTGTCAGAAAAGTGGTTGAAAATGGAAGCAAGATGAAAAGTGCCTTAAATAATAGTTAATATGAAAAGGGAGATAATTCAGATTTACACAACATTATTTGGTAAAATTAATTATACGTATAATGTACAATTGACTTAATCCTTAATGTTGTTTGGATTAATGCATATTTCTGTTTTTCTGGTTCAGTTTTTCTAATAATATATCTTACATTAAAAAGTTCTGCATATAGTGCAAAAATTAATATTTCAAGTAGCAGAGGATCAGACCTGCATGACACCTGGATATCATTATTGTCACAATGAAATTGATGGAAGGATGTTGTAATGTTACAAAGTGGGGATTGGTCCATATACAAGGATATTTTGTGCTATGTTAGCTTAAGATGGGAAAAACAGTCCTGCTTATTAAAATAAATTATACACTAAACATCGTATTGACCTTTGACATATACATATTTTTGTTATTTTATTTCACAGCAGTAGCAGTTAACCTGACATTCGAGTCCATCTTTATCAGGGGTCGGCTGGTGTTTATTCTGGTCATCAGCCTGCTGACTGCTGTGTCCTACTACTTCTATTGGGCAGTTTCATTCAGGACATCTCCAATGAAAAGGAGCACCTCTAACAAAGACTTGAGAGAAAAGGACCAATAAAAATGATGGAAACCATGTCATGTGACAAACTAAAGCTGGAGAGAGACATTTGAATTAATATGGTGCTTTAAAGTTTATGCTTGAATTTTTAAAACGGGGGACTCTTTTCAACAGATTATTTCTAACGTGAGAAATTTTAGAGCTTTAAAATATTTGTAGCTGTGAAATGAGAGACAAGTTTTCATTTTTAACAGTTCTATATTTGTGTAAATTTTAATGTTTCTAATCATTTCTTATCTGTAACAAATGTGGTAAATTATTATTGTTATTTGTAACTCCCATTAAGGGAAATGATTGGTAGAAATCTTTAACCTGTAGGAAAATAAAAACGAACAATAGAAACACTACACTCTACAATAACACTGTCAGGATATTCAGAATTGTGCTCTTATTTTATGTCATAACTTTAGGCCATATAATGCATTGTATGATGAATATTGTTGTTAACATGTTATTATGAATATATTTTTGTCAATTTCAATGTCTGTTTGTTACGTTATGCTTTTTTGTTTGTCATTATTCTTGACTTTGTATTAAACACTGCAAGGTCATATTAACTTTAAATACTTTAAAGTGCCCCGTGTATTAGAACATTCATCTTTAAAACTGATGTGGACCAAATAATGGTTAGGATATATAAGCCTTGTATTTGTTGTAATTAATTCAGTTCTAATATAAGTAAACATTTTACATGAGTTCATGGACTTTCAGATTTCATTATGAAATGTATTTTCCATTCTGTCCATAGACATCTATTGCTTTAATTAACACAGAAATCTGGAATCTTCCTAATGTGTTTTTCTATTTGTTGGGTGTTTTTGTATCTTTTTCCAGTGCAAATAGAGACAAGAAAGATTTATATACAGTACACCTTTATTATACTGCCACCAAGCAAAATTGTGGCAATCAGTATGTGGCAGTATATTGAGAGATTTTTATATAAAAACTCTAAATATTTTACAAAAGTTTACATTTTAAACATTAGAAGCAGTAGGGGTGGTGTAAGAAGAAAACATTGTACATATATCTCAGTTTTTTGTGGAAAAATAAACAAAATTAAATCAGATTGATCTTCTGAAATAAAATTAGGCAACATGTTCTTATCCGTCTGACCAAGGGCATTAGGTTACCAGCGTAGAACATTACAAAACGGCTTTTTAACTCAAGTGAAGCAATAATATGCCAAACTAAGGACCAGTCTGTAGTCCTTTTTTTATTTCATTAAGGCCAGCTGATTAGAACATGCTAGATCATTCATTATAGTAAAAAACGGAATTCTTGCTCGCCTCATATTAATTGGATCTATGTCAAGGATCAAGATTAAAAATTGAATAGATACATTTTTAATTTCAAAATTCTTTTTATCTATAAAGCTGTCATAAGAATCTTTATAAATGTACAGGTTAACATCGGCAACATTTATACGTATTTCATCACATTTCACATATTGTGCAATAATTGAAACAGATTCATGGTGAATGTTTGTCATTAGAAAGTACTTCAAGAAGAAAAGATTCATATATGTTTAATAAGTAATTTTGATCCATCATATTTTTAAATTTGAATTAAGTTGCAGAATTGTTCAGCATAAGAGCGTGTTGTAATATTAAATGAGAAAATGAATTGTTAATTCATTTCAGTGTTGGATGTTTAGCCTTTGTAATGTACAATCCAACTTTATATGTGGCTTGAATTAGCTCCAGTAAGTCCCTTCATTTTGTCTTATGTCTTAGTAAAATAAACCCCAGTTTCTTGACCTCTTGAACATGCTTGAAGATACATATCATAATAAATTTCTATACATTACCAAAATTGTGGACACTTGCGGTTCCAATAAAACTAATGGAAAATGGCAATAGAGCAGAATAGTTTTTTTTTAATTAATACTAAAAAAACAATACAAAGTGTTAAAAATTTATAAGCAAATGTAAAATGAAACTCTATCAGATAGATTTCCTTGAAATTGAATTCACATTTTTCATTCTTATTTATAACATTAATATAGGTTAACTAAACTATTAACATAGGTTATTGTGTCCATGGTTTTTTTTCAGATAATCTAAGTTGTGTATCTTCTGTAATTTCCAGAAAAAACAAATTTATCAACCTAATTTACAATTAACTTTTTCAAATTCAAATTTAAATAGAAACCATTACCACAGGCAAGCAGACACGTCAAGAAACAAGAGAGATGCTTATAAACTGTTGTTATAATCTTATGACTAAATGGTTGTTAAGTTATTTCTAATATAAATAACTGCTTTTTGGAAAGAACTTATGATAATGCTTGAAAATTAGTGTAATGACTTGGATCAACTCCATGTTAATAATATTTGACTGCTCTGCATGTATCAACTAAATAGTATATATACTAAGAATGATCAGCCTACTATGGAATTGAACATTGGCCACCTTGAAGAAGCAAGTGATAGTGGCATCAAGGTGGCCAATGTAATGGTCATGTTTTTAGTGGCAAAAAAAGTGGTTAAATTTGTATTATAAGTTGTATAAATGACCAGCATTATGTTGTATTAGATAGAGATCAGTTAATGTTCATCCATGATATATATAGTAAATATTACACGACGTAAAACAGAAGAGCACCCTATATGCATGTGGTTAATGTAAAGTTTTACCCTCTGTGATCTATATAATACTGTTAAATGTATGTTTTGTGGAAGACTGTATATGGACTGATTGATGACATTGTGAAAATAAACATGATTATTTAATTGTCGCATTCTGGAATTTTTAGTGGGTCTCTTGACATTATTCAACAAACACCAACTCAAAGTGAGGCTCTGAACTCGAGTAAAATTGACAGATATTGCCATTTTATGTGCCTAAGGTTGTGAGTACTAAACATAGCTGAACTAATGCTAAAAGTGGCGTTAAACCCAATTAAACAAACCTTATGGCAGATTTTTTTCTATAAAACTGTAGCATATAAATATTTACTGTTAAACGCTTTGTTAGCTTTCTTCAATTGGTTCGTATAAGCAGTTGATACACTACTTTGCTGAAATTGCAAGTGGCACATCTTCCCTATGAAACATTTGACATTTCAGTCGTCCTAAAAACCTATGGATTTGCAAGGAATTTGATGGATAATGTTTCACTGTATTGCCCATACACTCTTGTATTGTTGGTGTTAGTGTGCTCCCAGTGGATGGTAAATTCTCTTGTTTTGTTGGCCACAAAGCCAACAAACAAATAGAAAACTTATGATATTTTAGAACTGATGGATGCTCTCTGAAGTACAGTCTTGATAATAGAGGAGCAGAACAGTTCATTCTCTAGGGGTGAGCAGGATGACTTCTAGGTATTCTCTTGATAATAGAAGCAGTTGTAAAGAGAAGAAATATAAACTAAGGGAGACAACTCAACAAATAACGTTGAGTTGTACTTCTGCTCTGCACTTCTACTATCACAATGATGGAAGGGACAAATGGACAAAGTGGTGACTTTATGCTCCTCTCTTTAAGGAGCTAATATATATCAGCATCTTCTCAAAAACACAGATC
>OX104120.1:31840225-31873029 GCA_944474755.1 Limnoperna fortunei | reverse complement strand
GTGACAATTTGTGCTACGATAGTATTGAAATCATAGGCGTAAATTAAGATTCATTTAATAACCTCTATAAATGTGCCAATGTAAATTATGGCTACAGTATTATACATATACTAATGTGTAATGAGATTTAAAATAAAAAAAAAATAATACGTTAAAACTGTGTTTGTTACTGAAATACATAATACAAAAACAGAAATTTATCATTATGAATAAATTGTATTAAGATTTTCTATTCTTGTCTTAATTATGTTCCATTATTCATCCTCGACATGTGTTATAATGTCACCTATGACTGTATACTAAGAATAAAAGATTTAATTGTACAAGTTATTCTATTTGCAGTCTGGTTTTTTTCTTACTGATTATATAACCATATTATGATATATAATGTTCTTATAAAAGAAGCTGTATTCACTATCTGTAGACTTTTCAGATTTTTTTGGGGGGGTGGGGGGGGTGTTTGTTTGTTGGGTTTTTTTTGTTTGTTTTTCTTTTTTTAATCAAGAAAAATGAGATCATTTGTTGTTATTATTATAACAAATATAATTTAAATTCTAATACTAAATCTGTTAGTAACATTTTAATGGACATGTTCTTCCAGAATATTTTGTTCCTATAGTAAGGGAGACAACTCCTGTCAGTATTGTATATTACATTTTAATCTAGGTCAACTATAAAAGAAGTTAATTAATAAGTCATTGATAAAACCTTTCTTGTGTTACCGTACCAAGTATTTTCTTCTATAAAATGTCAGTCCTACCAAAAAGTCACATAAAAAAAAGCTGACAAGTAAAATGTAAGACAATAAATACTCACAACAAGTATAATATACATAAGAATATGAAGATTTTTAAAAATAAAATGCAACAATATTTATAAAAGCACCATGATACATTTCAACAAAAACATTTATATCAAACTGATGATACAATTTTAATCAATTCTTATTCTTTATAGTTTTCTAAATTATAAAAAATCAATATGCACAGGGGTGCAAAAGCCGAGTTGCCGTATTTTATTAACCAAAACTTTCCTCGTCTTCATTTTTAAGATTTAACATAATTGGTTACTACAGGCATTACATGTAAACTGGAGACAAAGTGAGGAAGGGTTTCAGCAGGAAAAATGTAAGCTTTATCAACAAATTTTGAAAGCTGCATAAAATATGAATATGTGAATCCTCTAACAGTATTGAACCACTGTAAAATTTCAGATATGTACTTGATGTGAGTTATGGTCCGGAAACCACTAATTCAAGAAATTTTCTAACATTTTTCTGTCACTGTGACCTTGACCTTGAACGGATTTACCCCAAAATCAATAAGCTTCCTCCTCTTATGGTATGTAATAATATCCCAAAGTTTCATTAAAATGCCTGCCCGCCCAGCACGCCATCATCATAACAATAGCCGAGTTCAACTTCATTGCAACTCTGCTAAAAATGTTACCAAATGTAAACAATTCTTTAGAGTGATTTCTACATGTATGTAATAAACACGAATTTTCGAGGTTTCATTATTGTCCAGTAAAATGCACCCCACTCACCCACCCGTCTATCCCAAGACATCCACCTCTTTGCAATAACAACACGTAAATGTTTCTTTGAAAAAAAAGTTGCTAAAATTTAACATGGGTCATAGTTACAGAAGGTACAGTATAAACATTTGTTTCTGAACTATCAAAGTTCTAAATACATCTAACAACAAATCTTTTGACATCATACTATAGTCTATATATAAAGTCAATTGTCAGTAGCACTATCTAAAATTATTATGCAAAATAGTTGACTGAAATGTTATATTTGTTTCTCAAATTATGCAACAAATGAGAAAAAATACTGATGTAATAAGTAATGTGTAAGTAAAGTAAGTGTACTGAAATTGATTGTAAAATGTCACAACTTGCTATGTGTTTTATTTCGCCTTATGGTCATTTTTTCTATTAAGCTTAGAAAGACTCAATTATTTTCGATAAATATTTATGTTGAATTGAATAATATTTACACAGGAAATTGGCCTATTCACAGGACCTGCCCTGCAATTTTAATGTCTAGTACACACAAGTTTAAAATGTCTTAATAAAATTATGTCCGTGTCGGGTAAAAAATATTTCATCGTTTTCCAAGTAGGTCTTAAACATTGATAGCAAAGTGTATAAAAGCTGCAAACAAAAAAATTGTGACAATATTTTGTAACATAAGCACTATAAAACATTTTCTGACATGATAAAAAGCATGAAGACAACAGCTAACAATAACAATATATACAGCAATAAATATTACACTGAATGTACTGTACAATCTACAACATACAATGTATAAAAATTCATGAATTCATCTATTTGTACTTAGTACAAATGTTTTATTTTCACAATATACATTGTAAATAATATAATTACATTGTTAACTTTATTAATGACATTGTATGAGTTTAATTCATTGGTACATGTATTTGATGAAATCTTCAATTTTTGGAATCTACAATTGGTAAAATTACATAACGAACGTTTCATTAACTTCAACAGGTATTAGGTGCTGCCACTTATTCAACATAACATTTCATGAAAATCTAGAGGAAAAAAGGGTTTAATAGACAGGACATTTTGTAATATTTTGGGATACTTTTTAGTTTGGTTTTAGTTTTTAACTGAGAACTAAATAAGGTAAAACTTTACTTTCCAGCTCACATTCAGATTGAACCCATATAACTCCTCAACTTATAATTAAGTATACATTAAGAAAAATTGTAAAAACCAAAAAAATAAATTTGTATCTTTGTTTTTTTATATTTTGTATTTCATATGACTACATGTAGTTCTGGTTCTGTAGAGGTAGTGTTTGAACCAGAAGTTCATAAGTACATGACCTATGGCTATTACTTATGTTAATTTACAATAGAAGTTGCTCTTTTTCCTTCGGATATTAAAACGATAACTAGGTGATGAAACAAATATAAGTGTATACATCTGATAAACATCAAAGTACATTATATCTAATTCTGTGACTCTAATTCATTTCTAGGCTCTGATTCAATAAATTTCAACAAATCAACAATATTACATGAATATTTCGCTAATGAATTATCTAACCAACTTTCTTCCAAAGTGACTTTGTTTCCTGGGATATCCAACTGAACAATTCCTTCCTCTCCCAAATCTTGTTTTAAAGTAACAATTCCTGTAAGAGTTATCTTTCTTGGTGATTGGGGCTTACTTTTGTAGTTACAGTTGATATCCGGCTGGCTCAGTGATTTCTTTTGTGTTTCAACAGTTTTCTGTTTATCGGTTGGTGAAGACGGATTGTCAATTTCAATCTCTATACTGTTACAACCATCAGATCTTATATATGCATTTATTTGCAAATTATCAATACTTATGACATCACATTCGAATCCTGACGACACAGAGCTAGCTTTACTGTCATTACTCACAGTTGAATTTGGTCTACGAATAGGGTGAAAATAATGCTCATCCCAAGGCAAAGGTCGGTAAAATGGGTTACATCTGAAACTGTGGATACCGTGTGGCCTCTCCTGCACCCGGAGTGTACCCAAAGCTAAACTCGGAAATGCAGGAGGGCCAAAGACGTTTTTTGGACACGTACTTGATTGTTCATATTGTGGAGGTTGATGGCGGTTTATATTGCTATAAGAATTAAATGGATGGTGATGAGACATACTGTGAATAGGCATTTGCATATCAGGAGGCTGAATTCCAAATCCATTGTATCCCGTGGGATATGGCGGTGTTTCAGCGTAACCGTCTACGTACCTCCCTGCAGGAGGTGGTATCGGATATCCTTGAGGTAGAGATGTGAAATGTCTTAGCATATTTGAATTTGATGGCAAATAAGGTGGTATGGTTGGTGGCCGCACATAATGTCCATAAGGGTTTCTATCTACAGGGCCTGTGGTCCCCCGATACGGTCCGGGAAATCCTGGATGGTACATACAAGGTGATGGTAAGTTTGTTCGAGACTCGTTCGTTGGTGTTGTACGGCTGTATCGATTAAAATATGTGTCATATTTTAATGGATCACTCTGAAGGTGATGATGAGTCAAAGGACTAGAAAAAGACGAACAAGAATTTTGTTGAGATACAAGTGGAAGCGTTTTTCCACTAACATCACTTGATGTCAAGGTCATCGGATTGTGACCACTGTGTATTTGAGGCATATTTTGTGGATTATACGGAGATATCTGTGGTGGCAGAGGTTCTGGAGAACTAACCACGACAGATGTCTGTGGAGCGTGAGAGGTTTGTGGTACTGGTGGTTTAAATAACGAGTCACTAGACAAAAAGCTAGAACCAACCGATGGATTCATGGATGAAAAAGGATTGAAGTTACCAATAGGTTGTTGAGAAATTTGTTCACTGTGGTTAGAAATATTTGGTCCATCTGAAGCACTACCAGCAGATGAAGTCCGTAAACTTTTGACAGAAGACTGATTTGGTGGGGATGTCACACGGTTCAATTCTGAACCTCCTTGTGGACTAGGATATGGCTTCGGTTTGGATCGTAAATATACACATTTTCTGTATATGCATGTCTGTTTCAGTATATCTCTTCGCATACAAAAGTTACATTTGTTACAGTTTTCTTTCACTTGACAGGGTCCGCACTGACCACATCTTCTCCGTCGTTTTGACCTCCCACGATCCCCATCGAAGTCTGATAGAAACTGACTGGGGCTAGTAGGATCGTCCTCCTTATTGATAATAAATTCTTCACTGTCAGTCCGTACAGTCAGTGGAAACTGCAATTTGTTTTCTGCCATCTTCACATTGTTGTTACCCTGACGAGATAAAAAGAATAAATCAATATCTGATGATAAAACTGATTTCATCTTAACAACATTTGATTTTTGATCGATCCTACACAGCACTGAAACCATGTAAACTAATTAATCCACTTACTGTAACATTGTTATTTTAGAATCATTTTTTTCCAATAAATGGTAACTGTCTTGTTACCTGGGTAATAGGATAGCAACTAAGATATTTGTTTTTATTAAAATGTGGAAAATTGTTACTCTTTCAACAAGTAAACCTATAAAAAAAATAATTATAGGGTACAATAACAATATGTAAAATACTACGATCTCCAGGACATGTCTGTTAACACTGATCGACGTGAATACTGAATATAATAAACAAATATGGATCTTTCTTCAAAGAGAGGTACTGTATATTACCCTCGACACTGCTCCGACATCTTCATTGTTAATGTATCATTCAGTTTTACAGAAAAAAAAAACATAAATTTACAGAATTAATAGCTGGTAAAAAAGAAGAAACTATCTTGTTGAATTTTTTTAAATGGCATAGGAGTTGAACATCTAGATACACTGTAGAAAAAATATGTAGAGATATTTTTTATGCTCCTTTTAAGCAAGATATTGAAAAACTAAATAGCAAATATATGGAGTGAAACTTCTCTATATGGTCAGTTTTAAGAGGTGACCAGTTTAATGAAATTTTGTGAAATCTTCCTTGTTTTTAGTTACTGCCCTTGAAATACTAGACTTATCAAGGTTCTTAATCAACTTTACTTTATTACTTTTAATCATTGAGATAATCTACACATTGATGTTTTGCTGGTCAAGATATTTCTGATGTCCAGTGGTCAAAAACAGGCCTTTAAATTTTATTTCATCTGTTCATAGCATGTTTGGTTTGTAAGAAATTAAAAAACTTTAATTGCAAAAAAATGTTTATTTTTACAACAAGTGTGGACACAGAAAAACGTCTCGCCTGCATTCTGCATCAGTAACGAAAAAAATTATGTCATAAGCATTACGTAAATAGCATTAAATTGATATCATTTAAAATATACAATGCATGGTTACAGAGGAACTGCCATAACCCAAAAACTTGAATGTACTGGCTGGACTGTGAAATTGAGGACAAGGTCACGTGACACCTACCAGACAGTCATGTACTATTCATCAGCAATCTATATACCAAATATTGTCATCCTATACCATGCGTGGTTACAGAGGAACTGCTGTAACCCAAAAACTTTACCGTAGTCGCTGGACCGTGAAATTGAGGTCTAGTTCAGAAGACAGGTGACTGAATGGAAGTACTCATCATAAGCTATTACTGGACCAAATTTGATGGACCTAGGGCTTAGACTTACAAAGATATGAAGCAAGATGTTCAAGTGTTTACGCATTGGCCGTCGGATTCTCATACTTATGTCTCGCCTCCAGCGACTATCGTCGCAGACGAGACAAAAATATGAACAGATCAAAGAATTATATTCAATAAACAATATTATTACATTTCGTAATTTTAATTTCCATTTAAACAATCTATCTTTCACTAACCCATATTTTATGATATTGCACGATTGTTACGTTTTAACTATAAGTGATATTGCACGGCTGGCCATTTTGGTAAAAGAATGACATCTAAAAATTGATTAGCCGTGCAATATCACTAGTAATCAAAGATTAGCCGTGCAATATCACTTGTAATCAAAACGTCAGTCGTGCAATATCACAATATGTTAATGTTTTAAAAATATTCACTTAAAATTGTTTTCTGCAGCAAAATATCGACCAAATTTAACACTAAAAATCATATAGTGACCATGATAACAAAATGCATGATTATAAATTCTTGTGTATAAAACAAATTATTAAGGAAATGTTAAATGTACAATGAAATGAAATAAAACAATTATGGCAGCTCAGTGCATGCGATATCATGTTTTATGGAACACTTAAAAGGAATATCAACCTCGGCCGTTGGCCTCGGTCGATATTTCTTTTAAGTGTTCCATAAAACATGATATCGCATGCACTGAGCTGCCATAATTGTATAATATTTAATGACATTTAACCGACTTTGATCAATATTTTGTTAAAATTCATTAGCTTAGACAAAGATCAATCTTAAATGTCAACAATTACTGTTGGTCATCATAGGCACAGGTTCACCAAACATGGTTTTACACTTATTAAGGCTTCCACAGGTAAACCAGTTGATTTATGACATTATATTATGTAATGATTTCCTGTTTTGTCAGTGATTTATGACAGGTAAATTTTATAACTAGCCAGTAAAGTGGGGTGAAATTTACTGAGTTAATTATAGCAAAACTTCAGGCGAGTGTCTGGTTTTTGAAGGTGGCAGGTTTTGTAAAGATAAATTACTTTATAAGTTTTTGCTGGGACTTTTAATAATGTCTGATTTGAATGGAAAACGGGGTCTGGTTTAGAGAGATTTTACTGTATACTAGTAAATTTTATAACTCTATTGTTAAAACCAAATTTTAAGACTTTATTCTGCTTGGTTTATGATCTATATGTGTCTTTTTTTCAGATTAGTCCAAGAACCCAGTATATTGCCATATATTTGTTTATACTTTTATGCAAGGAGCATGGTATTGGATGGTAGATGAGCCAAAGGATTCTAGGACTACTTGCTGGCTTGTCAAAAGGATTCAAGATTATTTTGTCCTGGCTAAGTGTGACCTAAGTGTGACATGGCTAAGTGTGACCTGTGACATGGCTAAGTGTGACATGGCTATGTGGACCTAAGTGTGACATGGCTGTATGACCTTAGTGTGACATGGCTAAGTGTGACATGGCAAAGTGTGACCTAAGTGTGACCTGAGTGTGACATGGCTTAGTGTGACCCAAGTGTGACATGGCTAAGTGTGACCTAAGTGTGACATGGCTAAGTGTGACCTAAGTGTGACATGGCTAAGTGTGACCTAAGTGTGACATGGCTAAGCGTGACCTAAGTGTGACATGGCTAAGTGTGACCTAAGTGTGACATGGCTAAGTGTGACATGGCAAAGTGTGACCTAAGTGTGACCTGAGTGTGACATGGCTTAGTGTGACCCAAGTGTGACATGGCTAAGTGTGACCTAAGTGTGACCTAAGTGTGACATGGCTTAGTGTGACCCAAGTGTGACATGGCTAAGTGTGACCTAAGTGTGACCTAAGTGTGACATGGCTAAGTGTGACCCAAGTGTGACATGGCTAAGGGTGACCTAAGTGTGACATGGCTAAGTGTGACCTAAGTGTGACATGGCTAAGTGTGACCCAAGTGTGACATGGCTAAGTGTGACCTAAGTGTGACATGGCTTAGTGTGACATGGCTAAGTTTGACATGGCTAAGTGCCGACAGTTACAGTGAAGAACCCAACTTTTTTATTTCTCCACAATTGTGCTGTTACATTACTCTCTTTGATGAAGTTACATTGATTAATTAGTGGAGAACGAATTATGTAGTCACTGTGGATAGTTGACCTTTATTCAGGACCATAGTAAAATCTTGTCTGAACTTGCAATTGGTATATATATACATTTTAAGCTCCGATTTCTTTCAAGAAAATATCTAATCTTTTCTACAATATTAACAAACATCACACAACAAAACGTACATCACACAACAAAACCTATAGTATCATTGTCCATACAATAGTAGTCTTATGCTGATGTTTATTAAACAAAATGTATTTATTTTGAGATAAAATTCTTTTTTTAATTGCCTAGTACAGAATAAATTAGACCACTGACACCTATAAACATTTCACGTAATAAGTGGTACACAGGTAATAAATTAGCCCACTGACACCTATAAACATTTCACGTAATAAGTGGTACACAGGTAAAAAATCTAATTAGAAATAATTACATGTAAGTTAACATTGTTATGTATAGCCTGAACTACACTTCAAACACAAAAACATCAGCCTAATTATCTTTGAATAGTGTCAAAGCTGGTGTTAAAAAAAGTATCTACTTCATATACATGTAGTATGTTCTATTTTGTTGGGTAATTCATCTTGTCTGACAGGCATCTGTAGGTTTATTTACTGTAAGAAAAATATAGAAGGAAATTGACCAAACAAAAAGAGCAGAAAGTCAAGGAATAATCACTGATCTGGATATAGACATATACATATACAGCACAACACAAAAAACAGAAAGTGAGTAACTCGACCCAATAAAAACAATGGGTGTAGTGCTTGGCTCTAATTAGCTACAATAATGTAGCTCCTTTTTTTTAAATTTTTTTTTGTTATGGACGGAGCTACAAAGCGGTCCCATTACTCGTAATGGAGCAAAAACACTTTTGGGATTTACACTTATTTTCCGCTATTTAACCTTTGTCTTTATTAAATAAATATGTTTTCTTTCCTCCGCCGTTCATCTGATAAGTCTACAATGTCTAATTAAATAATTTTAACACTTTTTCGTAATCGTGGCATTGTTGACATTATTAAAATTGTGGAGCGTAGAATTTCGGAATCGTATCGGTAAAATTTGTAATAAGGGGACATAATCATAATGCAAATGAATACAGCTGAAATCATCCGGAATTTCATTTTTTACCAAATCGATTCCGATATTATCGAAATTATGCACTTCCGGAATTCATATTTTGTCAACAATGCCATGATTACGAATAAAGTGATAAAACTAACGAATACGGTTTTGTGGAAATATCAGTTAAACTGCAAATACATAAAAAAAGTATGTAGCAAACCAGGGAAACAGTTTAATTGCTTATAATATGCATAAAACCCCCGGGTGTGAATCACTCCCGGGCTGCTCCATTACGAGTAATGGGACCGCTTTGTAGCTCCGTCCATAACAAAAAAAATTTAAAAAATAAGGAGCTACATTATTGTAGCTAGGCTCTAATTAGACACCCATTGAGTTACTCTATGTCATGTCTAGGATAAAGTCAAATCCAGGAATGTAACCTGCTGTTAAACAGAATTTGTTAAAGGCTTAAAGCAGAGGATGTGGAGAACTGCTTATTTCATAACTTTATAAATATATGGAAGAATGAAGTATTTCAACCACACTAGTCTCAGATTGGTCATGTTTCTTTAGAATTATTTGGATTTGTAATTGGGAAAAAGCTAAGCACTTCCATGATAAAATTTCATCAAAATGTGCAAATTTTGGTAGCGTGCAGCTTGATAAAATTTGCTTTCAATATTGTTTAATATTGCTAAATGGTCAAAGTCCCATAACTCCTACAAACTCTGACAAATCAAAATGGTGGTAAAGTATGCACATCTACACATCACAACACTTAATACTATAAAATATCAAAGCATCTGTTGAACGGTTTCATAGAAGATGTGCCCAAGGTCTAACATCATGAAAAAGATATGTACTGGTCCCTTTTGCAGCCTGTAATTCAAGATTCTTTATGATATTTATGCAGAGGCTTATGTTTTACTTGTCCTGATAAACAAGGTACCAATGAATTTTTTATGTCAAACGGACATTTCTACTGGTCTCTGGCATTTGCACAAACAATATTGTCATGCAATGCAGTCAGTGATAATTGAACATGTAATTTTTTTACACCTGCACCAGTATTTTTACACTCGTGTGCAAATTATTGATCCAATATTATTAAAATACAAAGTATTGGGCTATAAATATGTAAATGTATAGGGCCCTATTACTAATTCAAATTAAAGAAAAACAGCAGGTCTGAATAATGTGGAAGCTTTTTACTTGGCGAGGTCTTGGGGCCTAATGCCTCTATGCAAGTGAGTCCAGGGCAAAACTCTGAGAGGTCCATGGGGGTGAATCCCACTGAAAGCTAGCATTTTCAACATATACATGTACATGTATTGTTTACAAATCTTCCTCAATAAAATTTAAGTGATTACAAAATTACTTTTAAACTTAACTTTAAACGTTAGAATGATGTGTATTCCTTGGCTTCAGAGCGTCCTCCTGACCACTGGGCATGACAATATAAATGCAATGTACATTTATAATAACTTACAAATAAAAAAAACAAATAAGTTGGTGGGGTTGGTCTAGCTAAACAACTGTACTTTTTTGTTATCTCTGTGGACATAAAATAGGAGCTACATTATTGTCACTAAGGTTTGTCTGATTTACTAAACATATATTCAACAAATTCTATACATGTACATGTTTTAACAGTTTCTTTTCTTTTTTTAAACAACTTATTAACTAATTTAACTGTTGCAACACTTTTGTTCCTTTCATTATTTATCTTGTGGGGGTACCTGATACTGAACTTTGATGAAAAGTATAAATGAAAGACCAATTGAAGACCGATATACTTAGTAAATAAGCTAAAAAAAATTGACTGCTTCGTGCCCAATGTCATGTTCCAGCACTTCTGTCCACATGAAACTTGTATCAAATTTAACAAGCCTGTAGGCTAGTATAATTGGACTGTTTGCTGCATTTACTAATTCTATGTTAATATATAATGTGGTATAAGTCCGTGACATTTTTTAAAGGTCAGACCTTTAAGAAAAATTCACCATAATCTACGGAAACACATGAAATGTTTTACAGTCTTGGCCGACTAAGTAGCAGACCGAAGTTGGATTCTATTAAGCACCGGATATGATACAGACGGAAAAGAAAAACAAGGTTAGTTAATATAAACACACAAAACATTTATTGGGTAGGCAGTATTTTAATGGGTGATTAACACACAAAACATGTATTGGGTAGGCAGTATTTTAATGGGTGATTAACACACAAAACATGTATTGGGTAGGCAGTATTTTAATGGGTGATTAACACACAAAACATGTATTGGGTAGGCAGTATTTTAATGGGTGATTAACACACAAAACATTTATTGGGTAGGCAGTATTTTAATGGGTGATTAACACACAAAACATTTATTGGGTAGGCAGTATTTTAATGGGTGATTAACACACAAAACATTTATTGGGTAGGCAGTATTTTAATGGGTGATTAACACACAAAACATTTATTGGGTAGGCAGTATTTTAATGGGTGATTAACACACAAAACATTTATTGGGTAGGCAGTATTTTAATGGGTGATTAACACACTAAACATTTATTGGGTAGGCAGTATTTTAATGGGTGATTAACACACAAAACATTTATTGGGAAGGCAGTATTTTAATGGGTGATTAACACACAAAACATTTATTGGGTAGGCAGTATTTTAATGGGTGATTAACACACAAAACATTTATTGGGTAGGCAGTATTTTAATGGGTGATTAACACACAAAACATTTATTGGGTAGGCAGTATTTTAATGGGTGATTAACACAGAAAACATTTATTGGGTAGGCAGTATTTTAATGGGTGATTAACACACAAAACATTTATTGGGTAGGCAGTATTTTAATGGGTGATTAACACACAAAACATTTATTGGGTAGGCAGTATTTTTAATGGGTGATTAACACACAAAACATTTATTGGGTAGGCAGTATTTAATGGGTGTGGCGGCTAATGCCAAACAAACAATTTTTTAATTATGGTGTGATTAAACTGTTTCTATAGCATATGGCTTTTTTTAATTTTTGGTAACTTTATTTGTGACTTGACCGTTCTAGCTATTACAACATCAAAAGCATTTCTTTCTGCCACAGCTGATTTGGTGGAAATGTTTTCATACTCAATACCTCTAAGATTTTCCTTCCTTTAGCAATGTACACAATGAACCCAAAGAGTACTGTTAAAATATTAACTGTGAACCATCAGGCGTCTTGAGGAAGATTGTCTAAAATAACTGGGTGATTTGAACTTTGCTTTAGAGGCACCTTAGGGCGACTTCAGGTCCCTGAAGGGTGACTTTGCCCCTTGTGATGAGCCTTGTTAATTATTTCATAAATTGTTTTGCCAAAATATGGCTCTACTCACTACATTTTTTTATTTATTTTAAAATATAATTTAGTTCTAACAATGTTTATCAGTCTTTTTTAGTCACAGGCCAAAGGGACCTGTACCTACACAATTTTACAGGCACGCAAGAAAATTAACAAGTCCAAATTTGTTCATGTACATTTTTCAAGTGTCAATACTCTGAAATATTAAATAATCACAGATTCACAGTAAAAAATCAATAAAATCATTTTCAGTCATTTATTATCTTGAAAATTAGCATTGTCTCTCATGGAATAGAACAAGGAAAACTTGTTTTATAGGTCTAATTTTTTTTCATGAATTGTTGGAATGTACAATTTTATTTTTATATGGGTTTCCTTTAAGGCTTAAAATTTAAGCATTCTATATTATTGATGACAAGTATCAATAAATAAATTTTGCGAAAATACTGACTTTTGATTGGCTGGAAAATATTTTCTATCAGAGGATGGAAAAAAAATTGATAGTCAGAAAGACAGGCTCCCTTTGACGCCATATATCACACCTCGGGAAACTAACAGTTTTTGTGTTGATCTTTTTTAAAATTTTCCAGGTACAAAAATAAAATTGTTGAGTTTATTCTATTGTTTGAATTTATTTATAAGTATTATCTACAAAAAATATTTTCTTCATCGAGGGATAACAAAATTTCCGTTGTGCACATTTAATATAATCAGCTACGCGAATTATACAATGTGTAAAACGAAAATTTTGTTATCCCTCGATGGAGAAAATATTTTTTGTAGTTAATCCTTAAAGTGCCATACCAATGTAAAAATAGTAATTTTAAAAAATATTTATTCATATAGAAAATCAAATTTAGAAACACATTTCTAAAAACCGTTTTTAAAAATTTTTCATATTAACAGAGATATACTGACAGGTGTACTTCAAACAGATCAGTTATCTATCGATCGGTAGTTTCCGCCAAAGATCGAAAGTCTACGTCACAAGATGAACTTCTGATCTCCGGTAAACAAACAACAAACGCAAGTGGTTGAATATTTAATTCATTTTTTAACTTTAAGATGCCACTATGAGATCGCGGTGGTACTAGCAGATGAAGTTGGGTGAGATGTGTTGCAGCAAACTATGGTAACATAAATTCAGATGGAGTTTCCATGCATTCCTTTCCAAAGGACACAAAACTCCGTGATTAAGGACAGATTTCATAGAGTAAAAATAGAAGATTGTAACGGTCCAACAGTAATTTTCGGCTCTATGTTCGTTTCATTTCACACTTGAAAGCTTCCATTTCAGAGACAGTTTAGAGGAAAAAAAACAATATGTAAAATTTGTATAATAAGTATGATAGTTTTAATGACCCCCCCCTCTTTTCCCCCCAAAAAATCAAATCCACGTTTTTTTTCATATTAAAATAGGTAAAGTGTATAGTAAGCCATTTAAAATAATAAAATGGCAATGGCCACGTTTGTTTCTGCCGAAACATCTGTCATTAAATAAAATACTGTTCAAACATATTCTATCATTTCTCTTAAAAGATCCTCTATCTATTACCCCGTGGACTGTTTATATTCGATATAGAAATAAATAACAAAAGTTATTCAGTAGTCTGTCTGCTGTTTCGATATTTTCATCTTCATTAAAATCGTCGGAGTTGGAGTGGTATGGTTCAAACGGGTAAGGAGACATACGAGTGATTGCCATCGATTCAGCTGCACCATCGACAGTATTTGCGACCCGAATGATCTGAATGTGAGCTTCCACACGACAAAAACGGTTCTTTGTTTGTTTAATTTCACACTTGAACGCTTCCTTTTCAGACACAGGTTCGAAAAAAACCCAATATGTACAATATGTATATAAATTGTATAATTTGTACGATAGTTTTAAACCCCCCCCGCATCCGCATTATCGAAAAAGAACGACTTAAACAAATAAAATGGCAATGTCCCGTTTGTTTTCTAAGAAACATTTTGTCATTAAAATTCTTTCTATCGCCATTGTCCAATACCCCGCGTACTGTTTATATTCGAAAAAAAAAAATTAAAAAACAAAAGTTATACAATAGTCTGTCTGGTGTTTCGATATTTTTATCTTCATCAAAATCATCGGAGTTCTAATGGTATAGTTGATACGGGTAAGGAGTTCTGATTTTTTAAATTTTTTGTCGTAAAGTTTTATCGTTTGTACAGTGTAAATGGTGCTTATGGCATTTACCAGTTCAAACTGTGACGTCACACATGGTTTAGATAAAATACCGGAAGTGACCAGCACGTGTTCGGGAATATCCGTCAACAGGTGCAAATCGTATGTTTGACAGTTTACTACTCTCTTATTATAGAATATATTTTTATCTGACTTTTTGCCTTCTTTTTTAAACAGTATATTCTATGTTTTTCCTTTAAAACAAAAAAAATAATTTTTAGACTGGTATGGCACTTTAAATGAAAAACCAGAACTAACAGTTTGATTAAATTCTTTTATCCCACATTTCCCTAAATATTCAACTGCCACATAACTGTTCAATAAAATAAATGTTTCTTTGTTATTAGTACATAAGTTGATTGAATAATATTATGTAAAACTAGAAGTAGAGCAGGGAATTTTTTAGGATTTTGAGGCCTTTAGTCACTTTAGCACATGCGCCGAATAAGCATCTGCTCAGAAGCATGCATTCATTGTAATGGTGAAATATAATTGTACAGTATAACCAACCATATGACTTGACTTGGGGAGTTTTTTTACGTCCTACACCGACAACTTAATGCCCTTGGTCGGACGTCACCAACTATATTCTTTCAATTGCAGTGTATAAATTTGTTTAAAAAATTATTATAACAAAATATTTATAAATTTTCAAAGAATTTTTAATTATAAAACTTATTTAAAAAGGGTTTGTATATAAATCGGTTACAATTTTTCATTAAGCATGTTAAGGGCGTTTGTACTCTTCGTTTTCTCAGGGGTAATATAACCATCTGTAATTAGACGTATCTCGGGTGTAAACAAATGGCGCGTAATCCATTTGAAACCAGCAAAACATACGAAAAATGAGTTTATACACAAAATCTTTGAAATTTTTGTTTGCATAACATATTTAATCAAAAGGTGGAAGTATCTGCCAATCAGTATGATCTACAACACTTTAGTTTGCATATATTGACCAGGAGCACCACTAAATAATGTTAATCTGATTACCTGTAAAAACATTTATTTGACGATTCACACCTGCTGTTTAAAACTATCGATGTGAAATAATTAAATTTCCTGTTAATTGGCTTTTGGGGTCATAAATATGTCGTTTTACTCTTGGTAGAATGAATCTGTAATGAACAATTTTAGTACTTGTTGGAAATGAGGTTAAGAAATTGATTTAGAAATCTATCGTCAATTTTCAAATGAATTCGTCAATGACGAAAGTGGCAAGCGCTAAAAAATTCACTGGTAGAAAATGCACTAGTAAAAATATTTAATCAGATCAAAATTAAATTTGTTTATAGTGACTGCCAAAATCTTGACTAGTTAAATCTTAACAACACTCATTTCACTACCAGCAGCAACTTATTTGCCATTTCGGCCCTCAGTTCATATCCGCTCTGGAAATTCTCGTATTTTATCTGGTCTCTTTTTTTCCCCCGCAACGCTTTATGCTTAAGATTAGTCTTGATCACCCAGACGCATATATAATTGTGTCTGGGATCACTTTGTTGTAATTCTGGACCAATAGGTGGAGACAAAACAATCATTCTATTTTTAGGGTCCTATTTTTAGACCAGGAAACCCATGAAAACATATCTATACTAATAAAATGATGTCGCAGAAAGATTCTCTCTTGATTGTGCATAACAATAATATTTGTTTAAGATTCTCTTTTGATTGTGCATAACATTAATATTTGTTTAAGTAATTGATAAATTAATATTTTGTAAAAATATTCAAATGTAAACTTTGGTACAATTTTTATACACTTCTTGATATGAACAGAAGTAATTTTTAGACAATAAAAATACCATCCAAATCAAAAATAATTTTCAGGTGTAATGATAATGAGTTCAATATATAGCAATTGAATTGCAATGAAAGCGTCTGGATGATCAAGACTAGCTTCAGGTGTAGGACAACCAAATACCGGGAACCAGTCCTGAGGTTGTACCTAAAAGTAGTGCTATTTAAAAATAGCTGCTCACTGTTATAATTATAACTTTTGAACCATAATAGATATTGGAACAAACTTGGTATTTTTGGAAAGCTGAATAATTCTGGAAACAAGAGGATAAAGTTTAACTGATGTGTACTAAAGATAAAAATTATGTGAGTCATTGGATGACATGCAGTATTTTTGGACTAAACTTGAAAGTGAAAGTAGATTTTTTCACCGTGTTGACTTCCGGTTGGTCGTTCCTTCTTATATGCAATGAAAGTGGTGCTGAAATTTTGAGAGAATACTTATGTTACATGTTGTCATGTGACAGGAATATTTATTTATTTGAAACAAAGGTAAAATGTTCAGACAAATTCAAAATCAACTAATTTTATATAGCCAAAGAGGCGATACACAATGGTGGTCCTACCCCTAGTATTAAGGTACAAGTAATACAGGAACCAGCTTAACTAAGACTGGTAACAAAGTTTATTGAACTAATGGAACCAGTTTCAGTTTACTTATTTATTATGGTTATGTTTTTGCAAGAAATTACGATATGGTGAGTTAAAATAAATAAGTTAAATGCATCTTGGGCAATTTTTTAATAATAAAAATTGACACTAGCAGGGCTCGCGTTGGAGGGCGACTAGGGCGAAGAAGTCGCTTTATCGTGGTCCCACTTAGCCCTCGATCGTCTTCCAAAGCGAAGTGAAGTCGCCCTATCATTTTGTAGAATCGCCTAATGTCGCCTTTAAAATTTTATTCCAATTTTGGTAAGAATAGTTTTGATACCGCGTCATGTTTATTATGTTTACGCCCCACAAAGTCAACTGGTACCAGTTTAATTTGTATTAAGTATATCAAGCGTAGGTTTAAAATACGACCGAAAACCAGTTCAGTGCAAAAAAATATTAAATTTTCCGGAGCGGATATGAATTTGGTACCGGAGATTGCAAATGTACTACGCTGATAGGTATGAAATGAGTTTTGCAATGACAGAAACATAGTAAAAAAGTATTTTGGCAGTTACTTTAAACAAATTTAAGTAAAAAATATTTTAAAATACTTTTAATAGTGAATTTTACCATTTTACATAATATAATATGTGTCACAATGATGTAATTTTCTACTTCTATAGTTCTTATAGTACTTCATTATAATTCAATCAATTTGTATACCAATGACAAAGAAACATTTATTTTAATGAACAGTTTTGTGAAAGTTTATTCTTTTATTATTGTTATGTTTAATACATGTATTTATGAAAATGTGTGAAATAAGTATACTGAATAGTTAATCAAATCTTTGATACTTTATCCTCAATAAATTAAACTGCTAAAAAAACATATAACAATAAGAATGCAAATGCCAACACTTATTTAAAAAAAAACCCAAAGAAAACAGGACGCTTTCGCGGCATATAATGCAACTTCTCCCTGTTGTCCACCCACTTCTCCCTGTTCTATCCTCACTTCTCCCTGTCAACCAACCAAAAGAGAAGTGACTTCTCCCTATAATTTTGACCCAGCGTAAGCCCTGCACTAGCAGATTATTTTTCAGCAAATGCCAGCTGGGTATCCATAGTTCATAATTTTAGAGGCCCAGACTGGATTGTACACACCACTGGCATCGGACTACCAGTTTAATTAGAAGACTGGAATATGAATGTTAATTTAATGTTTGGAAACATGTAACAATGGAATTATAATTTGTCCATTTATATTTTTTTTTTGGTATCAGGACAACGAACAAAAGACAACTTGGACCAAGACAACTCGGACCAACAATGAAGACCACTCTGACAAATTATAGAAGACAACTCGGGCCATCAATACAATATTTTAAAACAACTGTTATAGCTAATTTTATTTACAAAATAAAGATTATTTGGTAATCATGATAATAAACATTTTTAATGGTGATTTGATAAAAGGCAACATCAAAGATTTATGAAATATATAGTCCTAATATACACAAATTAACACTGATTAAAAGATGTGTCACGAAATGAAGAAAGGCCAAGCCGACTTCTGATGACATCCCTAGCTTCAAAATTTGTTAAAAAGGACATTTTTGCAACATAAAACATTAATTGTTCCAAACATGGACAGAGAGTATCTATCTTGTAAGACTACTATTCGAAAGTGACAAGCAGTTGTATGTGCATGTAGACTGTGACAGGTAGCTGCTCAGAATATGTACGGATATTCCAAGATCTGTCAGGGTTTCTGTGTCCACATATGTCCACGAAACACTGATAAAAACTTAGGAAATACTCGTGCTAGAAGTCACTATTTTGATTGGCTACATCATACCTGAATGTAGCCAATCAAAAGCTCGCTTTCATTCAAGACTTGGTTATGGTATATCCCGATGTCGATTGTAAATAAATTAAACGGATGTGTTGCATAGACCATGTGAAAATACATGTATTTTGTACAGCATTGGTAATAGTTTGTTATTACCGCATTATTTATTAGTTGCGATACTTTTTCTTCCTACTCAAGAAAGTAAGAATGACTTCTGCCAACCACTTGCATCCTTCAAGCAATTTCATTAGTTGATATTTTGAATGTTTGACGTCACATGAAAATCTTCTAGCCCGGGAATTTCCTAGCAAAGTTTGTCAGGGTCTCGTGGACACATAAACCCTGACATGTGAGGATGGAATGATGAAAGAAACAAGAACTACAAATGTATTGACTGTACAACAAATGCTACCACAGTGAGTGCTACTACCCCAGCTATTGATCTTTGGGGCAAAGGGCAAAACTTAAGGTGGATGTATATACATGTACTAGTATTGTCAAGGTATACTGTGAACTATATATGACCAAATGAATTGAAATTTAAATGTGAAGTTGTAGATAACTTTAAATTTTTTCAACAAAGCTATATATTAAAAAGTTATTTGTTAAGTCTTGTTGTATGATTACTCTTTTTATGCATCAAGTATACTTTACCTTAGAACAGTGCAAATAGCAGTATCATCAGATTATATTATAACCAAAAGTTGTGTACCACACTAGGGGAACATGCACACTTGTTTATCTGATTTCCTATAAACGCATCATGGATCAACAGCTGTTCGTTTATAATTGTATTCATGTGTCAATCATCGCGAACTCTGCGGCAGATCCACAGCTCGTTATGTTATCTAAAAATAGATTTTATTACCTTCGTTGATTTGACCCAATTTTTGCCGCGAGGCTAGTTCCCGTTCACACTTATCGACTACACATAAAAATACAAAAGGAAACAAAGAAATGGATTCTCACATGTTTAATTTTGAACAAATTACTTAAGAAATCTAAACAATATGGGATAAGCCATAAGAGCAGCTCTATGACTATGATACTTATAAAAAGCTGTCAAATGACTAACAGTAACAAAAAAATGTTATCCGTTTTCACGTCGTCTAAAATTTCTTGTACATTTTACCTTTTATAACATTGCATATAGTTCAATCCTCTGTACTGTTATTGGTGTAAGATGCTTCGTGTTTTTAAGTGTGGTAAAACTCATCTGCAACCGGAGGCTGTCAACTAGCGCCATGCTTGTTTATCAAAATACAACGAAGATTCCTTTATAGGATAACATTTATTTAATGTAAAAATACACATATTAAGAAATTTATCTTTGACATCGGTTTAATAAATATAATAACTATTAATAATATACTGTATTAATCGTGTTGAAGAAGCATTTTTTAATTTGTAACTACAATTTGTATATAGTTATTTTATCGTTTAGTTTTCCTTTATTTGGAACATTTCGGAATTTTTCGTTGCACTGTGATAAGTCGTGAGGATAACAGTTGACGAAACCATGGATAGTGAAGCAGTCGAATATATGCTGATCTTGAAGAGAAATGTCACCGAATTGAAGCGACAGGCTTCAGAATGGGGCATGACAACCGACGAAATAAATACCTGCATTGATAAAGCATTAGAAAATGAAAAACATGTTGTCCAAAGCCAGACAGACAAGTTTACAACAAGAGAAATATGGTTGAAATTTTGTCAAGCTTTTAAGTTGGTATTCAAGGTGTTTGGCATCATATTGGCAGTGATTTTTGCTTTATTGTTTATAGCATCTTATAGTGAATCAGCTGGAAACTTTGTTGGAAAGGTTCTACAACCATATGGATATCCAATTTTCCGATTCATCAGATTGGCAACTTTACCACTTCACAAGATAGTAAATATAACATGTAAGGATCATTTTGATGTAAACAAAAACAATTGATTATGAACCAGGGTTTTTCTCATTTTTTGCCACCTCTTGTATCCCACGTTTAAAATCAATGTCACCATTTGCTGTTATAAAAAATTTATTTTACCCAAACCCGAGACTATCGGAATATTGGAACCTCGCTAAGTCTTCAGTTAAGTATGTACGATTTCATGGTCAGAAAAGTGACAGGAACAAGATTTTAATAGTGAAAAATTGCGAGTAATTTTCACAGTTGCCCTTTTTGTATGTCATTTTGTAGTTGGGTTCGTTAGGGTAGAAATGAATAAGGGAACTTTATCCTTTATCCATCATGAAAAACTAAATATAAAGAATCAAATATATTTATCCATGGAATAAAAATTTGTTCGTAAAGATCTTGTCAAAATGTCTATGAATCAAATATATAAAAATGTTCAATTGCAAAAAAATAATAAAATACTATAAAAATAATTTAAATAAAAACTCTCATTCAATAATTGATAAAAATTGTAATAAAATAAACCATACCATTAGTGTGACAATGCAAAATATATAAACACAATGAAATAAATAAAACACAAAGATCAAAATCTATGCCGGCCACAATTTTGATGAACTTCATAATTGACGACTTTCCAATTTAAAAAACGCCACCTAGTGTCCACTTCCGGTACTAAAAACTGCGGCTAATTAGCCGCAGTTTGTCCTGTTGAAAACTTATAAAAATGGGCAATTATCTTTGATAAATTTTTACGCTTTTTGTTAATTACAGGTGTCAAAATCTAATTGAAGATGTAATTAAAACCCCATGCTGTGTAAACATGTTTGTTAATTAATAAACCTTAATGTTTATTAACCCATTTACCTGATGCTAAGGTAGAACCCCAGCTGTTTTATAGCTTGATTAAACAAGCTTACCAGTGACATACCTGTTCTAATATTCAAACTCACCTGTTGCCTATGGCTATAGTAACATCTACTAATGAGGTTAATTAGATAATTTAATTGGCATAGTCAAACCATACAAAAAACAATGTAAAATCTTTATTTCAATGTCATAGTCTTTTAGTGATGATAGCCGTAGTTTTTTAACTGGAAGTAAAAAGGGAGATAAATCATGTAAAACTGGAAATGGGTCAATTTGTTAATTAATATTCCAGGAACCGTAGAAATACAGCAAATGCACTTGGAACCCAGAATTGCACTTAAATTTCATGATAACATAACTAAAAGAGCACAAAGTTCATGTTGTAACAAAGAAACTTATTATAAAGAATTAGAATCCCAATTTTTCTAAAAGAAATATTTCAAAATAGGTGAAATATCGATTATTTTTATCGGCACAAGCCAGGACAATACAAAAACAAACACTGCAGGAAGCCAAGCTTGGCACAATAAACATGTTATAATTGCTGTAATTACTTGTTACATGTAGCTGTCTTTAACTGTCATGTAAAATTCACTTTTATAACATTTTAAAACAAAAATGGAGTATATAAAACGTTTAAAATCTGCCATAAAATATTACTTTAATGTGTGTTTGGATAATGCATGCTTTCAAGAAGGTTCCATAAAATGTGATCCTCCTTTTCTGAGGGTGCATTCCAGTTTGTCGAATCCCAAATTGCCGATTCCCAGATTGCCGCGTCCAATTTGCCAATTCCCAGTTTGCCGATTATATATTATTAAACCAATTAAGAACAATCCAAATGGTGTAAAAAGAATTGTATCGAGAACAATGTGTGTTTGTGAAAAATTAATTATATAAATTAAATAATTTAAGTGACATAAAAGGAATTATCGGCTTATTAAATTATAAAGTATCGGCTTGGCACATTCTTTGCTTTAAACAAATATGATAAGCTGAGAAAAATCAAGTTACTGGAGTGGTTTTCACAAAAAGTCGTAAGTGTAAAAACTATCGTAAGTGTTGGAAGATCAAAGGGAAATGCATTGTGACGTCAGAACTTACGATATATTTTACACTTACGTCATTTTGTGAAAAGCACTGCAGAACTTTACCGACAATTATGTGTGCTTAATTTAGGCAATCTTGCACAATTATAAATTATCAGCTTGGGTCGTTATTGTTTAGAATTAATATAAAAGCTAACAATTAGTGATTTAAAAAATTTAAATTGATATAAAAAAGAAAATTTAAAAAAGAATTGCATTTTTGAGTTATTGAACTTAAGCAAAATATTTTCTTTAATGGTAAAATATCAATGAATCGGCAAACTGGTAATCGGCTAATTGGACGCGGCAATCTGGGAATCGGCAATTTGGGATTCGGCAAATTGGCACTAAACCTTTTCTGATGGTATCTCTCACTGGGTTTTCTGGACTGTACCCCAATTAATAATTAAGCTTAGAAATCTCGGGTGTGACTTTATACCCAAACTTACCCAAACTATACCCAAACACACATTAAACTAATATTTTTGCATTTCTATTATGTTTAAACATTTTATATACTATATTTTTGATGGAAAACGTTATAAAAGTGAATTTAAGATGAAGATTTTCACTGTTAAAATCGATCTTATGAAGCCCCTAATGATCGTGAAAAATGTATTACCCAAACTCTTATTAAAATGACGTTATTGGTACTAAATAAACAACAAAAGCATTTTTAAATGCAAATTTATTCCATATGAAATTTCAGTTTTAAAAAACATGGTAAATATAACACATGACAATAACGTATAAATATCACAGAAAATAGTAAAAATGAAAAAAGGTTATGTCCAACCACACATGCTGTCATCGACTACACAAACAGTACTGGTCTATCCCCATCTAACTGCGAACCTCCATCTTTAATATGTTATACCAAACAACAAATTGAAGATGTGAAACTTAATCCATTAAGAAAAAGACAAAGACTTTGTTCTTGGAGTTGACAAAACGTTTAATCTCGGACCAACATATGTCACAAACTTTGTGCATAAAAGCTGTGAAAAAGGAGTGTAGGACAAAATCCCACTGGACAAAATCCCTTCCGTGTAATTTAGCATAGGCGGACAAATTCCCCCTCGTTAAATTTACAAGGCGGACAAAATCCCCCTGTAAAATTTTCAAGGCGGACAAAATCCCTCCCAAATATGATTTTTTTAAATGCATTTTTGTAAATGTTCACACCATACAGTCTCGTACATATACAGATAAACCTTAAAAAATGACATGATATTTTACTAAAAAGCCCTCTGATGGGCATTGCTTAATTGTTGACTTGTTAATTAATATGTTTGTGATCAAACAAGTATCGCTTACTTGAGCAAAACATTCTCTATATCTTTTAGAAAATTGAAACGGGTATGGCTTTTACTAATAAAGTTAAAATTTTGTAAAATAATGTTATAATTTAGTTCAATAGCTTGAATTGTTTGTTCGGTAAATAATAATGAAAGGGATCTAATTGGTTCGACATTATTTCATTGGGATAGCTCCTATTACACATATCATACATTTTTCTCTCATGCCAAAGCCCGATAACAGACAGACGTTAAATGTGTATTCGTATTGGCAGTGACGACGAGGGCGGTTTAACTAAAGCTATTGACAAGGTTTTCCTAAACGAAACAAGACTATTATGCACCAAACATACCAAAGACAATGTGACGGATTATGTAAAAATAAGTTGCCGATGACGATGACTAAAAGAACAACGCACTGCAGTTGTAATTACTGTTATCCTCAATGTTGTTAGTGCACTTTTCTCCTTGTTAGTGTACTAACTATTAGTTTGCGGTATTTCCATGGGCCCCTTTTGTCGCGCACGTGTGATCAGTGCTATTTTTAGAATAAAATCCCAGATTAAGGTTAACATGAAGTGTGAAAATAGAAATGAATTTTGAAATAATGCAATTATGCATTTATTTATATGAATTCATATATTACTTATTGAGTAATTTATCAATGGAAACAAAGTCGTAGTTCCCACATTAAATTTGTAGGCGCAATATACCACCTCAAAGTTTTTTTTTATAAACAGAACAAAAATAAAGCCGTGTATCAAACAATACTTCAAAGTCAGTCAGTTACTACAAAAATGTTTATTTAGTAATAATTGTTAATCAATAAAGATCACCTGTCACAAGTGTATAAATATAATATGCAATTGTTCGCACCACATCGTTCACTCTAAAATCAAGAAATCAAAGGACTGCAGTGCGTGGTCATACAGTTCTTTCGATCTCTAATTTGGGTAATTTTGTTTTAAAATTGCAATTTCTACTAAATATTTATTATTTAATATAAAAAATGTCATTTTAATGAGTGTTTGGGTATACATTTTTCACGATCATAAGGGGCTTCTTAAGATCACTTTAACAGCGAAAATTGTCATGTTAACTTCACTTTTATAACATTTTCCATCAAAAATATAGTAAATAAAATGTTTAAACATAATAGAAATGCAAAAAATGTTATATTAATGTGTGTTTGGGTATAGTTTGGGTATGTTTGGGTAATTTGGGTAAGTTTGGGTAAAAAGTCACACCGAGAAATCTCCTCCAATTAATATATAGAAAGCATGATTCCTGTATCGCTTATTACACTGAATATAGTTTCTAATGTCATGAAATTATTTTTATTTTATACACATATAAATTAATTAAATTTTTGTAGATCTTTGCAACTTTTATTAAAATGTTAAAATTTTTAACAAATTTATATATTGAAGTTAATAATTACACTAATTACAATTAATATCATGTATTTCCTTCCTTTAAACACACTTTCAAAATTTGAATAAATATTTATTACAAATTTAAATGCAAAATACAACCCATTCTCTTTTAATTTGGTGTCCACCTGTTGCACTTGTTATGTAAACACAGGTGTGATGAACAAATGGTTCAATCAACAACAATGTTGTAAGTTGTACAGGGGGGGGGGGGGGGTACACCCTAGGTAGCTAATACCTGTTCATATAATTTGTCTAATTGTTGAAAGCAATGGTAAACATTAAAAAAAACCATACCAGGCGGCTTTGTTTTCACCTAGTCGGGACTAGTACAACTGACTAATTTTTTAATTAATAAAAACTGATGGGTTTTTTTTTCAAAAATACATCAATTTATTGATATTTTAATATAGTGCCAGTTCCCAGAGTTAAGAAAGCTGTAAATACGATCATATCAGTGTCCAAACTATTTCGTTAATTACAGTAGTAGGACAATATGGAAATATTGTTAGATTCCAGTCCCATTGATTTATAGGTTACTGACCCAAACAAAGTAATGTCTAACAAGGTACTAGTATATGAATATATTTTTTCATTAACTGAATTGTTATGACACATGTATCATGTGTATTTGACCACATAATGTAGCATTTGGAGCAAAATGGCAAGCAAATGAGAACAAAATTATTGCCAGGGTTCAGTGAAAAACACAGAAAAATTGACATGTTGTGGAAACCCTCATGTTTATTGTTTATTAAAACCCATATCTGCAGTAAATTTTATTTTTTTTAAATGATGTAAAATGGGAACCACTTTTTAAATAATAATTTTCAATACCAGCATAGCATACCTTTGATTTTCTAAGGAATCAGTCCGGCTGATCTCTGAGTTTTCAGCTAATAGGTTAAATGCGTACATGTAGGATTCCTCTCGGGCTTACACTGATATTTGTAGCAGGAAATAATCAGCCCTACCACTCACTGGAGTTGAACTGAAATCAGTTACGATGTTTGTATAATATGTATCCTACTTAGTTTTTATTTAACCAATGATTCAATTAATGTAGCTTAACCTACATGTATTAGACGATTGATGTTCACATAGACTGATTATATGACCCTTTGTGAGTGTTACATGTGTTATACACAGGAGATTACAGTAAATGAGTTCTGCTGTGGATTTGAAGCTACAGAACATATAATGCCCTAAAAAAAATCTATACCTGGCTGACCAATCTATACCTGGCTGACCAATCTATACCTGGCTGACCAATCTATACATGGCTGACCAATCTATACATGGCTGACCAATCTATACATGGCTGACCAATCTATACATGGCTGACCAATCTATACCTGGCTGACCAATCTATACATGGCTGACCAATCTATACCTGGCTGACCAATCTATACATGGCTGACCAATCTATACATGGCTGACCAATCTATACATGGCTGACCAATCTATACCTGGCTGACCAATCTATACATGGCTGACCAATCTATACCTGGCTGACTAATCTATACATGGCTGACCAATCTATACATGGCTGACCAATCTATACATGGCTGACCAATCTATACATGGCTGACCAATCTATACATGGCTGACCAATCTATACATGGCTGACCAATCTATACATGGCTGACCAATCTATACATGGCTGACTAATCTATACCTGGCTGACCAATCTATACCTGGCTGACCAATCTATACCTGGCTGACCAATCTATACCTGGCTGACCAATCTATACATGGCTGACCAATCTATACATGGCTGACTAATCTATACCTGGCTGACCAATCTATACATGGCTGACCAATCTATACATGGCTGACCAATCTATACCTGGCTGACCAATCTATACATGGCTGACCAATCTATACATGGCTGACCAATCTATACATGGCTGACCAATCTATACATGGCTGACTAATCTATACCTGGCTGACCAATCTATACCTGGCTGACCAATCTATACATGGCTGACTAATCTATACATGGCTGACCAATCTATACATGGCTGACTAATCTATACCTGGCTGACCAATCTATACCTGGCTGACCAATCTATACCTGGCTGACCAATCTATACCTGGCTGACCAATCTATACCTGGCTGACCAATCTATACATGGCTGACAAATCTATACATGGCTGACAAATCTATACCTGGCTGACCAATCTATACCTGGCTGACCAATCTATACCTGGCTGACCAATCTATACCTGGCTGACCAATCTATACCTGGCTGACTAATCTATACATGGCTGACCAATCTATACCTGGCTGACCAATCTATACATGGCTGACCAATCTATACATGGCTGACCAATCTATACATGGCTGACCAATCTATACATGGCTGACCAATCTATACATGGCTGACCAATCTATACATGGCTGACCAATCTATACATGGCTGACTAATCTATACCTGGCTGACCAATCTATACATGGCTGACCAATCTATACCTGGCTGACTAATCTATACATGGCTGACCAATCTATACCTGGCTGACCAATCTATACATGGCTGACCAATCTATACATGGCTGACCAATCTATACATGGCTGACCAATCTATACATGGCTGACCAATCTATACATGGCTGACCAATCTATACATGGCTGACTAATCTATACCTGGCTGACCAATCTATACCTGGCTGACCAATCTATACCTGGCTGACCAATCTATACATGGCTGACCAATCTATACATGGCTGACCAATCTATACCTGGCTGACCTATCTATACATGGCTGACCAATCAATACATGGCTGACCAATCTATACCTGGCTGACCAATCTATACCTGGCTGACCAATCTATACATGGCTGACCAATCTATACATGGCTGACCAATCTATACATGGCTGACCAATCTATACCTGGCTGACCAATCTATACCTGGCTGACCAATCTATACCTGGCTGACCAATCTATACATGGCTGACCAATCTATACATGGCTGACCAATCTATACATGGCTGACCAATCTATACATGGCTGACCAATCTATACCTGGCTGACCAATCTATACATGGCTGACCAATCTATACATGGCTGACCAATCTATACCTGGCTGACCAATCTATACCAGGCTGACAAATCTATACCTGGCTGACCAATCTATACATGGCTGACCAATCTATACATGGCTGACCAATCTATACATGGCTGACCAATCTATACCTGGCTGACCAATCTATACATGGCTGACCAATCTATACATGGCTGACCAATCTATACATGGCTGACCAATCTATACCTGGCTGACCAATCTATACATGGCTGACTAATCTATACCTGGCTGACCAATCTATACCTGGCTGACCAATCTATACATGGCTGACCAATCTATACATGGCTGACCAATCTATACATGGCTGACCAATCTATACATGGCTGACCAATCTATACATGGTTGACCAATCTATACCTGGCTGACCAATCTATACCTGGCTGACCAATCTATACCTGGCTGACCAATCTATACCTGGCTGACCAATCTATACCTGGCTGACCAATCTATACATGGCTGACCAATCTATACATGGCTGACCAATCTATACCTGGCTGACCAATCTATACATGGCTGACTAATCTATACCTGGCTGACCAATCTATACATAGCTGACCAATCTATACCTGGCTGACCAATCTATACCTGGCTGACTAATCTATACATGGCTGACCAATCTATACCTGGCTGACCAATCTATACCTGGCTGACCAATCTATACCTGGCTGACCAATCTATACCTGGCTGACCAATCTATACCTGGCTGACCAATCTATACATGGCTGACCAATCTATACCTGGCTGACCAATCTATACATGGCTGACTAATCTATACCTGGCTGACCAATCTATACATAGCTGACCAATCTATACCTGGCTGACCAATCTATACCTGGCTGACTAATCTATACATGGCTGACCAATCTATACCTGGCTGACCAATCTATACCTGGCTGACCAATCTATACATGGCTGACCAATCTATACATGGCTGACCAATCTATACATGGCTGACCAATCTATACATGGCTGACCAATCTATACATGGCTGACCAATCTATACCTGGCTGACCAATCTATACATGGCTGACCAATCTATACATGGCTGACCAATCTATACACGGCTGACCAATCTATACATGGCTGACCAATCTATACATGGCTGACTAATCTATACATGGCTGACCAATCTATACCTGGCTGACCAATCTATACATGGCTGACCAATCTATACATGGCTGACCAATCTATACCTGGCTGACCAATCTATACCTGGCTGACCAATCTATACATGGCTGACCAATCTATACATGGCTGACCAATCTATACATGGCTGACCAATCTATACCTGGCTGACCAATCTATACATGGCTGACTAATCTATACATGGCTGACCAATCTATACATGGCTGACCAATCTATACCTGGCTGACCAATCTATACATGGCTGACCAATCTATACATGGCTGACCAATCTATACATGGCTGACCAATCTATACATGGCTGACCAATCTATACCTGGCTGACCAATCTATACATGGCTGACTAATCTATACATGGCTGACCAATCTATACATGGCTGACCAATCTATACCTGGCTGACCAATCTATACATGGCTGACCAATCTATACATGGCTGACCAATCTATACCTGGCTGACCAATCTATACATGGCTGACCAATCTATACCTGGCTGACCAATCTATACATGGCTGACCAATCTATACATGGCTGACCAATCTATACATGGCTGACCAATCTATACATGGCTGACCAATCTATACCAGGCTGACCAATCTATACATGGCTGACCAATCTATACCTGGCTGACTAATCTATACATGGCTGACCAATCTATACCTGGCTGACCAATCTATACCTGGCTGACCAATCTATACATGGCTGACCAATCTATACATGGCTGACCAATCTATACATGGCTGACCAATCTATACATGGCTGACCAATCTATACATGGCTGACCAATCTATACATGGCTGACTAATCTATACCTGGCTGACCAATCTATACCTGGCTGACCAATCTATACCTGGCTGACCAATCTATACATGGCTGACCAATCTATACCTGGCTGACCAATCTATACATGGCTGACCAATCTATACATGGCTGACCAATCTATACCAGGCTGACCAATCTATACATGGCTGAACAACCTATACCTGGCTGACCAATCTATACCTGGCTGACTAATCTATACCTGGCTGACCAATCTATACATGGCTGACCAATCTATACATGGCTGACCAATCTATACATGGCTGACTAATCTATACATGGCTGACCAATCTATACATGGCTGACCAATCTATACATGGCTGACCAATCTATACATGGCTGACCAATCTATACATGGCTGACCAATCTATACATGGCTGACCAATCTATACATGGCTGACAAATCGACAGATCTATACCTGGCTGACCAATCTATACATGGCTGACCAATCTATACATGGCTGACCAATCTATACCTGGCTGACCAATCTATACCTGGCTGACCAATCTATACCTGGCTGACCAATCTATACATGGCTGACCAATCTATACATGGCTGACCAATCTATACATGGCTGACCAATCTATACATGGCTGACCAATCTATACATGGCTGACCAATCTATACATGGCTGACCAATCTATACATGGCTGACAAATCGACAGATCTATACCTGGCTGACCAATCTATACATGGCTGACCAATCTATACATGGCTGACCAATCTATACATGGCTGACCAATCTATACCTGGCTGACCAATCTATACCTGGCTGACCAATCTATACATGGCTGACCAATCTATACCTGGCTGACCAATCTATACATGGCTGACCAATCTATACCAGGCTGACAAATCTATACCTGGCTGACCAATCTATACATGGCTGACCAATCTATACCTGGCTGACCAATCTATACATGGCTGACCAATCTATACATGGCTGACTAATCTATACATGGCTGACCAATCTATACATGGCTGACCAATCTATACCTGGCTGACCAATCTATACCAGGCTGACAAATCTATACCTGGCTGACCAATCTATACATGGCTGACCAATCTATACATGGCTGACCAATCTATACATGGCTGACTAATCTATACATGGCTGACCAATCTATACCTGGCTGACCAATCTATACCTGGCTGACCAATCTATACCTGGCTGACCAATCTATACATGGCTGACCAATCTATACCTGGCTGACCAATCTATACATGGCTGACCAATCTATACATGGCTGACCAATCTATACATGGCTGACCAATCTATACATGGCTGACCAATCTATACATGGCTGACCAATCTATACCTGGCTGACCAATCTATACATGGCTGACTAATCTATACATGGCTGACCAATCTATACCTGGCTGACCAATCTATACCTGGCTGACCAATCTATACATGGCTGACCAATCTATACCTGGCTGACCAATCTATACATGGCTGACCAATCTATACATGGCTGACCAATCTATACCTGGCTGACCAATCTATACATGGCTGACCAATCTATACATGGCTGACCAATCTATACCTGGCTGACCAATCTATACATGGCTGACCAATCTATACATGGCTGACCTAATCTATACATGGCTGACCAATCTATACCTGGCTGACCAATCTATACATGGCTGACCAATCTATACATGGCTGACCAATCTATACATGGCTGACCAATCTATACATGGCTGACCAATCTATACAATGGCTGACTAATCTATACATGGCTGACCAATCTATACATGGCTGACCAATCTATACATGGCTGACCAATCTATACCAGGCTGACAAATCTATACCTGGCTGACCAATCTATACATGGCTGACCAATCTATACATGGCTGACCAATCTATACATGGCTGACCAATCTATACCTGGCTGACCAATCTATACATGGCTGACCAATCTAATACATGGCTGACCAATCTATACCTGGCTGACCAATCTATACATGGCTGACAATCTATACCTGGCTGACCAATCTATACATGGCTGACCAATCTATACCTGGCTGACCAATCTATACATGGCTGACCAATCTATACATGGCTGACCAATCTATACA
>OX104120.1:31634442-31840025 GCA_944474755.1 Limnoperna fortunei | reverse complement strand
CTGACCAATCTATACATGGCTGACCAATCTATACCTGGCTGACCAATCTATACCTGGCTGACCAATCTATACATGGCTGACCAATCTATACATGGCTGACCAATCTATACCTGGCTGACCAATCTATACATGGCTGACCAATCTATACCTGGCTGACCAATCTATACCTGGCTGACCAATCTATACATGGCTGACCAATCTATACATGGCTGACCAATCTATACATGGCTGACCAATCTATACCTGGCTGACCAATCTATACATGGCTGACCAATCTATACCTGGCTGACCAATCTATACATGGCTGACCAATCTATACCTGGCTGACCAATCTATACCTGGCTGACCAATCTATACATGGCTGACCAATCTATACATGGCTGACTAATCTATACATGGCTGACAAATCTATACATGGCTGACAAATCTATACCAGGCTGACCAATCTATACATGGCTGACCAATCTATACATGGCTGACCAATCTATACCTGGCTGACCAATCTATACATGGCTGACCAATCTATACATGGCTGACCAATCTATACATGGCTGACCAATCTATACATGGCTGACCAATCTATACATGGCTGACCAATCTATACCTGGCTGACCAATCTATACATGGCTGACCAATCTATACCTGGCTGACCAATCTATACCTGGCTGACCAATCTATACCTGGCTGACCAATCTATACATGGCTGACCAATCTATACCTGGCTGACCAATCTATACCTGGCTGACCAATCTATACATGGCTGACCAATCTATACATGGCTGACCAATCTATACCTTGCTGACCAATCTATACATGGCTGACCAATCTATACCTGGCTGACCAATCTATACATGGCTGACCAATCTATACCTGGCTGACCAATCTATACATGGCTGACCAATCTATACATGGCTGACCAATCTATACCTGGCTGACCAATCTATACCTGGCTGACCAATCTATACATGGCTGACCAATCTATACCTGGCTGACCAATCTATACATGGCTGACCAATCTATACCTGGCTGACCAATCTATACATGGCTGACCAATCTGAACATGGCTGACCAATCTATACCTGGCTGACCAATCTATACATGGCTGACCAACCTATACATGGCTGACCAATCTATACCTGGCTGACCAATCTATACATGGCTGACCAATCTATACCTGGCTGACCAATCTATACCTGGCTGACCAATCTATACATGGCTGACCAATCTATACATGGCTGACTAATCTATACATGGCTGACCAATCTATACCTGGCTGACCAATCTATACCTGGCTGACCAATCTATACATGGCTGACCAATCTATACATGGCTGACTAATCTATACATGGCTGACCAATCTATACCTGGCTGACTAATCTATACATGGCTGACCAATCTATACCTGGCTGACCAATCTATACATGGCTGACCAATCTATACATGGCTGACCAATCTATACATGGCTGACTAATCTATACATGGCTGACCAATCTATACCTGGCTGACCAATCTATACCTGGCTGACCAATCTATACATGGCTGACCAATCTATACATGGCTGACCAATCTATACATGGCTGACCAATCTATACATGGCTGACTAATCTATACATGGCTGACCAATCTATACATGGCTGACCAATCTATACATGGCTGACCAATCTATACCTGGCTGACCAATCTATACATGGCTGACCAATCTATACCTGGCTGACCAATCTATACATGGCTGACCAATCTATACCTGGCTGACCAATCTATACATGGCTGACCAATCTATACATGGCTGACCAATCTATACATGGCTGACCAATCTATACATGGCTGACCAATCTATACCTGGCTGACCAATCTATACATGGCTGACCAATCTATACCTGGCTGACCAATCTATACATGGCTGACCAATCTATACATGGCTGACCAATCTATACATGGCTGACCAATCTATACATGGCTGACCAATCTATACCTGGCTGACCAATCTATGACCAATCTATACATGGCTGACCAATCTATACCTGGCTGACCAATCTATACATGGCTGACCAATCTATACATGGCTGACTAATCTATACATGGCTGACCAATCTATACCTGGCTGACCAATCTATACATGGCTGACCAATCTATACATGGCTGACCAATCTATACATGGCTGACTAATCTATACATGGTTGACCAATCTATACATGGCTGACCAATCTATACCTGGCTGACCAATCTATACATGGCTGACCAATCTATACATGGCTGACCAATCTATACATGGCTGACAAATATATACATGGCTGACCAATCTATACCTGGCTGACCAATCTATACATGGCTGACCAATCTATACATGGCTGACCAATCTATACATGGCTGACCAATCTATACCAGGCTGACCAATCTATACATGGCTGACCAATCTATACATGGCTGACCAATCTATACATGGCTGACCAATCTATACATGGCTGACCAATCTATACATGGCTGACCAATCTATACCAGGCTGACCAATCTATACATGGCTGACCAATCTATACATGGCTGACCAATCTATACATGGCTGACCAATCTATACATGGCTGACAAATCTATACCTGGCTGACCAATCTATACCTGGCTGACCAATCTATACATGGCTGACCAATCTATACATGGCTGACCAATCTATACATGGCTGACCAATCTATACCTGGCTGACCAATCTATACATGGCTGACCAATCTATACCTGGCTGACCAATCTATACATGGCTGACCAATCTATACATGGCTGACCAATCTATACCTGGCTGACCAATCTATACCTGGCTGACCAATCTATACCAGGCTGACCAATCTATACATGGCTGACCAATCTATACATGGCTGACCAATCTATACCTGGCTGACTAATCTATACCTGGCGGACTAATCTATACATGGCTGACCAATCTATACCTGGCTGACCAATCTATACCAGGCTGACCAATCTATACATGGCTGACCAATCTATACATGGCTGACCAATCTATACATGGCTGACCAATCTATACCAGGCTGACCAATCTATACATGGCTGACCAATCTATACCTGGCTGACCAATCTATACATGGCTGACCAATCTATACATGGCTGACCAATCTATACCTGGCTGACCAATCTATACATGGCTGACCAATCTATACATGGCTGACCAATCTATACATGGCTGACCAATCTATACATGGCTGACCAATCTATACCTGGCTGACCAATCTATACCTGGCTGACCAATCTATACCTGGCTGACTAATCTATACATGGCTGACCAATCTATACCTGGCTGACCAATCTATACATGGCTGACCAATCTATACCTGGCTGACCAATCTATACCTGGCTGACCAATCTATACATGGCTGACCAATCTATACATGGCTGACCAATCTATACATGGCTGACTAATCTATACATTGCTGACCAATCTATACCAGGCTGACCAATCTATACATGGCTGACAAATCTATACATGGCTGACCAATCTATACATGGCTGACCAATCTATACCTGGCTGACCAATCTATACATGGCTGACCAATCTATACATGGCTGACCAATCTATACCTGGCTGACCAATCTATACATGGCTGACCAATCTATACATGGCTGACCAATCTATACATGGCTGACCAATCTATACATGGCTGACCAATCTATACCTGGCTGACTAATCTATACCTGGCTGACCAATCTATACCTGGCTGACCAATCTATACATGGCTGACCAATCAATACATGGCTGACCAATCTATACCAGGCTGACCAATCTATACATGGCTGACCAATCTATACATGGCTGACCAATCTATACATGGCTGACCAATCTATACATGGCTGACCAATCTATACATGGCTGACCAATCTATACATGGCTGACCAATCTATACATGGCTGACCAATCTATACATGGCTGACCAATCTATACCTGGCTGACCAATCTATACATGGCTGACCAATCTATACCTGGCTGACCAATCTATACCTGGCTGACCAATCTATACATGGCTGACCAATCTATACATGGCTGACCAATCTATACATGGCTGACCAATCTATACCTGGCTGACCAATCTATACATGGCTGACCAATCTATACATGGCTGACCAATCTATACATGGCTGACCAATCTATACCTGGCTGACCAATCTATACATGGCTGACCAATCTATACCAGGCTGACAAATCTATACACGGCTGACCAATCTATACCTGGCTGACCAATCTATACCTGGCTGACCAATCTATACCTGGCTGACCAATCTATACATGGCTGACCAATCTATACATGGCTGACCAATCTATACCTGGCTGACCAATCTATACATGGCTGACCAATCTATACATGGCTGACCAATCTATACATGGCTGACCAATCTATACATGGCTGACAAATCTATACCTGGCTGACCAATCTATACATGGCTGACTAATCTATACCTGGCTGACCAATCTATACCTGGCTGACCAATCTATACATGGCTGACAAATCTATACCTGGCTGACCAATCTATACATGGCTGACCAATCTATACCTGGCTGACCAATCTATACATGGCTGACCAATCTATACCAGGCTGACAAATCTATACACGGCTGACCAATCTATACCTGGCTGACCAATCTATACCTGGCTGACCAATCTATACCTGGCTGACCAATCTATACATGGCTGACCAATCTATACATGGCTGACCAATCTATACCTGGCTGACCAATCTATACATGGCTGACCAATCTATACATGGCTGACCAATCTATACATGGCTGACCAATCTATACATGGCTGACAAATCTATACCTGGCTGACCAATCTATACATGGCTGACTAATCTATACCTGGCTGACCAATCTATACCTGGCTGACCAATCTATACATGGCTGACAAATCTATACCTGGCTGACCAATCTATACATGGCTGACCAATCTATACCTGGCTGACCAATCTATACCTGGCTGACCAATCTATACCTGGCTGACCAATCTATACCTGGCTGACAAATCTATACCAGGCTGACCAATCTATACATGGCTGACTAATCTATACCTGGCTGACCAATCTATACCTGGCTGACCAATCTATACCTGGCTGACCAATCTATACATGGCTGACCAATCTATACCTGGCTGACCAATCTATACCTGGCTGACCAATCTATACATGGCTGACCAATCTATACCTGGCTGACCAATCTATACCTGGCTGACCAATCTATTCCTGGCTGACCAATCTATACATGGCTGACCAATCTATACATGGCTGACCAATCTATACATGGCTGACCAATCTATACATGGCTGACCAATCTATACATGGCTGACCAATCTATACATGGCTGACCAATCTATACCTGGCTGACCAATCTATACATGGCTGACCAATCTATACATGGCTGACCAATCTATACATGGCTGACCAATCTATACATGGCTGACCAATCTATACCTGGCTGACCAATCTATACATGGCTGACCAATCTATACATGGCTGACTAATCTATACATGGCTGACCAATCTATACATGGCTGACCAATCTATACCTGGCTGACCAATCTATACATGGCTGACCAATCTATACATGGCTGACTAATCTATACATGGTTGACCAATCTATACATGGCTGACCAATCTATACCTGGCTGACCAATCTATACATGGCTGACCAATCTATACATGGCTGACCAATCTATACATGGCTGACAAATATATACATGGCTGACCAATCTATACCTGGCTGACCAATCTATACATGGCTGACCAATCTATACATGGCTGACCAATCTATACATGGCTGACCAATCTATACCAGGCTGACCAATCTATACATGGCAGACCAATCTATACATGGCTGACCAATCTATACATGGCTGACCAATCTATACATGGCTGACCAATCTATACATGGCTGACCAATCTATACCAGGCTGACCAATCTATACATGGCTGACCAATCTATACATGGCTGACCAATCTATACATGGCTGACCAATCTATACATGGCTGACCAATCTATACATGGCTGACAAATCTATACCTGGCTGACCAATCTATACCTGGCTGACCAATCTATACATGGCTGACCAATCTATACATGGCTGACCAATCTATACATGGCTGACCAATCTATACATGGCTGACCAATCTATACCTGGCTGACCAATCTATACATGGCTGACCAATCTATACCTGGCTGACCAATCTATACATGGCTGACCAATCTATACATGGCTGACCAATCTATACCTGGCTGACCAATCTATACCTGGCTGACCAATCTATACCAGGCTGACCAATCTATACATGGCTGACCAATCTATACATGGCAGACCAATCTATACCTGGCTGACTAATCTATGCCTGGCTGACTAATCTATACATGGCTGACCAATCTATACCTGGCTGACCAATCTATACCAGGCTGACCAATCTATACATGGCTGACCAATCTATACATGGCTGACCAATCTATACATGGCTGACCAATCTATACCAGGCTGACCAATCTATACATGGCTGACCAATCTATACCTGGCTGACCAATCTATACATGGCTGACCAATCTATACATGGCTGACCAATCTATACCTGGCTGACCAATCTATACATGGCTGACCAATCTATACATGGCTGACCAATCTATACATGGCTGACCAATCTATACATGGCTGACCAATCTATACCTGGCTGACCAATCTATACCTGGCTGACCAATCTATACCTGGCTGACTAATCTATACATGGCTGACCAATCTATACCTGGCTGACCAATCTATACATGGCTGACCAATCTATACCTGGCTGACCAATCTATACCTGGCTGACCAATCTATACATGGCTGACCAATCTATACATGGCTGACCAATCTATACATGGCTGACTAATCTATACATGGCTGACCAATCTATACCAGGCTGACCAATCTATACATGGCTGACAAATCTATACATGGCTGACCAATCTATACCTGGCTGACCAATCTATACCTGGCTGACCAATCTATACATGGCTGACCAATCTATACATGGCTGACTAATCTATACATGGCTGACCAATCTATACCTGGCTGACCAATCTATACCTGGCTGACCAATCTATACCTGGCTGACCAATCTATACATGGCTGACCAATCTATACATGGCTGACCAATCTATACATGGCTGACCAATCTATACATGGCTGACCAATCTATACATGGCTGACCAATCTATACCTGGCTGACCAATCTATACATGGCTGACCAATCTATACATGGCTGACCAATCTATACCTGGCTGACCAATCTATACCTGGCTGACCAATCTATACATGGCTGACCAATCTATACATGGCTGACCAATCTATACATGGCTGACCAATCTATACCTGGCTGACCAATCTATACATGGCTGACAAATCGACAGATCTATACCTGGCTGACCAATCTATACATGGCTGACCAATCTATACATGGCTGACCAATCTATACATGGCTGACAAATCTATACCTGGCTGACCAATCTATACCTGGCTGACCAATCTATACATGGCTGACCAATCTATACATGGCTGACCAATCTATACCTGGCTGACCAATCTATACATGGCTGACCAATCTATACATGGCTGACCAATCTATACATGGCTGACCAATCTATACATGGCTGACCAATCTATACATGGCTGACCAATCTATACATGGCTGACCAATCTATACCTGGCTGACCAATCTATACATGGCTGACCAATCTATACATGGCTGACCAATCTATACATGGCTGACCAATCTATACCTGGCTGACCAATCTATACATGGCTGACCAATCTATACATGGCTGACTAATCTATACATGGCTGACCAATCTATACATGGCTGACCAATCTATACCTGGCTGACCAATCTATACCTGGCTGACCAATCTATACATGGCTGACCAATCTATACCTGGCTGACCAATCTATACATGGCTGACCAATCAATACCTGGCTGACCAATCTATACATGGCTGACCAATCTATACCTGGCTGACCAATCTATACATGGCTGACCAATCTATACATGGCTGACTAATCTATACATGGCTGACCAATCTATACCTGGCTGACCAATCTATACATGGCTGACCAATCTATACCTGGCTGACCAATCTATACATGGCTGACCAATCAATACCTGGCTGACCAATCTATACCTGGCTGACCAATCTATACCTGGCTGACCAATCTATACATGGCTGACCAATCTATACATGGCTGACTAATCTATACATGGCTGACCAATCTATACCTGGCTGACCAATCTATACATGGCTGACCAATCTATACCTGGCTGACCAATCTATACATGGCTGACCAATCTATACCTGGCTGACCAATCTATACATGGCTGACCAATCTATACCTGGCTGACCAATCTATACATGGCTGACCAATCTATACATGGCTGACCAATCTATACATGGCTGACCAATCTATACATGGCTGACCAATCTATACCTGGCTGACCAATCTATACATGGCTGACCAATCTATACCTGGCTGACCAATCTATACATGGCTGACCAATCTATACCTGGCTGACCAATCTATACCTGGCTGACCAATCTATACATGGCTGACCAATCTATACATGGCTGACCAATCTATACCTGGCTGACCAATCTATACCTGGCTGACCAATCTATACATGGCTGACCAATCTATACCAGGCTGACCAATCTATACATGGCTGACCAATCTATACCTGGCTGACGAATCTATACATGGCTGACCAATCTATACCTGGCTGACCAATCTATACATGGCTGACCAATCTATACATGGCTGACCAATCTATACCTGGCTGACCAATCTATACCTGGCTGACCAATCTATACATGGCTGACCAATCTATACATGGCTGACCAATCTATACATGGCTGACCAATCTATACATGGCTGACTAATCTATACCTGGCTGACCAATCTATACCTGGCTGACCAATCTATACATGGCTGACCAATCTATACCTGGCTGACCAATCTATACATGGCTGACCAATCTATACATGGCTGACCAATCTATACATGGCTGACCAATCTATACCAGGCTGACCAATCTATACATGGCTGACCAATCTATACCTGGCTGACCAATCTATACATGGCTGACCAATCTATACATGGCTGACCAATCTATACATGGCTGACCAATCTATACATGGCTGACCAATCTATACATGGCTGACCAATCTATACCTGGCTGACCAATCTATACCTGGCTGACCAATCTATACATGGCTGACCAATCTATACATGGCTGACTAATCTATACATGGCTGACAAATCGACAGATCTATACCTGGCTGACCAATCTATTGTTAAGATTTTAGAAATAGCATCTTTGTTACACATGTCAGATTACATAATAAGGTCAACATACATGTGACTAAGTACAAACATAACAATTGTAAATTATGCTTATTTTAACTTTGGGATTTGTTGGATTGAAGCAAATACAAACAAGGGTACGATTGTTCATAAAACTAGTAAGATGTACACCTGAAATCAAATGTAGTTTTTTCATGATATTATCATTATTTGTATTTATGTATTTCACAGAATAAAAAAACAGAAATCTAAGTAATTTGATATGATATAGCACCATCTGTTACAAAGTAACACGCTATTTGAACAGGAATTGAGCCGTTTTTATTAGACATCATAAAGTACAGGGGATAATTAAGCGTATGGCAATATATGGCTGTATCAGTCTGCAATATCTCAATATATACCATGATCTATTGGTGGGATTAACCGGAGCATTTATATATACATATATATATAAAGAAATTTGAATTTATTCAAGTCAACCATATGTCTATCTGACTAAATTCTGGGTTGGTAATATCACTGTGATCACTGTGTTCCTTTTGAAGAAAGTTGTAACTGTCATTTTAAATATCAGATACATGTAGTAGTTGAAATTGTCAGATGACTCCTTATATGAGTTATTGCCCTTAAATGGTAATTTTTTTATGAAATTTTCTCTTTTTGTCCTGTAACTTTAAAACTATAACAGCTAGAGTAAAACTGTAAATAGAAAAAATTATAACAATACAAGCCCTACAATTCACTTTATTAGTCTGAAATTGTCAGATGACTCCTTATAGGAGTTATTGCCCTTAAATGACAATTTTTTTATGAAATTTTCCGTTTTTGTCCTGTAACTTGAAAACTATAGCAGCTAGATTGAAACTGTAAATTGCACAAATGATCAGCAATAAAGGCCCTACAATTCACTTGATTGATCTGAAATTGTCAGACAACTCCTTAACCTAAATAAGTTATTGCCCATAAATGACAATATTTTATGAAATTTTCCGTTTTTGTCCTGTTACTTAAAAACTTTAACAGCTAGAGTGAAACTGTTAATAGCAAAAATGATCAGCAATACAAGCCCTATAAATTACTATATAAGTCTGAAATTGTCAGATGACTCCTTATAGGAGTTATTGCCCTTAAATTGCCATTTTTTATGTAATTTTTCCGTTTTTGTCCTGTAACTTAAAAACCATATCAGCTAGAGTGAAATAATAAATTGCAAAAATGATCAGCAATAAAAGCCCTACAATTCACTTTATTGGCCTGAAATTGTCAGATGACTCCTTATAGGGGTTATTGCCCTTAAATGACAATTTTGTTATGAAATTTTCCATTTTTGTACTGTAACTTGAAAACTATAGCAGCTAGATTAAAACTGTAAATTGCACAAATGATAAGCAACAGAAGCCCTACAAATGATTGCTTAGTCCAAAATTGCAAGATGACTCTTTATACGAGTTATTGCCCTTTCATTATGAATTTGGACAAATGAACAGTTTCATCCTCACAAGTCAGGGTTTCTGTATCCACATGTGTACACGAAACCCTTACAAACTTAGCTAGGAAATTCCCTGGCTAGAAGTCACTATTTTGATTGGCTACATCATACCTTGATGTAGCCAATCAAAAACTCACTTTCATTCAAGACTTGGTTAGGGGATATCCCAATGTCTATTGTAAATGAACTAAAAGGATGTGTTGCATACACCATGTGAAAATCAGTGTAGTTTGTACAGTAGTGTTAATAGTGTGTTATTACTGTGTTATTTATTAGTTTCATTACGTTTTCTTCACACTCAAGAATGAGTAAAAATGAATACTGCCAAACACTTGCTTCTTTCAAGCAATTTCATTAGTTGATATTTTGAAGGATTGACGTCATACGAAAATCTTCTAGCCTGGGAATTTCCTAGCTAAGTTTGTCAGGGTTTCGTGGACACAGAAACCCTGACTTGTGAGGATGGAACAGTTTTTGAATTATAAATTAGTCTATAACACACCTGTTAGTAGAGTAAAACTGTAAATTTCTAAAGTACCCTAAAGGACAATGCCTAAAAACCATTTAATTTTCAGAAATTTTCTGATGGCACCTTATAGGAGTTATTGTATTTAACTAAAATTTTTCAAGAAATGTTTAGTTTTTGCACAGTAACTTAAAAGCTATAACAACCGACTGAAACTGTAAATTTCAAAAATTTTAAGATAGTTGAAGTCATTTGGATTCCAGGTTAGCGATTACAGGCTCCTGGGAGCCTCTAGTTTATTTTTCCTTATCAGAGAGTATTAACAGTACTTTATAAAGGTTCATCTTAAATAACAATAATCAACACATCCAGCGATATTGTTTTGACAGACTCTATGCATCTTGTATTACTTTAAAACAAGAGATTTTTGTCAGTTTTGACTCGTATGATTTTGTTCTATATTGTTTGTCAAAGTGATAGAAAATGACATCACTCATAGTCCGTTAACATCTGCAAATGTCCGTATTCTGCAGATTCTAGTGTATAATGAATATAGAGTGAAAAGTCATGTTTCTAGATCTTATTACAATTAAAATTTTCTTAAAATACATGATATAACATACTGGTCCTAGTAATAGTAAAACATTTATTTCGGGTTTTTTCTGAAAATAAGGATACTTACAATGTACAGTAGTTTTTTATATGCCCATCTACGACTGACTTAATATTGTATAATTGTCTGTCTGTCTGTCCACATTTAACACTCAATGTTGCAAAAGCCTTCACAGATTTTACACATGTGTTAATTATGTTAACCTTATGGTTTGTATGCCTTTTGGTAAATTATCGATTTATCGGTATAGAGTTGTGACTTTGTTCATTAAGAAAGGAGGATTTTTAGTTTTCTGACTAGTACTCAGAAGCTTTCAGCAGTTTTCTTGAAAGTTTGGGGCATTGTTAATTTTGAAAACAATTCTGGCTTTGTTTATGAAAAAAGTGGCAGTTTTTAGTGTTTAAAAACGCTTTCATCAGTTGTCTTGAAAGTTTGGGGAATTGTTTATTTTAACAGATGGAAGCTTCCTGTCATTTATATTCTGATTTATTGTTATAGAGTTATGAGATTTTGTTTGTGAAAAAAGGAAAGATTTTTGTAGTAAAATCAGTGCTAGGTACAAATAGTTTTGATTTAGAATTTAGGATAATTAAGAATGTTACATAATGTGGCATTTTCAATCTTATTAAAGTAAGTTTTTCATCTTTTACTTTCAGACTACTATGATTCTGAGTGTTTGATAGAAAATCCATTCTACAGGGAACCAGCCCACGAGTGCGACCTATGCCAAGACACTAAAGATGTCGAAGAATTAAGGACAGGACAAATTATGATTCCATTGGTCAAACGATACAGCAGACAACAGCGACCATTTGTATATACAGTAAGACATGTTCAGTAATATGTTTAATCCAGTCCATTGTTTTGCTTGACCAATAACTAATTGTGTGAACTAGTTTTTTTTTTTGCCTTATAGAGTAATGTATAGTGATTGAGAAGTTGTGGATGACTAGCTACAAAAATGTTGGTCCTGTTTTTGATCTTGGGTGGAACTATAAATTAAGGGGTCCCATAACTTGTGATTTAGCAAACACAACTTTGCATTTTATACATATTTTTTGCTATTAAACTGCTCTCGTGGTTTAATGAACAATTAATACATCTGCTTCACATAAGCCTATAATGTTTTCAGTCTATGTGTGTGTGTGAGTGTGTGTGTGTGTGTGTGTGTGTAGAGCAGGGTATCTCATGGAGCAGTAACTTGTTTTTCCTTTCTTTGCCATTCAGTTTACATTTTTTCAATGCCTAAATAATTAATTTTGAACACTTTACTTGTAGCCGTGACATTTTTGACTAACTAAAACATGCTGTGGACTGGTGATTCCCCTGTGCTGTAATGTGTCGATTTCTGTTACATGTATAGATCATTTTACATTTTTTTAGCATCAAGAAAAGTCTGGCATTGAATTTGAAGATCTTGTTAGTATGTATAACACCAACAAAGATGTTCTAGACAAATCAGTGAGCAGATTCTTCTCTTCAAACCCAGACATTCAAAGCCTTGATAGCCTGTTTGGTATGGGTACCAGTGAGGCCCTAAGGCAGAAAACAGGACTTTGTGTACACTGGTAATGTATCTGTACTGTACATAGACTGACTATGTATATTACTGCTAACAAGAGTAGGACGTTGATAGATTATTGATAATTCAGTTTGGTTTGACAAAATTTTCAGGATTTTTTCAGCTTCATCACTTTATCCAGTTTTATTGGTGGAGAAAGATCCCTCAGTTTTCCCAAAAACATATGTATGACCCTGCTACTCTCTTTCAGCGAGACGTTTGTAAAAGGCTAGTGTTTCCATAGACAGTTATAAAACAGTTCTTATTTACGCCATGATTTACTGTATTGCATTTAAGTTATTAAATGAAAAATTGTACCAGACTTCCAGACTAAAGAAAAATTGATTCCCTTAGTGGGTGGGAATTGTGTGTTTTATACTTACAACATTCAATGCAAGCATTTACAAAATCCATTAACTCCATCTATTGTTGTGTTAGATCGCCCTTGGTTAAAATAAAGTCCGACCTTCAGTAGGGTGTCTTTATGTATTTACAGGTATTCAAGGAACATGGCAAGTAGCCAAGTATTGAGGAAAATGTTTCCTAGACCCCAGTTTATCCCTCCTGATTCCGAGGTTGCCCTGGAGAAGATAGTCTACATAGATGGACCTCAGTCTCAACACTTTGAAGTGGTAAGATACAACAAGTGCCAAAGTGCCACAAAATATGCTCGTCATCACAACACGATCGTTCCTACATTTCATTTTCATTGTAAACAAATATCATGTGATATCTACAGCATTTAATTCTAGTAGCTATTTTATTGATTGACCTACTACCTAAAACAGTGTTGATGAATGGGTAAACATGGATTAGATAATCTTACATTTCCTTTGCTATGGCTTTGCATTAATCAGCTCCCATTATCTTTTTCGTTTCTTCAAATTTTTGAAAATTCTCAAAAGTTAACATTCAACTGTTAAATATAAAAATAAAATGTCAGAAATAAGGGGTAGTGTTAAAAATGAGCTTAGAAACAGATTAAAATTAATTGATTGGAGTTAAGGTGATTATTTTTATGTAGAAAAATAGAGAAGCGATTTATATATAGTTGAACCACACAAACATTTTTTTAACATCGTGAGATTGTGAAATGTACCAACTTAGACCCATGTTGCAAAATCTACTGTCTATGGATCAAGAGTTCCCATCAAAGTCTAAAAAGCATTGGACGGCAGAGGATTCTTGGACTAGAGGACATAGTTACAGTTACAACATGATGAGGTCTCTACACTTGCAAAATTTCGATAGTGCTGTGCTAAATATTTCACACATGAGTGAACATAGAAAAAAGGGTGGTGTTTACGAATATGTGCCAAGCTAAACATGATTGTTGCAGAGACACATTTTGTTCTTTTAATCATAACGATTCTAGTAGTACATAAAAATCTGTACACTACACATTTGTTTTTTACATGTTCTACCTGTCCCCAGTGGAAGTGGACAAAACTTGCAGGTTGTCTACCCTGTCCCCCAATTTTGTCCACCCTATATTTGGCACTGTCAAAAATCCTTTGAAAGAATTTAATTGAAAAATCCACAACAAACACTGGTCACTGCAGCCAGAAATGTCCAGCACAGAGTTAATGCATTCTGTGTACAGGATCTACTGTAAAGCAACCCAGCAATGTCCAGCACAGAGTTAATGCTATACAGGATCTACTGTAAAGCCACCCAGCCACAACTTTTGTTTATAGTTTTCCTACTTTATAATCTGTAATTAAAAGAAATAAAATTCCACATTTTTTATGCATACATATATGTATGTTGATTTTTCATTACATATCTTTAAGATATCTTAAGATACCTACCTACCTAGTCCTTGTTATGCCCGGATGCACACATGGCAAGGACTAGTGATCTCCAATCTTCTCTGTTCTGTTCTTTTTTCTTTATTTCCCCCAGCTAGTTCCAAATTCTTTCATTTCTGCCTCTATAGTTCACCTCCATGTAATTTTTGGTCTCCCTGGTTTTCTTCTTCCTTCCGGAGTCCACCTTAGTGCAATTTTAGCTAAGTGATCATTGTTTCTCTTTTATATATGTCCAATCCATTTACATTGCTTTTTCTTCAGTAGAGTTGCTATTTCTTCAGATCCTGCTCTTTCATGCAAATGTTTATTAGTGATCTTATCAGGCCAAAATATCTTGAGGATCTTTCTCAGGAATCCATTGTGAAAGCTGGAGAGCTTGTTCAGGTCTTGTACAGTTATTCTTCAGCATTCTGCTCCGTATAACATCACAGAGAGAGAGTACAGCTGTTGTAAATTCTCATCTTTAATCTTTTACTGATGCTAGATGACTTCCAGATGTTTCCAAGTTTAATGAATGCGCCTTTTTCTTTCTCTATTCTTGATTGTATGTCTTAATCTGCACCACCATTGGATGTTATATGATGCTATCTAAGTATGTAAAAGATGATGTGGTCTCCAGTTGTGTTCTGTTCACTACAATGTCCGGAGGTACTCTGCAGTTTAGGGCCATTACCTCTGTTTTCTTCTGGTTAATGTTTAGGCCTATTGATGCTGCATTCTAATGTAACTTTGTTGTCTTGTCTTGTATGTGGTTCTCAGGATGTGCCAGCAAGGCTTGATCATTGGCATAGTCAAGATCCTCTAGATGTGTGAACAGTTTCCATCTTATACTAGTACTTCCATCATTTAGGTTGGATCTTAAAATATAAACGTATAAATTGAGGCACCATTTTGTGTATGAGAAGTGTCCTGTCTGCTTACAAATAAAATGTACTGGTATCAAAGCTCTACTGCTTTTGGCAAATTTTTGTTCTGGTGATACCATAAAAGATGTAGCTTCCACCACTCACTGTTAAATAAGACGACCACTTCTCCCAACACTGCTAAACAAGACGACCACTTCTCCCAACACTGCTAAACAAGACGACCACTTCTCCTAACACTGTTAAACAAGATGACCACTTCTCCCAACACTGCTGAACAAGACAACCACTTCTCCTAACACTGCTAAACAAGATGACCACTTCTCCCAACACTGCTAAACAAGACGACCACTTCTCCTAACACTGTTAAACAAGATGACCACTTCTCCCAACACTGCTGAACAAGACGACCACTTCTCCCAACACTGCTGAACAAGACAACCACTTCTCCCAACACTGCTGAACAAGACGACCACTTCTCCCAACACTGCTGAACAAGACGACCACTTCTCCCAACACTCTAACCTTGATGTCCATTCCCCCCTCAACACTGCTAACGTTAGGAAGCCTTTTCCCAACACTTTCAAACATGATAAAGCTTTCTCCCAGCACTTCTGTAAGACACAACTTATAAACAGACTATAACTATCATGTTTTTCTGAATGTTGAGTGATTCCTAAAACTATACTCACCATATAAATTAAAATTAATAATTGATATTTCTTCAATTTGATTTGTGTAAACCCATCTTCAATTTGATTTGTGTAAACCCTGTCACATGACATTCTGTATTTTGAGAAATTCTTTGAAAACAGCTGATAGAAAAGTAATGTTGCACAGTTAAATTTAGAACAAATACTATTGCACAGCTGTTAATAAATTTCTTTATATTATTTCGAATTCCCCTTACACAAAGTTTAAACAGCCAATTAAAATTCTGACTATTTCTGGTTTAAAAGATGATGTCATCTGCAGTTTAAAATTTAGGAAAATCTACTTAACCTTTATGTACATTTTGAATATTTTTTTAAAAAGTTTAATTTGTATTTGTTTATTGTCAGCTGATGTTGAACAGAAATGTGAAATTTTGGTACATCAAAACAGTACACTAATTAAAAGAAACATTGATCTAAAAGCTTACAATACTAATGTGTAGAATTGAAGCCTTTAAATACAGTCGATATCAGATAACATATGGATATTTTTCCATATCAACCTAATTTAAAGGCTATAATTGTATAATATATACTAAGGATACATAAAATATATCGATTAGTTCACTGGTGGTTGATTTGTAAAAATATTGAAAGGTTGTATGAAAGAATAATTAAATAATTACAACATGGACATCGATTTCTGATTGTCTGACCTAACAATCAATGTTAATTAACCTGACTTATCCTCACATTTTAGATTTAATACATATCTAACACCTGTCATCTACATGTTTGACTTCTTGCAGGTGATTTAAAGTAAATGTGAAATTGATAATTATGACATTTAATAAACTACTTCGACATTATTTGTTTAGTCAAACTTTTAACAATATTATAATGTTTTGGGTGCTGAGTGATTATTAAGGTAGTTATGTTATCTCATAGTGGTCATGTGTTTATCAACACTGAGGTTATGGGTTCAAGCTGGATGTGCTCGCATCCATAGTACACCCCCTGAAACGTAAAACGTTCCCATTTATGCGTTCGTATTTCGTTTTCAGTTCGTTCGTATATCGTTTTCCGTTCGTCCATCCGTACGTCCGTTTGTTCGTTCGTTCGTCCGCATGCGCAAAACAAGTAAATAAAACCCGTTCGTTCATTCGTCCGCATGCGCAGTACAGGTAAAAATAAAGGTTCATTCGTTCGTCGCCAATCGCAAAAGAAAATATTTTACACTTTGTTAGTCTGATAGAAAATACTACATTCTGTTATCAAATTAAAATAACCTGAACATTAAAATGTCAAATAAATTGTATTTATTTTAAAACTATAAATTCATTAAAACCATGAACATGTTGTAAATTAAATATAAACTAAAACAATACTTTCTTCGTCTATTTTGTTATGTAAATCTACAATATTCAGGTCGTACAAATAAATATGATTTATTTTAACACTCTCCAAATTTTATAAACACATATAAAATTTTTCTATTTTAGTACCTAAAACCTTTGAAAAATGTTTTATGCTAAAGTCATTGAACATCCCTATACATTGTCTTCATTTGATACAAAAACTGAATAGCTGTTTACACAGCAAACTTAATAAAACTGAATAATGTTGCATAAAATCTTAATTTGATGGCACAACATTTGTTTGGAAATACAGAAATTTCATTTCCTAGGTTTCAAATTGCATATATAATGTCTCACCACTGATTTAGCATCTCTTAGTTAGGTCAAAGAAGTTAATTATAGTGTGCTATGGTTTAATATTGCATCTTGTAAGGTCTCGGGAGTGATTTTGCATGTGAAATATGGTTTTTAATTGTATCGCAAAGGTCTCAGGAGTGATTTTATATGTGAAATATTGGTTTTAATTGTATCACAAAGGTCTCAGGAGTGATTTTGCATGTAAAATATGGTTTTTAATTGTATTGCTAGGGTTTCAGGAGTGATTTTATATATGTAATATGGTTTTTAATTGTATCGCAAAGGTCTGAGGAGTGATTTTATATATGTAATATGGCTTTTAATTGTATCGCAAAGGTCTCAGGAGTGATTTTATATGTGAAATATTGGTTTTAATTGTATCACAAAGGTCTCAGAAGTGATTTTGCATTTAAAATATGGTTTTTAATTGTATTGCTAGGGTCTCAGGAGTGATTTTATATATGTAACATGGTTTTTAATTGTATCGCAAAGGTCTGAGGAGTGATTTTATATGTGAAATATGGTTTTAAATTGTATTGCAAAAGTCTCAGGAGTGATTTTGCATGTGAAATATGGCTTTTAATTGTATTGCTAGGGTCTCAGGAGTGATTTTATATATGTAATATGGTTTTTAATTATATCACAAAGGTCTGAGGAGTGATTTTATATGTGTAATATTGTTTTTAATTGTATCACAAAGGTCTTGGGAGGGATTTTGTATGTGAAATATGGTTTTTAATTGTATTGCTAGGGTCTTGGGAGTGATTTTATATATGTAATATTGTTTTTAATTGTATCACAAAGGTCTCAGAAGTGATTTTATATGTGTAATATGGTTTTTAATTGTATTGCAAAGGTCTCAGGAGTGATTTTATTTGTGAAATATGGTTTTTAATTGTATCGCAAAGGTCTGAGGGGTGATTTTATATGAGAAATATAGTTTTTAATTGTATTGCTAGGGTCTCAGGAGTGATTTTGTATGTGAAATATGGTTTTTAATTGTATGGCTATGGTCTCGGGACTGATTTTATATGTGTAATATGGTTTTTAATTGTATTGCTAGGGTCTCAGGAGTGATTTTGTATGTGAAATATGGTTTTTAATTGTATGGCTAGGGTCTCAGGACTGATTTTATATGTGTAATATGGTTTTTAATTGTTTTGCTAAGGTCTCGGGAGTGATTTTGTATGTGAAATATGGTTTTTAATTGTATTGCTAAGGTCTCAGTAGGGAAATTGTATGTGTTATATGGTTTTTAACTGCATAGCAAAGGTCTCAGGATTGATTTTATATTTGTATTATGGTTTTTGGTTGTATTTCTTATGTTTCAGGATTGATTTTATATGTTTAATTTAGTTTTTAATTGTATCTCAAAGGTCTCGGTAGTTTTTTTGTTAAATATGGTTTTTCATATTCTTGCAAATTAAGGTCTCGGGAGTGATATTACACATGTGATTTTAAATGTGTTATTTGAACACCACCTTGATGAACATTTTCCAATAGAGAATTTTTGTAATAAATTACCCCTTAATTTATGAAACTATAAGGTTTAACAAATATATAACACATAATAAATATACAGTTGGATTAGTACATTTCATTATATGCAATAAAGATTAATTATAAAAGCTTCCTCTGGAAGGTGTAATAATTACTGTTAGTAATCAAAATAAAATGGACGATTAAGCTCATTCCTTTTTACACTGTGATAAAAAAATATTTATAGGTCCATTATTAAAACATTTCCATGTTTAGCCCAAATCATGAACATTAATATTTAATAAAAATACCCCACAAATTTTCTCGTAGGTTTGTTATGTTGTCACGTTTTTTATGTGTGTATTACCTGTTTGAGCTGGCACAAATCATTTAAATGATGATTTAATGAAAATAAAGTATAATTATTTTATTATTTATTCCTTTTCAATTTTTTATTTGTTTACTATAAACCAGCTTGATTCTCAAGATTTTATTTAAAATGACCGAACGTTTCTTGATTTTAACAAAGCACGATATAGACGTCTCCATTCGTTTTCCCACATACGAACGATTGAAGCGTATAGCTTGTCTCTTATTGGATAGTTTTTAAATGGTTCGTCTGGACGATAAGAGCGTTCGTTCGTTCTTCGTCCGTTCGTATGTCGTTTTTGGTTCGTCCGTTTAACGTTCGTACGGGAACGTTTTACGTTTCAGGGGGTGTATAATACGACTTAATTGTTTTCAGGTCTCATTTTACCAGGCAGTATTTGTCAGTATAGTATAATACGACTTAATTTTTTCAGGTTGGCTCATTATACCCCCAGCAAACTTGTTTCGGGGGTATATAGGAATCACCCTGTCTGTCTGTCCGTCTGTCCATATCCCTTGTAAGCGCAACTCTTCCTAAACCACTTGATGAAATTTAATGAAACTTAGCATAAAGGAAGTACATTATACTAGTATGTAGATGTGCATGAAGGATTTTTATTGACCTCGGATATCATTAAGGAGAGATAAATGGACTTGAAACTGAAGCAGGGGTATCACTTTGTGAGCATGTTCACACTCCACACTTGTTTACCAGGCAGTATTTGTCAGTATAGTATAATACAACTTAATTGTTTTCAGGTTGGCTCATTTTACCAGGCAGTATTTGTCAGTATAGTTAAAGGCAGGAGGAAGGCAGTGTTGACCTCAGTGGAGGATTGTAGTCGCACTTGTTCACCATTACAAATTGACCTTGATGAAGGTCACATACGTAAGTAGTCAGATTTAACACACATTATAACCTGATGTTGTTATGGAAACCTGCCATGATGAATATACATACTGTAAAAGTATAATTTTTATCTCACCTGACCAAAAGTGTCAGTGTGAGCTATTCTCATTACCTGGTGTCTGTCGTTGTTGTCGTTGGCCGTAAACTTTTCACATTTCAATCTTATCCAAAACTACTTGGCCAATTGGAACCAAACTTGGCAGGAATGTTTATTTGGTTGTTCTGAACAAAGTTTGAGTTTTTGGTGCTGATAAACAATTAAACATGGCTTCCAGGTCCACTAATGTGTTCTGATTGGCTGAAATTTAAAAAATCTTCTTCTTGCAAACAAGATGGCAGATAGATTTGAAATACTGCAGAAATGTACCTTAGATGATCCTCTACAAAGTTTGAGTTTTTTGTGCCGATCCAAAATCTAAGATGGCCAATATTGCAGGACTTAGTTGAACATAGTGGCCCATTGGAAAAACATACAAACAACTTCTTTTAGGAAACTGTTCCACAGAAAGAAGCCAAATTATTTAAAAAATGAAGGTTGGATAGTTATCTTATTATTTTGAGTTTTTCCAGTCAATTGCAAATTCAACATGGCTTCCAGGGCCACTTATGTGTTCTGATCATGCTGATTGACTGAAATTTAAAAAATCTTCTCACAAACTGCTTGGTAGATTGATTTGAAATATTGACGCAATGTACCTTAGACAGTCCTTTACAAAGTTTGAGTTTTTTGTGCCAATCCAAGATGGCCACTACTGTGGAACACAGCTTAACATAGGACCCTATGGGAAAACCATACAAACAACTTCTTCTGATGAAACTGTTTCACACAATTAAACCAAATAATGCAGAAATGAATCTTGGATAGTAATCTTATTATTTTGAGTTTTTCAATCTGATAGGAAATTCAACATGGTTTCCAGAGCTGCAAATGTGTTCTGATTTTGAATTTTATATCAAAATTTGCAAGAAAAGTCATGTCTCTTAAAAAAAATTTTGTGCAAGTCTGGTGAGCGATAAAGGCTCTCAATAGCCTCTAGTTTACTGATAGTAATTTGTGTTGTTTCCTGTTTATACTATAGATAGTTTTATGCCGTCTTTAAATTTTGTATTAAATGAAATGTATTGTTTTTCCTCCAAAGACTTAAACAGTTACATGACACTGTAATACCAAATATACATAAAAGTCAATGAATACTTATCAAGAGGTACATGTAGTTGATTTTTGAAAATAATAATATGTTTGCATTTCTATACTCGTACTGTTTATGTATGACACCTGTCATACAGGCTTGCACTGATTTCCTGGGGCAGCAGATTTTAAGTCACTGTGAATAGATGTGTAAACACTGGCTGTGTAATATTTAAAGCTATAATAAGTATTTAAGACAGTAAATTAACCTGTTACAGATTTATATGTAACTGCACTTCATAAGGTTTTGTATTATTTATACATATGAGAGAATCAAACTATTATTGGTAACTTAAATATGTTCCTCTTTTTGCAATAACTGTATCATTTGTTTATTTTTGTGGTTTATGTATGGAGGCTTATCTTGGGCAAAGTAAATTGTTTTATAAGGCTTTCCTGGGGTACCATTAGGGGAACTAACTATAGCAACAATTAAAGGTTTCAGGTTTTCGACAAACACAACATTTTAACTACCCATCCATATTAGCAGTGTGAATTAGCCTTTGTGTCTTTAACACAAAATAGTATGAACTATTATTATTTTATTTCAGTTGTGTTTGGCCCGGGAATGTGGAGACTCAACATAATGCCCAACATTGAAGACATCAGCATTGTCTATGTCGGATCATTTACAATCATTTAGTACTGACTGTAAATGGCATAATAAATACTGAAAACTGCATACAAAATAATACTTATATTCCACTTGGAAATTGTTCACTCGCTTTTTCCTATTTTAATTCCAGATCAGTTGTTTAAATTCAATATATTATAACTTTTATAATTTTTTTGAAGGTATGCTGTAAAAACCATGAATCTCTGTAATTAGACGTGCTTGTCCTGTTATTACTATTAATGTTGTTGTCTGTCTCAATAAAATATGAACTCTTTAATTAACATATCTGAAAAATTACATTCCAAACCATGCTTAGAATACATTACAAATGCATTTGTGCATGTGTTCTAACTGTGTTCTAACGGTTTCTAAATTTTGTTACTATTTACTAGTTCTTCATTAAATAAACATAAATAACAAAAAAAGAGAATTGATTTAACTAATAAAAATAAATGGTACTATTTTGTTAGAAAAAAATTAATTAATTTTTTGCAAGGTCATATTGTTTTTTTAATTTGTTTGATAACATAATATAGATTTGTTGAACATACAAGAAATATTCTTATGAATTATTTGAATAAAAAATTGTTAGTTTGTAATTTTTTATAATTTTAATTTTATTGTTTTTTGAAGAGGAAAATTATCTCAGTCTTAAAATAAACACTTTTGCATTGAATTGTTTGGTGTTTTTTTCATCTGTGATTCATTAAAGGAATATATGTATCAATATAGTGTAGTGACTTGATATAAATACAACCTGAATGAGGCTTAGAAAAATGGAAAAGGCAAGGATCGGAGCCTACCTAAGGATGAGGCTTAGAAAAATGGAAAAGGCAAGGCTCGGAGCCTACCTAATTATTGTGTTTATTTCAAGTTACTGCACTTATATCCTGCAATTTAACTTACTCTATACTCCCATAATCTGTTTTCAAAATATGTCTGTATTCTTTTAAAATTCACTTAAAAATTATATCTGTATGACACATCACACATTGTGAGCAGTATTCTGGTAATCAAAATGAATGAGGTATAATTTAGTGATTTGTGACAAAAACGTTCTCTTGTTCTGGTTGAATTATAAATGCAAAAGTAATGGCATAACATGTTTGATAAAATAGTTATCAAAAAAAAATTATGAAACATGTTTCATAGCCATTGACTTATAAAATCACATACAAATAATAAGTGAACACATTAAAGCTTGGGGACCCGGTGGCAACGTGGTCAAGGTCGTTCGTCTACTATTGATCACGTGGTCTGTCAACACTGAGATTGCGGGTTCGATTCTCACTGCAGGCAGGGTGTACTTGACTCCAATCTTAATTGACAAGGATTGCCAGTTTTCCTACCGCAGGTCGGGAGTTTTCTCTGGGTACTCCGTCTTCCTCCCCAAATAAAAACTGGACGCCATGATATAGCAGAACAATTGCTGAAAGTGGCGTTAAACACCATCAATCAAACAAACAAACATTAAAGCTGCTTTAATAGGTCGATTGCAGTGTAAAATACAGTAAATATTAAATCAGGGTGCTGGTGCTCATAATGAGTTGACTGTCTCCATTCTACAAAACATTTATTTCATGACTTGCTTTGAATCCACAGTTGTAAAATTACCATTAAAAATCATTTTTATTTCTTACTTATTTTTACCGGAATTTGGCCCTTTATGCCCATTTTGTACACCTTGAATAATGATTGGGGTAAAATATTTGGAATAAAGTGCCAACTCGTGGTAAAATCAACTTCAACTTCTATGATGATAATCAGCAATATCCGCTGGGCAGACATCATTCTGATATTGGGCTTTTTACATGTGTGCACCTTAGAGCCATGGTGCCAAAATTAAAAATCAGTTTCAATAAAAACTAACATGTATTTACACTGTACATCAAAGGTTATGTGAAGAAGATATTAGCCCCTGACTGTCGTCTTGAAGGCATCAAGGTCCGGGGCAGTCACTGTTCCAGGTGGTAGTTGGTTCTAGAGGATGATGCATCTAGGGAAAAATAAACGTTGATACGCTGTTTTGTTTCCTCTTATGGTTTGAAATTTAAGTTGATGTGAATTGCAAGTGGATTGGACTATGGCTGGCGTGGGATGGTACAGTTGTGGTATGGCAATTATGTTGGTATTACATTAGATGTATTTCGTCTTTGTTGTAGTGTACCCCATTTCAGTTGTTCAGTCATTGTTGTGGTCCTGTCAGGTTTTAGGTAGTTATGTGGCTTGTTCAGTACAAAGCGAGCTGCATTCTTTTGGACTTGCTCTAGCTTGTTGATATATGGACTCCAAATGGATGAGCAGTATTCAAGTTTCGGTTTTACAAGGCTGGTGTAAGCTCTTTGACTTTTTCCGTGGAATTTTTCAGGTTCTTCTTTAAGAATCAAAGGACTCGAGATGCTTTGGATGTTACTTGGTCTATATGCTGGTTATACTTCATGTTATGGCACAATTCAACTCCAAGGTAAGGGTGGTGAGATTTTGTCCCTGCATCTGGTATGGGAAGTTACTTTCAGATTTTTTGTTGGTTGCTTGCATAATTGCACATTTCCCCACATTGAACTCCATTTGCCAGGTGGCTGTCCATTCTTGTATGGTGTTTAGATCTTCCTGTAGAGTATGATGGTCACTCATGGCTGTTATGGGTCGATAAAGGACACAGTCGTCTACAAATAGTCCCACTGTGGATCTAATGTTGTCGCTGATGTCATTGATAAAGAGTAAGAATAGAGTTGGTCCCAAGACTGTGCCCTGCGGGACTCCTGATGTTACTGGAGCACTACCCTCTACTACAAGTTGGTTTCTGTTGGTGAGGAATTCGTCAATCTATTTTCTGGTTGTTCCTGTAATACAATAGAACTGTAGCTTTGTTGATAGTCTTTGATGAGTGACTCAGTCAAAAGCCTTGGAAAAATCTAGTATTCTTATCTATGGCTCTAGAAATGTCGTCTGTTATCATTAGTAGTTGGCTCTCGCAAGATCTTTTTGCATGGAAGCCATGTTGGTACTCATATTTAGTATGTTCTGGCTGTCTAGATGGTCCATAATCTGTGAAACAATGATATGTTCCAGTATATTTGATGTCAATTATACAGGTCTATCATTAGCTGGCTTCGATCGATCTCCTTTCTTAAATACTGGCACTATTTTTGCATTTTTCCAGTCCGATGGTATCTCTGATTTATCTATGGAATGTTGGTAGATCAGCGCTAGGATGTCGGATGATGTTTCTTTTAGTATCCTTGTTGGGACTTGGTCTGGTCCTGGAGCTTTGCTAGGGTTGAGTCGGTTGATAGATTTTTCTACTCCATTCCTGCTTATCATGATGATTATGGTTAGGTATGGAGAGCTGGCTTTGGTTGGCATATTCTCAGTATCTCCTTTATTAAAGACAGAAGTGAATTGTTAGTTAAGGGCTTCTGCTTTCTGATCGTCTGTTTCAGCCAGTATTCCATTACTTTTCATGGTGTTTATTACAGTTGTGTTCTGTTTCCTGTTTTCATGAACTTCCGGAATTTTTTTTTGGACTTGTTGTCTTTTTATTGGCCCAACATGTCTCTAAATGCTGTCTTATTCTTATTCGTCGTGTATTTCTTTACTTTGTTGTAAATTTGTTGCTTCTTTCTGATAGGTCTTTTTATCTCTGGTTTCATCCATGGGACATCTTTGTGTCTTCCGAGTTTCTTCTTTGGGATGTTTTCATTCATACATGTGTGTATAGTGTTCTTAAATTCATTCCAGTATTCTTCTACACACGGTCTTGGTCCACCCGAGTGTTGCTCTTTCATTTTATCTCTTAATTCTGTTAGTTTCTCTCTGATCTTTTTCCAGTTTGCTTTCCTGTATTGTGTACTGTTCTTGGTTCTTGTTTCCTTCTCACTGCTCTAATAAGTGGTGTTAATGTGAGTATATCGTGGTCACTCTTGCCGAAATGAGGGCATGCGGAATGTCTCTTGACTAATGATGGGTCGGAAGTTATCATAAGGTCGAGGATTCTGTTCTTCCTTGTTGGTAGTAGGTTTATCTGTTCTAAGTAGTTGACGTTTAGAATGTTTATGAGTTAGTCACTGAGGTGTTTGTTTCTTACTCCAGTTTGTGTTGTGTCATAGTCCCAGTCATTATCGTTAAAACTGAAGTCCCCACCTAGAAATATTTTTGCGTTCTTGTAATTGCTGTTGGTCTTGATCTTAGATAATTATTTTGTAGCTCCTCGATTGGTTTTTGGTCTGAATCTTGTGGTCTATAATAAGCTAGTATTTGGTTATTTGGGTTCGCTTGTATTTTTATCCACATGATTTCACAGTCTGTATTTAGGTCATTGCATTCTTCAGCTTTAATGTCAGGTTTTACTAGAATTATGACTCCGCCTCCATCTTTGTTTATAACTTCTTTTCGATCTTTTCTATAGGCGTTGTATTAGTGTTCTGGTGGTATAACATGTGGGAGTATTTCAGCAGAATTATAGCTTGGATCTAGGTTACTCTCTGTTCTAATGGTTATATCTGGAAGGAAGCTTGCAATAATATTATAAAGTTCAATACCTTTGTTGGTGATGCTCTGAAAGTTTATTACTAGTATAAATTATTTCTTAACTTTCACACAGCTTTGTACAGTTTATGACTGAAATCAAACAGATGTAAGTAATTAAAATATAGGTTAAAGCTTGCAAACAATCATCTCTACTGCATAATATTAAAGTTTGTACCTATCTAAACTTTATGGTCACCATCATGAATTTGTTGACCATATGAAATATTTGTGACAGATAGTGATGAATATTCTTTGGTAACTTGGAAGTTTACACTCCTTCTTGACAATACTCCAACTTTGACCATGAGAAAAAGGACTTGTGAAGCATGATATGATTACATTTTATTTGCAACCACTGGGTATCACCAACCCAGTAATCACACTTAGGTGCTGGCAGAATATCATTGATTTTTCCAGTGACATAGTAATTTTCTAAATTTACTTCCCGAAAAACTTCGAAAATTATTTTAATTCTATGGTTTTTCTGTTTACAAGGTGTAGATAGTCTTTGCCGAATTTGGTATAACACTTTTGAATTTTGGTGATAAAAGCTCTACATCTTAAGCCTTTGGATTTTAAAATATTGTTTGGCTTTGAGTGCCACTGACGAGTCTTGATTAGAAGAAACACGCGTCTGACGTAGTTAATTATATTAACCTTGGTATCTTTGATGACATTTTATTTATGATTGCCCTTACAGAACACGGGACATCAATGCTTAGTTTATACTGTTTATTTTTTTAAATTTGTTTATATTTCCTAATATTCGTAATTATTATATAGATAGAGATGAAATATCGAATTTTCCGAGTGACAGAAATCACGGTAAATCACATGTGAAATTTATCGTTTATTTTCACTCTCGGGGTTTTTCCCGCCAAAATTTTGTACTATACAGATTTTCATCCGCCGTTCATAAAATTTAGGATTAAGCATTAAAATTTAACGAAAACAATTTTGATCTATATAATAAATAGGATAATCAATTGGACATCGTGAATATCCAAAATATGATCCCTCGTGCCGCATAAAGCATCGGAGTAAACTCGTGCGCGGAACAAGTTCCGCGCACTCGTTAATCAGATGCGTTATGCTGCACTCGCGAACATATTTAAGATATTCACTCCGCCCAATTAATTATCCTATAAGTACTTTCATCCACTCACTTTGTGGCAATCTTTTGATGATACCAACTTTCGGACAAAAAATGGCATTAAGCAGATTTTTATCACGTCCGTCAGTATGTTGTAGAGCTCACCAATCTTCGCAGCAGCTGCGAACTTAGCTTGCTATTAAAATATATGATACACAGAATATGACAGGAGTCTTTACATACCCATATCAACTCTCGAGCAGATTTGTATTGGGTTTGTTGCACTTGCCTGACTGTCTGTCTGTCCGTACGTTTTCGGCACTTTTTATGCACGTTTTCACGGCTGAATCAAATCATAAAATACTTGGTATACAGTCATATCATAAAAAGTTACAGATCGGATAGGGTTTCATTCCAAGTGGAGCGATTTTTTTTGAAGTTGTGGCTCATGGACATGGATAATTCCTTCCTATCTTTCCGCCATATACAATCAGATGTTACAAATTAACTTTAATTTACATTTGGTTTAAAGTCATACATGCAGGTGTGTTAGTATGATATGAAAAATTTTCCATACGTAGGATTACAAATATTTTACTCGTACTTTAATCAAACTGATTAACCTAAATATCTTAAGAAAATTGATACAAAAAGTTGTTTGTATTCAATGCCCTATAACTAAATTTTTTATCAATTTTACAACGCTGCAGAATTTTCTTATACGAACATAATTTTTTTTAACAAAATACAGTAATTTTTACATTTCTGCGTCAGCTCTTCATTACAAAACTTCTGTTACGTGATAATATTTCCGGTGCATAAAACATTAGTCCAGACCTCAGTTTTGGATTTGACTTTTCTGGGTAAAGTTAGTGTTTAATTATCTTTTAACATTTTTCTTCTCACTGTTGTGTTGCAACTTTATATGTATCTAGGCATGCATTCAGGAGTATGTATTATTCTAATAATTAAGAATTTATTAATTCAAAAGAGCTTATTGGCCGAGAAGCACTTGTAGTTAGTAGCCGTCAATTAGTGAATAGCGTGTCAACACTAGAATTATTAGCTCGAGCTTTATTCGGGTATGTTGTGCCCGACTATAACCTTGATTGACAAGGGTTTACAAGGGTTGCCAGTTTTCATACCGAAGGTTGAGGATGCCCGTATACCCCATGATACAGCTGGACTAAGAAAAAATGTGCCATGGGAGTATACATTGTACAACAGTTTGCACGATAACAATATAAGTGTATTGACGATATAAACCGACTAAACGCAATATAAAGACTCAGCACGAAACGGGGGAAAAGGCTCCGATAGAACCTTTGCTTTTTCTCCGTTTCTTAGCCTCGTCCTTATATTGTCTTTATGTTTATGTGTTTATAAACACGCTAATATTATGTTTATTGTGCAATCTTTTGTTCAATATTATATATTTAGAAGAAAAAATATTGTCAGTGTAACTCTGTAATTGTACTGACTTGATCTATTAGCCGTTAACACCTCCACGTTTTTTCATATATATATACACGTGTTTAGTTACCAAAGAGTGGCCCGTAGAGCCGGTGTGTTTGGACAAGAACACATGCTTTATAGTATGTTAATTAATACAGGTATTTGTGTTCACTTTATATCACAGCAGCAATTATTCTATTCAGTAACTTTATCTTATAAAGACAAGTTATCAAGAGAGTATTTTGATTGTATTTTGTTACAATTTTATTGAATTTTGTAAGTCGCAATTCAAAGACTGTCCCCAAGCATCTAGCCTCCCGATTGGTTGCTGAAATACATTCTGAATAGCACTAAAATACAACAATTTCTAATCTTTAGTACAAGTAATTCTCTCTGAAAAATATCACGAGGAGAAAAGTATCGAAATAAACCATGAGTTGTTTAATATATCTGGGAACACTTGTAATTAAAGTATAGTATTTCAGCAATGGCATTGATCTCAAAAATATACTAACAATAATAATATCCTTCGAAATGTTTTGTAAAAGGGCAATCTAATCCAAATTAAATCTGTCACTTGCCCCCCCCCCCCCTCTTTTTTTGTCATGTCGATGCCTACTAGGCGAAAGGGGGGGGGGGGCAATGAAAGATCAAATTTTAATTAGATTGGAAAAAGGGGGATTGTGTTTATTTGATATTTACAATAAGGGGCAAATAATAATCGAATAAATAAATTATGACGTCAAATATTAAAGAATTAAAAACGTACAAAATAAATAAAAAGAAAGATTATTGGGTGTGCGTGTGATTTGAAATCTTGTTACCTTTCTGACACTTTGATCTTAAATACAATTCATGATTGAAAACGTGTTTGTTCTGTTTTTTTTGGACAATAAAAAATTACCAGATTTATGAAGTTCTAAGTTTACTGGACAGTAATTTGGCCACAGCTTAAGATTTTTAAAAAGTCTGTGTCTGATGTTATTATACTTAAAAGCAGTAAAGGAAGTAATGGTTCGAATATTCATAGTCACATTCACAGCAAAAGATGGATCACATATAATATATACTCTCTACATGTCATGATTCAGCTGTGCTTTTGATGGACATTATTAAAGTTTGTGATGTCATTATTCTGAGTGCTTTGAATCTTTTCTGTGTGTGTACTGTTCAGACTTGTTTTGAAAGGTTCCACTGTCTAATAGTTCGTGCTATAAATGATCCGTTAGTCATGGACAGTCTCTACAAAAGGATAATATTATAACATTACTGCCGTGCTTGGTATACTTGGCAGAATTACGTTGTAGATATAAGGTGTGTATTATTCCTGTGTTGCCTTTGCTGATGTTGTACCTGGATTGAAAAAGCTCATCAAATTTCTTCATTTCGATTTATATTAAATGTTACCTTATATTTTGTGCAGCATTTCGTTCCTGAGAACAACTAACATGATAAAACTTATTGTATTACTGGGTTCCTTGGCCTTGACATCAGCAGGTAACAGTATAAGTAACATGTCAATATAATAACATTTAACTGCATTATAATAATAATAATAAGCAAGATAAACTTACATAGAATGGAAGTGTGTTAATTCGGCACTTCGGGCAACGTTTGCTCGGAATTAAACCTTAACTGTCCGCTATCCTGTAGATGGTTGGTGTGCTCGAATTTTAACTTAACTGTCCGCTATCCTGTATATGGTCGGTGTGCTCGAATTTTAACTTAACTGTCCGCTATCGTGTAGATGGTTGGTGTGCTCGAATTTTAACTTAACTATCCGCTATCCTGTAGATGGTTGGTGTGCTCGAATTTAAACCTTAACTGTCCGCTATCCTGTATATGGTTGGTGTGCTCGAATTTTAACTTAACTGTCCGCTATCCTGTAGATGGTTGGTGTGCTCGAATTTTAACCTAACTGTCCGCTATCCTGTAGATGGTTGGTGTGCTCGAATTTAAACCTTAACTGTTCGCTATCCTGTAGATGGTTGGTGTGCTCGAATTTTAACTTAACTGTCCGCTATCCTGTAGATGGTTGGTGTGCTCGAATTTAAGCCTTAACTGTCCGCTATCCTGTAGATGGTTGGTGTGCTCGAATTTAAACCTTAACTGTTCGCTATCCTGTAGATGGTTAGTGTGCTCGAATTTAAACCTTAACTGTTCGCTATCCTGTAGATGGTTGGTGTGCTCGAATTTTAACTTAACTGTCCGCTATCCTGTAGATGGTTGGTGTGCTCGAATTTAAGCCTTAACTGTCCGCTATCCTGTATATTGTTGGTGTGCTCGAATTTTAACTTAACTGTCCGCTATCCTGTAGATGGTTGGTGTGCTCGAATTTTAACTTAACTGTCCGCTATCTAGGCCGAATTTTACTGCCGTTATAATCCGAAGTTAGTTTTGTGATTTGTCCGATTAACGGCAGAATTCAGTCCTATTGCTCGTAATGTAGCAAATAAAAAATGATATCTTCGGTCTATTTATACAAAATTCATGCATAATATTCATCTTCTTTACGTTATTAAAGCTTTAGACATTGCGAAACTAACGGGAAACGATCTTTATTGAAGAAATTTCTTTTTCGTTTTTGAAGATGCACGTGGAAAATGCTTTGTTGATTATTTTTCCGGATATGGATAATGTGACCTAATTTTATTATAAACGCGTTAATTTGCATATTATAACAACCATTCCATAGTAAGAATCCAGTAATTTACATATTGTATTACCCAAGATGCAACACGCCATTCAGTTTCGGGTTTCTCAATGTTTTTCATGCAGTAAACGTAATCAAAAAGAGACACGAATGTCAATTAATACACAACTCACAGTAGTCTCGATCACCCAGACGCATATATAAATAGCGTCTGGGATCACCTTGTTGTAATTTAGCTACCAATAGGTGGAGACAAAACAATGATTCTATTTTTAGGGCCTATTTTTAGACCAGGAAAACCATGCAAACATGTCTATACTTATAAAATGACGTCACAGTAAGATTCTTCCTTGATTGTGCATAACAATAATATTTGTTTAATTAATTGATAAAGTTATATTTTATAAAAATATTCAAATGTTAACTTTGGTACAATTTTTTATACACTTCTTGATATAAACGGAAGTAATTTTTTAGACAGTAAATATACCATCCAATCAAAAATTACGCCCAGTTTTAGGCGTAATTATAACGAGTTCAATATAGAGATGAATCCAGACGCACAAATGAAATTAAGCGTCTGGATGATCGAGACTAAGCAGCTTCACAGAGGGTTATTAAAAAGGGCAATAACTATCATCACGTATCAATAATGATCGATTTTAAACACGAAACTGATAAAAAATGGTGACAATGTCGAAAGATATCAAGATCGACCACGTCTGATTGTATATGCAACTTTGTTTGGACATCAAAGTGTCGGGAGTGATTCACTCCCGCTCTGCTACATTACGAGTAATAGGACTAAATTCGTACCCTCGCCAAAAAAAAAAAAAAAAAAAAAAAAAAAAACGAGGGTACGATTATTCGTTCTAACCGCTATCCTGTAGATGGTTATTGTGCTCGAATTTTAACTTAACTGTCCGCTATCCTGTAGATGGTTTGGGGGTTTTGTCTATTTTCCGGTAGATGGTTGGGGGTTTTGTCTGTTGTCCTGTAGATGGTTGAGGGTTTTGTCTGTTTTCCTGTAGATGGTTGAGGGTTTTGTCTGTTTTTCTGTAGATGGTTGGGAGTTTTGTCTATTTTCCGGTAGATGGTTGGGGGTTTTGTACATTTTCCGGTAGATGGTTTGGGGTTTTGTCTGTTTTTCTGTAGATGGTTGGGGGTTTTGTCTGTTTTTCTGTAGAGCGTTGGGGGTTTTGTCTATTTTCCGGTAGATGGTTGGGGTTTTGTCGGTTTTTGTCTATTCTCCGGTAGATGGTTGGGGGTTGTGTCTATTTTCCGGTAGAAGGTTTCGGGGTTTTGTCTGTTTTCCTGTAGATGGTTTGGGGTTTTGTCTGTTTTTCTGTAGATGGTTGGGGGTTTTGTCTATTTTCCGGTAGATGGTTGGGGGTTTGTCTGTTTTCCTGTAGATGGTTTGGGGTTTTGTCTGTTTTCCTGTAGATGGTTTGGGGTTTTGTCTGTTTTCCTGTAGATGGTTTGGGGTTTTGTCTGTTTTTCTGTAGATGGTTTGGGGTTTTGTCTGTTTTCCTGTAGATGGTTTGGGGTTTTGTCTGTTTTCCTGTAGATGGTTTGGGGTTTTGTCTATTTGCTTGTAGATGGTTGGGGATTTTGTCTGTTTTCCTGTAGATGGTTGGGGGTTTTGTCTGTTTTCCTGTAGATGGTTTGGGGGTTTTGTCTATTTTCCTGTAGATGGTTTGGGGTTTTTTGTCTATTTTTCGGTAGATGGTTTGGGGTTTTATCTGTGTTCCTGTAGATGGTTGGGGGTTTTATCTGTTTTCCTGTTGATGGTTTGCGGTTTTTTTTCTGTAGATGGTTGGGGGTTTGTATTTTTCCTGTAGATGGTTTGCGGTTTTTTTTTCTGTAGATGGTTGGGGTTTGTTCGAGAATTTCGTCTTCCTCCTTCATTTATAACTGAGCTCAACGATATAGCTACTTTTCAGTGTCGTAACGCTGCAACTTAATGGACAGATAACACGAATATCGTACTAATTCTGAAATGCTATTATTAATCTGGAAATACCTAAATTACTCTCGCACGAAGATGATGTATGTTTCTGGTATGTTCACATGTTTGATAATATTAATCAAACTGATAGTTTTAACGCTAAACTCTCAATCTTTATTAATAAATATTTCATTGCTCTTAAGCTTGTTCTTGCAAGGACCCAAATATTTGTCCGAGTGGAAACAATGTCAAATGCTACGGTAACCCGTGTGATGGTGCAAAATGCGACATACATCCTGACGCCGTCTGCTGGTATGTTTATTAAATTAAGTTGGAAAGAAATTGTTAAGGTTTGCAATAAAATGTGTGATATTGTTAAATTTATTATCTGAAGCTTCAAACAAAATAACCACGGAGATTAGAATACATATTCTACATGATTTTCTATTGGACGTTAGCAATGCCAAGAAAGTTTCATAGAAATGTACAGTTACAAATTCTTACAAACGATAATTTGTATACTCAAGTTGAAAAAGCATAAGAATAAACGTATGAATGTATGCTGTCAATTTTAAGATAAAACCCTTATACATATGTTTTTATTTAATTCTTAGTCCAAACTTTTGTGGAGAATGTAACGCAGAATTTACTATAAATGACAGACTGGTGGAATGTGGTAAGTCTGAAATGACAGACCGGTAGAATGTGGTAAGTCTGAAATGACAGACCGGTGGAATGTGGTAAGTCTGAAATGACAGACTAGTAGAATGTGGTAAGTCTGAAATGACAGACCGGTGGAATGTGGTAAGTCTGAAATGACAGACTGGTAGAATGTGGTAAGTCTGAAATGACAGACCGGTAGAATGTGGTAAGTCTGAAATGACAGACTCGTAGAATGTGGTAAGTCTGAAATGACAGATCGGTAGAATGTGGTAAGTCTGAAATGACAAACCGTTGGAATGTGTAGGTCTGAAATGACAGACTGGTAGAATGTGGTAAGTCCGAAATGACAGACCGGTAGAATGTGGTAATTCTGAAATGACAGACTGGTAGAAAGTGGTAAGTCTGAAATAACAGACTGGTAGAATGTGGTAAGTCTGAAATGACAGACTGGTAGAATGTGGTCTGGTGTAGTTTGTGTTTGTACTTCAGATCCTTCGGTTTCTTATGGTAAGTCTGAAATGACAGACCGGTAGAATGTGGTAAGTCTGAAAAGACAGACCGATGGAATGTGGTAAGTCTGAAATGATAGAATGGTAGAATGTGGTAAGTCTGAAATGACAGACCGGTGGAATGTGGTAAGTCTGAAATGACAGACTGGAAGAATGTGGTAGGTCTGAAATGACAGACCGCTAGAATGTGGTAAGTCTGAAATGACAGACCGGTGGAATGTGGTAAGTCTAAAATGACAGACTGGTGGAATGTGGTAAGTCTGAAATGACAGACTGGTAGAATGTCGTAGTCTGAAATGACAGACCGGTGGAATGTGGTAAGTCTGAAATGACAGACTGGTAGAATTTGTAAGTCTGAAATGGCAGACCGGTGGAATGTGGTAAGTCTGAAATGACAGACTGGAAGAATGTGGTAAGTCTGAAATGACAAACCGCTGGAATGTGTAAGTCTGAAATGACAGACCGGTAGAATGTGGTAGGTCCGAAATGACAGACCGGTAGAATGTGGTAAGTCTGAAATGACAGACTCGTAGAAAGTGGTCAGTCTGAAATGACAGACTGGTAGAATGTGGTAAGTCTGAAATGACAGACCGGTAGAATGTGGTAAGTCTGAAATGACAGACTGGTGGAATGTGGTAAGTCTGAAATGACAGACTGGAAGAATGTGGTAAGTCTGAAATGACAGACCGGTAGAATGTGGTACGTCTGAAATGACAGACCGGTGGAATGTCGTAAGTCTGAAATGACAGACTGGTGGAATGTGGTAAGTCTGAAATAACAGACTGGTAGAATGTGGTAAGTCTGAAATGACAGACCGGCGGAATGTGGTAAGTTTGAAATGACAGACTGGTAGAATGTGGTAAGTCTGAAATGACAGATCGGTAGAATGTGGTAAGTCTGAAATGACAAACCGGTGGAATGTGTAGGTCTGAAATGACAGACTGGTAGAATGTGGTAAGACCGAAATGACAGACCGGTAGAATGTGGTAAGTCTGAAATGACAGACTGGTAGAAAGTGGTAAGTCTGAAATAACAGACTGGTAGAATGTGGTAAGTCTGAAATGACAGACTGGTAGAATGTGGTAAGTCTGAAATGACAGACCAGTGGAATGTGGTAAGTCTGAAATGACAGACTGGTAGAATTTGTAAGTCTGAAATGACAGACCAGTGGAATGTGGTAAGTCTGAAATGACAGACTGGAAGAATGTGGTAAGTCTGAAATGACAAACCGGTGGAATGTGTAAGTCTGAAATGACAGACTGGTAGAATGTGATAAGTCTGAAATGACAGACCGGTGGAATGTGGTAAGTCTGAAATGACAGACTGGTAGAATTTGTAAGTCTGAAATGACAGACCAGTGGAATGTGGTAAGTCTGAAATGACAGACTGGAAGAATGTGGTAAGTCTGAAATGACAAACCGCTGGAATGTGTAAGTCTGAAATGACAGACTGGTAGAATGTGGTAAGTCCGAAATGACAGACTGGTAGAATGTGGTAATTCTGAAATGACAGACTGGTAGAAAGTGGTCAGTCTGAAATGACAGACTGGTAGAATGTGGTAAGTCTGAAATGACAGACTGTTAGAATGGGTAAGTCTTAAAATGACAGACTGGTAGAATGTGGTAAGTCTGAAATGACAGACTGGTAGAATGTGGTAAGTCTGAAATGACAGACCATTGGAATGTGGTAAGTCTGAAATGACAGACTGGTAGAATGTGGTAAGTCTGAAATGACAGACCGGTGGAATGTGGCAAGTCTGAAATGACAGACTAGTAGAATGTGGTAAGTCTGAAATGACAGACTGGTAGAATGTGGAAAGTCTGAAATGACAGACCGGTAGAATGTGGTAAGTCTGAAATGACAGACCGGTGGAATGTGGTAAGTCTGAAATGACAGACTGGTAGAATGTGGTACGTCTGAAATGACAGACTGGTAGAATGTGGTAAGTCTGAAATGACAGACCCGTGGAATGTGGTAAGTCTGAAATGACAGACTGGTAGAATGTGGTAAGTCTGAAATGACAGACCGGTGGAATGTGGTAAGTCTGAAATGACAGACCGGTGGAATGTGGTAAGTCTGAAATGACAGACTGGTAGAATGTGGTAAGTCTGAAATGACAGACTGGTAGAATGTGGTAAGTCTGAAATGACAGACTGGTAGAAAGTGGTAAGTTTGAAATGACAGACTGGTAGAATGTGGTAAGTCTGAAATGACAGACCGTTGGAATGTGGTAAGTCTGAAATGAGAGACCGGTGGAATGTGGTTAGTCTGAAATGACAGACTGGTAGAATGTGGTAAGTCTGAAATGACAGATTGGTAGAATGTGGTAAGTCTGAAATGACAGACTGGTAGAATGTGGTAAGTCTGAAATGACAAACCGGCAGAATGTGGTAAGTCTGAAATGACACACCGGCAGAATGTGGTCTGGTGTAGTTTATGTTTGTACTTCAGATCCTTCGGTTTCCTATGGTATCATAAGAGAATGTAGATCTTATTGAATTTCCTCACTAATCGAATTTATGTACAAGACAACAAAGATTCTAGAAATGGATTGAAATACAGAAAATTTGACAAACCTCTTACATCAGCTGAGGGTAATCCTCTTGCTCTGCCAATGGTAACCATAAGAGCTTAAATTCTTATTTGAAACTATCATGCCACTTGACACACAACTTGTCGTTAACGATCCTCAGATGGTCCCCGGTAAAACAATTGACCAAAATGTTTAGATCAAAAAACAATTACATCAATTTTTATGTGAGTATTCAAAATGAACGCAAAATGTTTTTTTGTGCATTTTTCAATGTCTACGTCATAGCACACGCGACAATATCGAATTTAAAATACTATTCCAAATTTCTTATTTAGCTGGAAAAAGTTTGTTACGTGAAAACAATTAATTCATTTATGAATATCTACATATTTTGTAGACTGTCCGGATGGAAATGTATGTCTCCCCGGAAAAAAGCCAGTAGAATGCCTTGTGGCCCCATGTGATATTGTCAATTGTCCTTTGGTTCCGGATGCCGTATGTTGGTAAGTGTCATTTGATACCGGATGTCGTATGTTGGTAAGTGTCATTTGGTACCGGATGTCGTATGTTGGTAAGTGTCATTTGGTACCGGATGTCGTATGTTGGTAAGTGTCATTTGGTACCGGATGTCGTATGTTTGTAGGTGTCATTTGGTACCGGATGTCGTATGTTGGTAAGTGTCATTTGGTACCGGATGTCGTATGTTGGTAAGTGTCATTTGGTACCGGATGTCGTATGTTGGTAAGTGTCATTTGGAACCGGATGTCGTATGTTGGTAAGGCATCCAAGAAATCAGTTTAGAACATCCAAATGGTACATTGTACAAATACAACCTTTATCCTTAACCTTTAACCTTTAGCCAATTCGAGACACAGAGATGTATATCAACCGAGTCTGAGTTGATATATAAAACTGGTATTGACGAAAGAGTAAGTTGTATAGTTTATCAAGAAAGCAGTCGTCAATTAAGAGTAATTTAGTATTATACATCTGTGCAGTGGAGAAGCACTATCGTAAGTTTGCAAAGAACTGACGAAATAGTTAAAGATAGACAGCAAATAATAAATAAACCTATAAATAATTCATGATAAGGATCGTAATTTGAATTTCAGACAAAACACTGAACACATGCAAGTTAAAGTAAAGAAAACACTTGTTATTTTCAGCAACAACTTCTGTGGTGGGTGTAACGCTGTATTTTGGAAGAATGGCAAAATTTTAAAAAGCAGCGAATGCCGTCAGAAATATTATTAACACGTTTTTCTTATTTTGTTCTAATAAATATTTGACACGAATAATAAAGTTAACTATAGTCTGTACCAGATTACTTTTAAATGTCCTTAAATATAATATTGTTTGTTTTTTTCTGATTGTTTGAATAGTGCTTTACGCCACTTTCAACAATTTATCAGCTATATCATGGAGTCCAGTTTTGTCGGGGGGGGGGGGGGGGGGAAACCAGAGTACCCAGAGAAAAGCCCGACATGTGGTAGGAAAACTGGCAAATTAGAATTGGAGTCGAGTACGTTCTGTCTGCAACCAGAATCGAACCCGCAATCTCAACGTGGTCAATAGTAGACAAACTACCTTAACCACTCGGCCACCGAGGCTTAAATAAATAAAAAAAAACGGTCTTTTAATTTCACATTAACATATATTTGACAAATTACTCTAATGTTCTAATGCTTTATTTGGAAAAAAACAAATGATATGAAATGTACAGAAGCGTCTTTAGGACCGACACATTTTTTGAACAATACATGATCACGAATTTATAATTCGTGAGCACGGATTTTAATTTCGTTTTAACGAATTTCGGAATTCATGATCATGAGTTTTTAAACGAATTCCAGAACTCGTTATCACGGATTTTAAATTGCTATATCGGACTTTAATAACAAAGGGGACAGTCCAAACATGCTTGTGTTCGATAAAACTGTCTGCTTTCACTTACATGCTAGCTTTGCTTACTCCCTCAAAAGAAATAATTATCATGGAATATATTTGCGTGAAAACAAATTGAAATCTGTATCACGAATTCTGGAATACGTTATAACGAACTAAAAATCCGTGATCACGAATTCTGGAATACGTTATAACGAACTAAAAATCCGTGATCACAAATTATGGAATTCGTTATAACAAATTAAAATCCAGGATCTCGAATTCAAAAATTATTTATAACGAATTACAATCTTTGATGTATTTCTATTTTTTCGCAAGAGAAGACACCCGTAAGTCTTGTAAAATCACATAACGAATCATTATTAAAGGATTTAGGTAGATAGCATCCCCAGATTTCAGAGCTATAATTCAGAATAGCCCTTCCTGTATGGTTAAATATATGTAAAGAGGCCTTGATGGTTGGTCCGAGGGACAACAGATCCGCCCTGAGTTTATATAATGCTTTAGTTGCTTTATTGAATAAAGCAATATACTTAAACTATTTTGATGGCCAGAGTTTTTCGTTGCTTCGTTTAAAGACCCATTATATTTTAACAGCAATCCCAATTAGTTATAACCGTCGACAATTTCAAGTGATGCATCGTTTTGTTTGAATTACGGTATTCTCTGCATTTTTGCTTGCAAAATATCATGACTGTGGTTTTGCTTGTGTTTAACGACAGTTTCCACGTGTTGCAATACTCTGCAAATATATCTGCAGCTCTCTGCAATTAATACAGGTTCATCTGCGTAAATATTGCTAAGATCACTAGATATATCCGCATGATATCCCATCACTTTGATACAAACTCAAGAGGATGTCCATTTGCATTTTTTTAGTATTCTTATAAGTCGTTCAAGAAAATACAAAGAGAAATGGCGAGCAGGTCTCTCCCTTGCGAACTCCTACCAAACAAGGGAAAAACGCAGATCGCTCACTTCTGTATTGAATGCACGATTTAATATTATTAAACATACTGTTATGCTGATATATTTGTGATGTTAACTAGACAAAGAGACAAATTCAGGTTAACTGTTTATTCTTTCTGTTCTGTGGTCAAGTGACGATTTTCTTCGAATTCGTTTTTTTTTTTATAAAACTAATGTCACATGACCACGTATCGCTGAATTTTCCCCGATTGTCCAATCGAAACTCTAGCTTTTTCAATTACCCTTATTATTCTGACACTTACATATTTACGTCTATTTAATTACCTCCTAAATTGCTAGTATGTACAATTTGTTTACATAACAAAACATCACTTTACATGTTTTTACACACATGTCTGTGATGCAATATTGACAGACATCCTACGTGTTATAATTGCTACTTTTATGTCCGATACTAGTGACCAGTGTGGACCTTATTTCCGCAATTCAATAGATTGCTTTATGTAGTCGACAACGCTGGGCAAGATATCTGGTATAGGGTCAAGAACAATTTTAAGTCTCTCTAAGCTGGTTAAAATTTGGATAATACCTAACTATTTTATGTAAAAAAATATTTCGTATCTCACTACTTGTTTAACAGGCAAAGAAGAAGTGATTTTCATCATCTAGTGTTTTACAAATTTTACAAACTCTTTGTTCTCTTGGAACTTTTTTTATAAGGACCTACTTCTATTTCTAGATTGTGGTCACTAATGCGAAATTTAGTACATGTAAGTACCAACATGCATCATCTGAATTATCTATCGGCATTTAGATATCTAATATGAATACAGGCACAGCCTAAATGCGATCATCATCTGGGACCATACTGGGACGGTTCCCATTGCTCGACCCACAGTGCAGCCCAGCGCGTCCCCGGGTGGCAGATAGGGGAGACCCTCTCGTTGGGGGAGTTGTCAGGTCATAATACGGAAAGCCTGGCCGCGGACCATAGTGGGTAACGTGTTTGGAGAGTGCCACGCTCCTTGCACGATAAAGATCCCTTTTGTAGATTTCGAAAGAAGAGTAGGCTCATTTTAGCCGCTACAAAAGGCTAAATTCTCCGACCCTACCAATACTCCGTATTTTTCCAGTGGCAGTCAAAATTTTGTTCCCTGTGTCCCATCCCACCCATTTTTCAATTGATGCATTGTTTGTTAACTTGTTCCCGTCCTGAATATAGCTAAAATATTGATCGCTGGACGTAAAGCAAACATCCAATCAATCAATCAATAAATGCGATCATCATACATTTTATGGTTCGTGACGTTACGTCTGAGCACCCTAACAGTGACTCTGCATTCCATTAATAACGTGACGTCATTCTTTAATGTTTTTTGTGACGTTACCAAAAATTGCAATTTAAAAAGCGTTTCACAGATTGCAAAGAATGTTTGACATTTTTGTTATTTAATAATAAACACTTTAATTTTATCAGTGTCAAAATTATTTGTGTCCACTTTTTAATTAATTTTGGTGCTCTAACCACGAGTTTATATTACGCACCATTTTTTCACGACGTATTAGTAAGCCTATTGTGAAGAGGCAATTTAAGGATTGCCAGTTCTCCTACCTAAGGTCAAGGGTTTTCTCCAGGGTACTCTGGCTTCCTCCACCAATAAAAACTGGACATCATGATATAAAACACCATCACACACACAAAGAGGAATTCAAAAATTGTTGGTAAAGGCACAGTAAAGAGTATAATTTTGAACAAAAATAATTTCACGTGAATGAAAACGTGTTGCGATGAAAACCAGCGATCACGGACGATCTGCAACACGTTCATTCGATGAGTTTTAAGTTTTAACAAAAAGTTATAAATTGACCCAAATTGCCCTTCATGTATAGGTATATTCTTTTGTTCCGGAACCTTTGGGATGCATTTCTTTAAGTGATGGTCCGTTCTTGACTGTGATCTTATCTAGATCTACTTATAGCTGCAACTACAAAACTGCAGGTCGTCAGATTTAAGTCACGGGTATAAAACGTTAGGATTATGTTCGATTTAAAATTCAACTTGAACACAAAAGTGTGTATATTTTAACACTTTTACTTTAGCAGAGTTGACACAGAGTATATAGTTTATTACTTTTTTGTTGTATTCTTGATGAGATCAATTAAAAATAAATGTTTTATCATTTACACAAAACATATTGCTTACTAATACAAGTCGCCACTGCCCGTCTCCGAAATTATCTACCTTACATGTAACTGTCATCAAACCATAACTACATAAATATGTAAAGAAAGAGTCTGGGCGGCTATAATAATTGGAGGTAGCGTTGAGAACAGAAAAGTTTCGAATAGTTTTAGTATGAAATATACAACATTGCCATAGTTACTATGTCATCTATGAACAAATAAATAACAGTATCAGTAGTTCACACCGTCTTGGTCGCTCTATCTACCCACCACACTGACTGAAGCTGTAATTGTAAAACATTCAAGAGATGTAAATAGATGCATAAGATTGGAAAAAACACAAAGTGCAGTCAAACAGTACAAACAAATATGAGTACGTGTTGCTCTATCATAAGTATTCAGACTATGAAATTGTAATTATGCTGTATTAGAGATTTAAAATTTTTTTAAAAACTTTAAAAATGAAACAAAACGTAATTTAAATATAATTTTCTACCTTTAAAATATATAAAAGCACGTATCATTACTTACAACAATTTACTTTAATGCCGTTGACAAAAAAATCCGCATTGCAGCCTCCGCAATAGTTTTCACTACAAATGTGCAATAATATTTCAATACAGTTAAAATACAACAAAAACAACTAATGGTAAGATTAATATTTACTCTATTTCTGTATCATTTTACATGTTGAAACAATTAAATATGCTATAGAAATTTCCGTTTTGTTTTGACTTTTTAAATGAAGTAATTTCATAGTATTGTTATCTTCAATTTCAATCATTCAATCATTTATTCATTAAGTTTGTGCTCCGTTCTTATATGACTTTACAGAAGGGTAGGTTCTAATTTTGATTGACTTAATAAAGTGATTACCAGCATTGTGCATCCGGGAACCTGTCACATTTAGTCACTTTGCAAGGATTCGCTTTGCAGAAGACTATATTACGTCTTGGACAGTTATGAGGATTTGGACACTGAAATGCTAGAATAAAATAATTCTTTTGTTTTTATTATGTTCATTACTCTGATACACGCCATAATCTGCAAAAGATTTGGACAAAACAAAATGGACGATTCATGCTAATGCTTGCATAAAAAACAAGTAATAGGTTGTACATTACTAAAATGTAGTATTGTAAATAATGGTTGACTACACATTAAGTTACATTAACCGTGTCATTTGTTTAGTTAATTGCAAAATGTTATTGTCTTATGTGCATTATTTACAACACACTTGTCTCTGCGTAGCTCCATTGGTCTCAGAAATATGCTACATTCATGCATCAGCATAATTGTGTCATTGGAAATTTCAGCAAGCTCTGTGTGTCTTTTTTAAATTTCAGTTTGTAATGTACACTATCTCAGTGTGTGCTTTTAGATTTTTCTTTCTCGATGTGTAAATTTTTAACAATAGACTTTCAACAAGTAATTTTAAGGATAACGGCGCGCCATATACTCACGGTAATTTAATTTAAAATAAACTCGGAATTATAAAGAGATTTATAGAATGTACTCACAACAATTGACCTTTGTGCCTTCAACAAAAAACTCTGCATTGCATCCACCACAATAGTTTTCACTGCAATGTAACAAAACAGTCATAGATCTACTACAATGTAATAAAACAGTAATAGATCTACTACAATGTATCAAAACAGTCATAGATCTACTAAAATGTAATAAAACAGAAATAGATCTACTACAATGTATCAAAACAGTAATAGATCTACAACAATGTAATAAAACAGTCATAGATATACTGGAATGTAACAAAAACAGTAATAGATCTACTACAATGTAACAAAACAGTCATAGATCTAATACAATGTTATAAAACAGTCATAAATATACTGGAATGTAACAAAAACAAAAATCTACTACAATGTAACAAAACAGTCATAGATATACTGGAATGTAACAAAACAGTCATAGATATACTGGAATGTAACAAAACAGTAATAGATCTACTACAATGTAACAAAACAGTAATAGATCTACTACAATGTAATAAAACAGTCATAAATATACTGGAATGTAACAAAACAGTAATAAATCTACTACAATGTAACAAAACAGTCATAGATATACTGGAATGTAACAAAACAGTAATAGATCTACTACAATGTAACAAAACAGTCATAGATATACTACAATGTAACTAAACAGTAATAAATCTACTACAATGTAACAAAACAGTCATAGATATACTGGAATGTAGCAAAACAGTAATAGATCTACTACAATGTAACAAAACAGTAATAGATCTACTACAATGTAACAAAACAGTCATAGATATACTACAATGTAACTAAACAGTAATAAATCTACTACAATGTAACAAAACAGTCATAGATATACTGGAATGTAGCAAAACAGTAATAGATCTACTACAATGTAACAAAACAGTAATAGATCTACTACAATGAAACAAAACAGTCATAGATCTACTACAATGTAACAAACAGTCATAGATCTACTACAATAAAACAAAATAGTCATAGATCTACTACAATGTAACAAAACAGTGATATTCATGTAAGCACTGAAGTGTGACTACTGAGCTGGTGATACTATCGGGGACTAACAGTCCACCAGCAGAGGCATCGACCCAGTGGTTGCAAATAAAATGTAATTAAAGACACCAAGATTGATAGAATTTACTCCCCAGACGCGCGTTTCGTCAATGTAACAAAACAGGAATAAATCTAACACATCTGTTGTTGGCGTTATGTATTTGTCTGAAGCATCCTTCATTTCTTATTTGTCTTGTATCAGCTGATTAGAGAGAAATAAAATCTTAACAAAAACCTTGTTCCGGCCTTAGAATTTATAGTAAGCTTTAGAGTAACAACGTAATTACCCCAAGATTCTTTACCCGGGTTGGTTTTCATTGACCTGACACTGAAACTGAATGCTAACACAACAATAGCATTTCAATCGTTTAAAGGAAAATAAAGAGCACGTTATGAATACATGACTGATAACAGTTTATTTACCAGCATTGAGCATTTGGAAACTGTTCACAATGGGTTACCGTACACGGATTTGCCTTGCAGTGGACAATGTCACCGTTTAGACAGCTGTTTGGATTATGGCACTGAAATGCTCGCCTACGTCCTGTTGCAAATGCTAGGAAGAAAAAATCAAAGTTTAGCACATTTTTATGAGCGAATCCTGTTTTTTATTCTGTCCCTTAGAATTCATAATATCAATTAGTTGATTGGCTATTTCAATATTAACCCCTGTTAGCACATTAGATTAATTGATTGTTTAGCGTCTATCGATTAGTTTTTCATGACGTGAGAAACTTAACAAACGATGAATTAATTGTGTAAACAAGGATGGACCACTGATGCCAAAATGTAGACTGCCACCTTAAACTGATAAAGATTTAGGTAAAGACAACAAAATCAAATGCGCGTGCTTTTTCGACATTTTCAAAACGAGAACTTTATCGTGAATGAAGCGCAAATTTTATTGTCCTAAATCAAGCTTTCCATACTATAACCTAACAACCAAATCACCAAAACCGTCCTCCAGAAAATAAGGCCTTTCGTGGGGACGTGCTTATTTGAGTCGAACCCTGGCGGTACCATTTAAATGACTGTTCAAGTTCTTTTTTGCAGTGACAACGCTTTGTCGCAATTAAGAAACGACAGCAAAATTATTGTTGTGTATTATTGTCGTGGTCGAGTGGTCAATGTAGTTTGTCTACTATTGATCACGTGGTCTGTCAACACTGAGATTGCAGGTTCGATTCTCACTGCGGGCAGGGTGTACTCGACTCGATCTAATCTTAACTGACAAGGATTGCCAGTTTTCCTACCGCAGGTCGGGGGCTTTCTCCGGGTACTCCGGATTCCTCCCCTAATAAAAATGGATGCAATGATATAGCTGAAAAATTGCTGAAAGTGGCGTGAAACACCATCAAACAAACAAACATAAATGTGTTCGGAGTTCACCAGATTTTACACACAAAAATTATGAACCAATCATTAGTTCCATATCCAAATTATCGATGTTCACTTACCATATGTGACAAGACCGGTAAAACATCGAAGGTTAAGTTATTTTTATGTTTTCATCAGCTTATTTTCATGTTTATTTTTCAATTTAGAATAAGTTACTTTAAACACTGCTTATATTTATGTGTACCCTCAATAATAATTGTATTTTCCTTTCAGGAGAAAGCTCTAAAATTTAAAATTTATAATATCTCGTTAGTGCTGATTTAATGAAAACAATAATAAATGTCTTACCAGAAGTAGACAGGCTCAATGTTAGAAGAGTGATGATTTTCAACAACATTCTGTGTTTACTGCAGATAAATCACGTGATTCTGTAAATGATGGAAAACATTTATTAAAATGTGTTGGCTTAAGCTTGTTATCATTAAAATAAATTTGTATTAAATTTTAACTGAATGCTTAAAACAGCATTTTAGGAGTACGATTCAATAGAAAGTACATCAATTTCGAGTGCTGAATAGGTCAATAAGTAGTTTGTAGACCAATCCAAAACAAACGAACTTCTGTTCATATAATAATATAGGGTTATTGCATGAATATCCATGAATATTGTCCTGCACAGAATGAATTAATATTGCATGATCTTTCAATGAAATTCATATGCCTAAATGACCAATATTCAACAATATTATCGGGCAAAAAATTCATCTAATATGAAAATAAAATATAATATTATATTTTTACATCAATAACTGTAACGTTATCTTTATTTCGGGGACTTCAATATAGGCACATACTATATGGAGCACTAAGACAACCGTTTACTTACCTACATAAACAGGAAATAAACTTACCTGTGTCAGAGAAAACAAGATATTTTTGTTGATTGAACACGACCAGAATAAGGATATAATACAAGAATAATGTCAATGATAAACAAACATAAACAATGTCCGGTCCCAATCCTATATCCGTTATGACGTCATAATTTTTACCATAAATACGTGACTCGATTATAGCCAGTAAAATGTGTTGACATTATCTGAACTAAATACGGACCATTACGTTATCTGTCAAAAATCAACTTTATTTATTCATGCTCATGGTATTTTAATAAATTTTAACAAATATTGTCCTCTAATATTGTCAAAGATGTTCGCTTCTCACCCTTTCTTTTTCATTAAAAACAATATGAAAAATAAGTGTCACTTTGATGGTTAAGTATTAAGAGCCTTTGTTTGGAAACTTGTAAAACATAAAATTATATATAATTGGGGTACTAATAACGTTTAAACTGTATTAATTCAAACAAGATTTTAAAAAAGATTGAAATAACATGTACAGGTACATGTACTAATATCCCAGCAAACACAATAACGTTTATTTAACGTTAAAAAAACGTTACTTTTTGGTTATAGTTACGTATATTTTTTACGTTAAAGTAACGGCATTTTGTAGACTCCGATCAACGTCAGTGTAACGTTTTTTATAACGTTACTCAATAACTAATTTTTAACGTTACCAAACAACATAACATGAATGTTATTTAGCAACGTAACTTTAACGTTTTCAAACAACAAAACTTAAATGTTATGAAACAACGAAATTTAAACGTTATCAGAAAACGTAACTTAAACATTTTCAGACAACAAACCTTTAACGTGATCAAACAATGCAGCTTAACATACCTGACATTATTCTTTTCATCAACGAAACCAACATATGACATCAATAAATCATATATGATTAATTGAAATGTTTTCTTGGGCACCATATACTTTTGACAGAAATCAACACTAAAAACTACATTCTATTAGTCAAGTAGAAACCAAAAAATCAATTATAGGGAACAATAAGAGGGGAAGAAAAAGTGTATTTGAGGCTTAAGAAAATTCTGAAATTTGCAATTTTTGCATGTCACAACACAGTATTGCTAGAAACATATTAATGGGCTGTGACTAAATAAAAACAAGTTTATCAAGATATTCCTTTTTAATTTGAGAAAATATGTAATTACATTATGCCTTCTTAGTATTGTCATAAAAAATGTCATTTTTATATCTACTAGTTGTTTCTGAATTATAATTATTGTCCAATTTATCCTGGAGAAAAAATCTTTACTCTTTAGTCGGAGTCGATTTCAATTCTTGTGGTACTAGTCTGTTTCTGAAATAAAAAAAAAAAATCTATCAAAGTAAAAAAATCACCATATTTCGTTAAACTGGAAGAAGGCAAGCAACAGACTTTACATCAAATCCCATATGGGACCCCATGCTGATGGTACATTAATTATGAATGTCAAGAGGCTATAATAAGTACTTGCTGAGAAAATTGTTATGAAACAAAAAATACTTCAGTGACTCAGAATGTGCTTAAAAAAGGATACCCCTCTCCATAATTATAAATTGTTCCTCTATTTTGAATTAATTCCTTTATGAAACTTTAACACTAACTCTAAAAGTACCAGTTCAATTCTTATAATTACATTTTAATGGTTTTTTTTATTTTGTTTTATGGTGTGTTTGTGTATTTTTTTTATTTGCGCTTAAATATTATTTGTAAGGTCATGACCTGTTAATGGCCATGTTACTAACACAAGTGACATTTCATCGAGTTATATAAGATGATTCCATGGACCAGTTAACCAATAGAATTACCACATTTTAATTATATGCAAGGCAAATGTAATTATTATCAGTTATTAATCCGTTCAGACAATGGAACCCAACCTTATCCTAATAAGTCATATTAGCTTTCATAATTACCTTTATATGCTTTGGTGAACCAGGTAAATGTGGTGCATGCTTTAGCACCTCTATCAAAGCATCATCAATAGGTCCTCTCTCCACCTTCTGGACTTTCATAACAGCCCCTTTAATGACAAAACATGAAATAAATATAATTTCTAATCATTAAGCCAGAGCTACAATGACAGTATGTGATCTTCCAAGAACAAAAGTAAAATCTACAGACACAATCAGAACCCAACAAAATGTCTTTTAATTCCTAATATTGTATTCATACAGGTAGATAATTTATTTAACAAAGTAGAACCAGATATCAGTGAGATGGTACCCATCTCTGTGGGCCCCGCAGACCTTGAGGTCAAGGTAAAAGGTCATCAACCTTGGTATGAGACACATTGCCTTGATATTATCTACCCACATTCCAAATATCAAAAGCCTACCTCAAAAGATAAAAAAGTTACAACTCGGACACGATTAGTTCGGATGGACAGACTGATCACTACTCGGACATGAATTTGTTATTCAGAAAGCAATTATGTGACCTTAAGGTCAAAGCTCAAGGTCAAAGGTCAACAACCACTGTATGTGACACATCGCCTTGATATTATCTACCCACATTCCAAATATCAAAAGCCTATCTCAAAAGATAAAAAAGTTACAGCCTGGACATGAATTTGTAATACAGAAAGGAATAATGTGACCTTAACTTGGCTTAAGGACAAAGTTCAAGATCAAAGGTTATCAACCACGGTATGCGACACATCGCCTTGATATTATCTACCCACATTCCAAATATCAAAAGCCTATCTCAAAAAATAAAAAAGTTACAGTCTGGACATGAATTTGTAATACAGAAAGCAATAATGTGACCTTAAGGTCAAAGTTCAAGGTCAAAGGTTATCAACCACGGTATGCGACACATCGCCTTGATATAATCTACCTACATTCCAAATATCAAAAGCCTATCTCAAAAGATAAAAAAAGTTACAGCACGGACATGAATTTGTGTTACAAAAAGCAATAATGTGACCTTAAGGTCAAAGGTTATCAACCACGGTATGCGACACATCGCCTTGATATTATCTACCTACATTCCAAATATCAAAAGCCTACATCAAAAGATAAAAAAGTTACAGCCCGGACACGATTAGTTCGGATGGACAGACTGATCACTATAGGGCGAAGTGATATCAAACAAGGAATACTGTGAGCGATTCATTGTGGATTCTATTGCCAAAAAAAAAAATGTATGTCTAATTATCTCCCCTGAATGATATTTGAGTGCAATAAAATTTCTTCATGCACAACTCCAGATTTTCATCAAATTCCATTTAGCGGTTAACATGGTTAAGGAGTTGCACTTATGAGGTCTCTCTTTGAACACTATATTTAAAATGTCTAAATCCAGTTATATCCCCTGAATGATATCCGACAGCAATGAAAATTCTTTATGCACATCTCCAAATAATGTACTTCCTTCATGTAAAGATTATTAAGGAAACCTTATTCGGGTGTTCAACAATAAATTTAGTTAAATTATTTATTGGAAAATCTGTGTAAAATTATGTATTTCATTTAAAAATAATCTAAATGTAATATTTTCATACCATCTTGCGCTGATAAGCATCTTCCTCTAGCTCCTGCCCCATTCTATTAAACTCCTCTATGATATCAACAGGAGCAGACAATATATCTTCAAGCATATCGATGTCGTTCTTCTGACCTATCAACATGTCCAGTTTATTTTCCACTCTTTTGTTGACTGTTATAATTTCTTGAAGCTTATCAATGACACCTTTAAAATAAAAAAAATTTACTTAAATTTTATATAATTTAAAACAGCTAAAGCTAAAAACTACTTTAATCTACAAAGTATTCAAAAACAAGTTTTTTAAACCTAAAATTCCAAATGCAATTAAATAAATTCCTTAAGTAGAAGCCAAGAAATATGTTATACTGACGGTGCAAAACTTGTCAGTCCTACATAAATGATTATTTTCCCTTGTAAAACTTTGTTCCAATGTTTCAATTTTGCCTACAATAACTTGATTTTTCTTTTTATTTTGAGCCATTTATTAGTATATTTTGCTTTATTATTTACAACAAATTGATGAAACTGTCAATAAAGTTTTATGAACATGCCAAATAATCTGAAACAGTGAAATGTTGTACATGTGTTGAGATCCAGAAAAATTTATGTAGTTCATACCCTGACGCATATTGGTCTTCAGTTTGAAGATAATACAGTATATTACTTTTCATGAAAAACAAAAGTGACCTTAGTACATGTAAAGCCCAAGACTTACATTCTGAAAACTGATGTTCTCCTTGTTAGTTTGCCAGACAAAGATGATTGCATGCATGGCCACTATTAAGGCCAAAAAAATATAGTCTCGTTTCCTGCTACCCAACCTACAATGTACCCTATTTTTGGCCCCTACCCTCATCATTTTGCCATTTTTACAAAAGAACCGCTAAAGTCTGGCTTGTTTCCTTATTGACTCAAGGTAGAATAATTTTCCAACCTACCGACCCTATTTTTGTATATCTATGGTAGCAGGAAACAAAAATATAATTTGTTTTGGCCTGAATTAATTAATTAAAATTTGTGATCAAAATATTTGCATGCAAATTGCTTGTGCGACAATGTCTGAATTCGTTTTAAGACCTTAATTCAACAACAACAATCAGTCTAGTACATTGTTTCCATTACAATCTGGTCCTATTAAAGGTATTAAACTTATAAATTTTTAAGCAGTTAAGGCTTAGTAACATGCAAAATATAAATCAAATATAGATCTCGAGTTTTCAAGGCAAATGGGCAACAATATTATTATTGTCAAAAGGCCCATAATAAATTTAAGACTTGCTGCATTACGATGAATAGGACCAGATCCTAGCCAGTGGACTGAGGGTTACCTTATTGTATCTGTAATAAAGTCCCTGCAATATCAGATAGAAAAAGAAGAAATACATGTCAACAGATTCATGACGTGATGTAACTGTTTGTACTAAAGTACCTGAAGCAGAGCTCAGGATAAAAATAGAAAGTAGTATTAATTCTATAAATGTACATAATTAAAACCAGTGGCGGATGAAAAAATTTAGAAGGGGGGGCCCACTCTGGTCGTGCTCCAATGATTTCCTATATATGAAACAAAATAAGCCATAGTCCACACACGTATACATTACATATCACATGTCTTCTCATAGAATCATGCCATTACAGTAAATAACATTTAATTTTATAATATGAATATAGGCACAGCCTAAATGCGAGCATCACATGCATATTTTATGGTTCATGATGTTACTTCAGAGCACCTAAAGAGTGCCTCTGCATTCCTTTTGTGACGTGACGTCTTTAATGTGTTGGTGAAGTCACAAAAAATGTAAAAAATTAATATGCTTATTTGAGATTGCAAAAAAATTGTCGGACATTTTCTTTTTTACTTAAAAAATAAACACTTAAATTTTATCAATATAAAATCTATTTCTGTCGACTTTTAAATTATTTTTTTTTGTGCTTGATCACAGTATTTTCTTCTGTGATCTCAGCTACCATCCGAAAAAGGTTTCTTCATATGGATCATGTGACCTTATTTACATACATGCATGTAACAGTATAGCTAGCATCTGCGATGCTCGCTATGATATACAGGGCAGTGCAAAACTAAAAAGTGCATACTGTACAGGCACAGTTCAGTACAACAGTTGCCACTGGCACTATAGTAGGCGAGTCAGTGGCACACTTGCATTGTCACAAACTTAGTTCTCGCCATGTTGCCAAATTTTTTTCCAAGTTACCGTGAAAATTTTAATGGAAGGACTCGTTTCAAAGGCCATCCTTTATTCTTTCAAGATCAGGTTGCATGTTCGATCTGACTGTCAAAATAATTTCACAATAAACATTTGAAAATCAGGTGTCGAGATCAACTCTGTGCCAGTACAGTAGCATGTTTTTTTTACTGAGGCTTAAGTTAAGGTTTTCGAGTAAATGACTGTATCCTTACCTTTTCAATGAAAATGAACAATTCTTATAAATGCGAGTAAATATTGTGTTGAGATCGAAGTTTGTGTGAAAAGCGCCAAAACCAGCGGCGGCAGAATATTGAAATTGTAGGTTAGTTTCGTATGTTTGCAATAAACTGCTGTAGTGATGATCAGATACCCAAAAAAATTAGAAATGAATAAGTTTGGAAAAATAAATATGCGTTTCAAAATATCTTTTCAAAGTACACCGGAATTTAACTTAATTTATTCGAAAGTATTTGGCGACAAATTTTAATGTTAGAAGCAGTTTCCGAAAGGGTAAAGCAAATTTCCGGACAGAGAATATTTTGCTACACCTAGTAATAATTAAAATAAATATGCATATATAATATTAATTTACCATCTATATATGTGACATATTCTGGATATTGTTTAAAAATGAAGGTTCATTTAAAACTTAAACGCATTCGCTTTTAAAATTGCCTGTTGTGTTTCCCAAAACTTTGAAAAATAAAAATACATGTTTTTAAAATATCGTTAAAAATCGAAACAAATTAAGCGTGATTAAAATTATGCACTCTAAATGTCGACATGATTTTTTTAATATAAACGTGAACTCAAACTATTGATATATTTGACATGTTAACTGTAGTTGATATTTTCGTCACAGGATCAACCGTATAATTACATGGAGGCCGTTCACTCCAAGAAACGATGCTAGTCCTTCGGAAGGGACGAAAAATGGTTGTCCCGTGGATGTGAACTAAACACATTTTTGATAACAACTACCCATAAATATTTGCTAAGAACAGTCATTTTCAATATATATTTTCGATATAGCAGATGTCTGATAGAAGATAGAACGTTGTATAAACGTTACCATACATACGTTATTAAAAAGTTAAGAATACAACGTTATTCTTTAATGTTAAACAAATGTTAGAAAAACGTTTTAAATTAACATTAATATTTTTTGTTATTCAAACGTTGCCGTGACGTTATTTACAAACGTTATTTTAAGGTTGCACAAAACGTTATAAATAAATGTTACAATGACGTTAAAATAATACTATTAGATTCTCAACACATTTTCGAAAACAATTATCCATAAACATTTGATAAGAACAATCATATTTCAATATATATTTTCGATATAGCAGATATTTCTGATAGAAAATAGTTGCCTAACGTTGTATAAACGTTACCATGCATACGTTATTTAAAAGTTAAAAATACAACGTATTCTTTATACGTTAAATAAATGTTAGCTTAATGTTTCAAAATAAACATTAACATTTTAACGTTATTCAAATGTTATTATGACGTTATTTAACAACGTTATTTTTTGGTTACCCGCTAACGTTATCTATGAACGTTACAAAAACGTTAAAAAAATGTTACTCAATTACTAACCAAAGTTTAACGTTAGTGTAACGTTCAACTTACGTACTGTGTTTGCTGGGATCACCTGACTCAGACTTAGCATTGCTGAATTGGCAGACACCCTTACAACTATTAGTCGACCACAAGTGACACAGACAGCATTGCTGTAAGGACAGACACCCTTACAACCATTAGTCGACCACAAGCAGGAAGTATCACCTGACTCAGACTTAGCATTGCTGTAAGGGCAGACACCCTTACAATCATTAGTCGACCATAAGCAGGAAGTATCACCTAACCCAGACTTAGCATTGCTGAATTGGCAGATACCCTTACAACTATTAGTCGACCACAAGTGACTCAGACTTAGCATTGCTGTAAGGACAGACACCCTTACAACCATTAGTCGACCACAAGCAGGAAGTATCACCTGACCCAGTCTTAGCCTTGCTGTAAGGGCAGACACCTTACAACCATTAGTCGATCACAAGCAAGGACGTATCACCTGACTCAGACTTAGCATTGCTGTAAGGGCAGACACCCTTACAATCATTAGTCGACCACAAGCAGGAAGTATCACCTGACCCAGTCTTAGCCTTGCTGTAAGGGCAAACACCTTACAACCATTCGTCGACCACAAGCAGGAAGTATCACCTGACTCAGACTTAGCCTTGCTGTAAGGGCAGACACCCTTACAACCATTCGTCGACAACAAGCAGGAAGTATCACCTGACTCAGACTTAGCCTTGCTGTAAGGGCAGACACCCTTACAACCATTCGTCGACCACAAGCAGGAAGTACTCCAACACATTTTCGTATTCTTTCCAAACCTTCGGTATACAATAAACACGATAAAACATAAATATTTTCGTTTATTTACAGTTACGCAGATAAAATTCGTAAACATTGGTCAAGGTACAGTTTATTGAACTTGTCAATCGTCTGTACCTTCGAACTTGTTAATCCTCTGAACCTTCGAACTTGTTAATCCTCTGAACCTTCGAACTTGTTAATCCTCTGAAACTTCGAACTTGTTAATCATCTGAACCTTCGAACTTGTTAATCCTCTGAACCTTCGAACTTGTTAATCCTCTGAACCTTCGAACTTGTTAATCCTCTGAACCTTCGAACTTGTTAATCCTCTGAAACTTCGAACTTGTTAATCCTCTGAACCTTCGAACTTGTTAATCCTCTGAAACTTCGAACTTGTTAATCCTCTGAACCTTCGAACTTGTTAATCTTCTGAACCTTCGAACTTGTTAATTCTCTGAACCTTCGAACTTGTTAATCCTCTGAACCTTCGAACTTGTTAATCCTCTGAACCTTCGAACTTGTTAATCCTCTGAACCTTCGAACTTGTTAATCCTCTGAAACTTCGAACTTGTTAATCCTCTGAACCTTCGAACTTGTTAATCCTCTGAACCTTCGAACTTGTTAATCCTCTGAACCTTCGAACTTGTTAATCCTCTGAAACTTCGAACTTGTTAATCCTCGGAACCTTCGAACTTGTTAATCCTCTGAACCTTCGAACTTGTTAATCCTCTGAACCTTCGAACTTGTTAATCCTCTGAACCTTCGAACTTGTTAATCCTCTGAACCTTCGAACTTGTTAATCCTCTGAACCTTCGAACTTGTTAATCCTCTGAACCTTCGAACTTGTTAATCCTCTGAACCTTCGAACTTGTTAATCCTCTGAACCTTCGAACTTCAATTGTTCTATTAAACCTATAAAATTCTGTAAACGTTAATATCTTCCATGCAAACAGAACATTAAAATACTTAACATCCTAGTTTTCTTTTACATTGAATGAATCTGTAGTTCACCAGAATCAACCATCACATGTATTAACATTTCTCTGACGATTGTAACATGTATGTCTGAGAATATGTGACGAGAAAAAACTAAACAGAAAATCAAAATCCACTTGTACTAAGCGACCAACATGATAAAAGAGCAGCTGTATTCGCGAGTTTAATAAACTCTAGATCACATGCAACCACTGGTTTACAGCGACTACATGTAGGGTGAGGCTACATGTAAAACATTCAGAATAGCTAGGTACATGAGTAAAACAGATCTTTAGTACAAACACCTGCAAGAAGCGACCACCAGAGTGTATTATACTATCTATAGTAAATGCTTTTTTTTTAGTTCTTAATGCTTCTAATGAAAAATGTAAAAAAGATAAAAGAAACTAGAGACGACAGAAGTCACCATCAGCGGGCTTTATGTGATTACATGTATCTGCCCTATTAAACAATTCTCCGCACCTGATAGCTCCAGGTAGCACAGTAGTAAATGTTTTGGCTATAGTCGAAAACACTAACATTTCTGTGATTTGCATACCTTTCTAACATTGATCAGCATTTACCTGGACTAGGAAATTAATGAACTTTCATTTACCATTTAAAAAATATATGCCATATATATCCGTGACCAATTCCTTTTTTCGCTAGTAAGAACATTTTGAGACGCTCCCACTTTTACATGCAATTTCTAATGCAGTGAATGTAAAAATACTACATTGTTTAAAAAATTACCAAAATTTTATCTTGCAAGATCTGAGAAAAATTTTACCACTTTTTAAAACTTAATTTATGCAGGAGCTTACAGCTAAAAAATTGTACACATCTAACCACTATTTACCAAATCAGAACACAACGAAGTATTCAGTACTGTACTTAATGCTTACAGCTAAAAAATTGTACACATCTAACCACTATTTACCAAATCAGAACACAACGAAGTATTCAGTACTGTACTTAATGTAGGGTACACAATCTGGTAACTTGTTACTGGTACACATTTACTACTGTTATGCCTCCACGTGAATCTAACACCAGTCTTTGTGGTTATATTAGAATGCAGAGACAGCTTTAACTATGTTTTTAAAATTGTTTATGAAAAGGACAAAGAATGAACATTATTAAGCGTATACATAAAGCGTTGATCTGTACTAATGCGTGTAACATACACGTGACTTAGGTTTTTATCTCGAACAGTTGGTTTAAGATTTTTCTTTTACAGCGAAGGCGTTATACAATGCACACATATAAATTACAAAGCAGAGCAATGTGATATAGAAGTGTCATAACTTCCACTTTTCAGGAGACCGGCAATGATGCAGTTTTGACATTGTAATCGGTTTTTGGTACTGGCTTTCTCATGGTGAATGACGGAGTTTTTATGGGAGAAACTATTTTGACCTAGTTTTACTCGACACATAAATCATCTCCAAAGAATAGGAGAACCAAACAATTGGAGGAGTTATTTATATGTGGTTTTTAAGGTTTCTAACATATTTTTTAAAATAATAACTTTTTTTAAAAGAAACTTGTTTGTGCTTTCATATATTATTATAGCCCTGTTAAGGGGATCCGAGAAAAAACGTGTTGGAAAGAAAAAAACGGATAAATTGACTAGAAACAATTAAAATTAAATATCAAGACAAACAAGAAATTACTAACCATCATCATACATAATTAACGGAACAGAAAATCAACTAAAAATACACATGTAAATGACCCGGTCCACAAAAGTTAAACTTTGAACTCCCTGGCCCCTAAAGTAAAACTAGACCACTATTTTCTACATACACTAATTTTGACTATATATAACACAACGGATGTTCAGCATGGTGATGTAGCATTTCCGGAACACCTAATATTAATCTTTTATTCGCTTTGAGTTTTAGGAATTTGTTGTTTTGTAAACTACATGACATTTCTGTTAATCATGGCTTTATAATTTCATACTCCTAATTTTATACTAATCACAAAGTGTCTTTGTTTTATTTTAAAGTCGTGTTATTTTTGTTATCCACATCAGTTATTGTGTTGGTTGCAGTGCAGTTTTCTACATAAACGGACAGAAACTGAGTAACTCAATAATATTTTTGAGTGGGAACTATTTAAAATATTGATTCACTCGACTGCATGTTTGTTATAAATTAAGTATTGTAGACTGTTATTTTCATGAAATATTTTGTTTCCATACGTGATTTAGCAAGAATGATATGTTGCCAAAAGAAGTATGAATGAATTGCGAATATTATTACTCGTTCTTACAGTCGTTTTGTTGTTTCCAAAATTTCCCGACAAATTCCCTAACGTATAACGGTTTTGGGGTTAATTGCAAATGATTTATTTATAATGACTTGTTTTGATGAAATTGTGCTAGAATTTATGAGTGTCAATTTTAATATTTGACTAGCAAAACCCGATGTAGGCCTCGGTCGCCGAGTGGCTTATAAGGCTAGTCATCTACTATAAATCACGTGCATGCCAACACTATTATTAAAATCAAACTCAATTACGTCACCACCGGAGACTAATGTACCAATATCAAACTCTAAACATTTATATATAAAGGCTAAAGGAAGCTACCAACCAGCACGCTTAGCAAGTATCGGATCGCCTACATGACGATACAGCATAAAAAATAATATACAAGTCTAGAGGATAATACAACGATGCAAATAGAGATGTTTCTATTATTAAATAAATATTTTTATAAATACGACAAAATTTTCGACTAACTGATGGCCTTCTTCAGTATCAGTATCAATCTATAAATAAATGTTCAAAGTTTGTTATTGATACATTAGTCTAAGGTGGTGACGTAATCGAGTTTTATTTTATTGATGTTGAGCTTATACTCAAAGTTCAAGTCCCCATCAGTTAGTCGAAAATTGTGTCGTATTCATTAATACATTTATTTAATAGTAAGGAACATCTCTATTTGTATCATTACATAATCCTCTAGACTTTAAAGGGTTGAAAGCATACAAATAAACAATTAAAAACTTAAACAGTCTTGTGTATTTAAAATATCAATGTTCATTTGTAATTGTTTATTTGTATGCTTTCAACCCGAAAGGGTATAATTATGCATTATTGAATAAAGTATGACATCATTAGTTACAAGTAGTTGTGTGAGGATTTGGTCTCAGTCTTAGTGGTTAGTAGCGATTTAAATTTATTCAGCTCAGTGATTGAGTTGCGAAGTTTGATCTGGTGAGTATTTTGTTTGACTGTAAGGTAATTAAAAACGTGGAAAAGCAGTTTTTATAGTAGACATAACTATCACTAGATGCAGACAGGCATGTACTTACAATATATGTGTTGGCGTGCGCGTCAATCGATAACAAAGTATTATATGGTGCGTTTTCACACCGATCTACCGACAAGATGAAAAAAGATATAAACAAGTTAGAAGCGATGAAAACGTAGTTAAGTTTTTCAATTTTTTTTGTTTTAAATTTACTGTAGCGAATAAAATATATTAAAACACGATTTAGCATAGATTTGGCAATAGATATATTCAGTTCTTTAAGCTCTTGCTTTTATTTTTGTCCAACTTACCTTATAAAATAAACGAAAAAATGCAGATATAGTTATTAAAATGCTAAAATGACCTTTTATGATATAATTTTATTTCAAATCGGCCGTTTAAATATTAAGAATGTTCCTTTGAATTTCGCTTGATGCCAACAATGTATCTTTAACATAATGCATTAACAATATTAATTGATTTAAATTGCACTGTCAGAGAAATTACGATACGATGTGAATCAGTTCAATGATATGATTAAAACAAGAAATATGACTTTGTATAAGCTATTAAATTCTGCTAACCGATTGAATAAGTATGCACTTTAAGAGTTCGTAACGTAATAAAATATGTAAGTTTTTATTTTCTTGTCAATATCAAGCATGAAGAGGAGGATGGGGAAAATTAATTTTGATTACTGTGCATAAAATATGAAATGAACAAATTGCGACACCCAATAACATTTGCAGAAAAGCTTTCAAACTATCTTTGTATTTGTATGCAACTCTTATTTTATTATCTATACCAAACGAAGATAAATGGGAGACATATTGTTTTTGTCTGGTAATTTACATCATCTTCTTTTTTCTTTTCTTCTCCTTTAAGACTGATATTTTCAGCAAAATTTATTTGACACTGCAAATCGCATACTAATACTCGTTTAGGATATGTAAGATAGCTTTATCTAGTGTTAAATAACACTTTTCATTTTTAGGAGGTTTATATTGGGTTTTTGGTAAAAGAGGCAAAAGAAGGTTGACATATTGGTGTGTGTTCGTCCGTGCAGCCATTACAAATCTTGTCCGGGATATAACTTTTTTTAGGTAGGCTTTTTGATATTTGGCATGTGGGTAGATTATAACTTATCGATGTTTCGTATGCCATAGGTGTTGATATTTAATTTAAAATTTGACCCCCAAGGTCACATCATTGCCTTTTGAGTGACTGCTTCGTGTCCGGGATATTTAACTTCGAAATTTGACCCCCCCCCCCCACCCAGGATAATATCAATGCCTTTTTAGTCATTGCTTCGCGCCCGGTATAACTTTTAAAATTTATCAGCTGTATGATATCTTTAATGGGAGTGGAAGCCTCAGTACCCAGAGAAGACCCCGACCTTCGCTGAAATAGGCTAAGCTTTTCATATATGCCATGTGGGTAGATAATTAGACAATGGGTCTCCTATCATCGTTGTGGACCTTAGACTTTGAACTTTGACAAGACGCATATTGTTTTGACTGACAAATAAGTACCAGGGTTTTAAATCGTATACAATCCATTAGTATAAACCATAATATCCAACCAGTACGATAAACGAAACACGAGAAACGTTTGACGAAATTGTTCAATACGTATAAGCTGCAAGCAGAAAGTAGAGCATCCTCTCAAGTCAGGGTTTCTGTGTCCACGAAACCCTGACAAACTTAGCTAGGAAATTCACGGGCATGAAGATTTTCCTATGACGTCAATCCTTTGAAAATATCAACTAATGAAATTGCTTGAAAGAAGCAAGTGTTTGGCAGTAGTCATTCTTACTCATTCTTCAGTGTGAAGAAAACGTAACGGAACTAGTAAATAACGTGGTAATAACATACTATTAACACTACTGTACAAAATACACTGATTTTCACATGGTCTATGCAACACATCCGTTTGGTTTATTTACAATCGACATCAGGATATCCCCTTACCAAGTCAGGAATAAAAGCAAGATTTTGATTGGCTACATTAGGGTATGATGTAGCCAATCAAAAGTGACTTCTAGCACTGGAATTTCCTAGCTAAGTTTGTCAGGGTTTCGTGGATACATGTGGACACAGAAACCCTGACTTGTGAGGATGAAAGTAGAGGGTCGACAGTGAGATTTGTGCAGAACTTATACTTCCTTTTAGTACGAATCGCCAAATATCGAACCGTTCCAACTAAAATCATTGTAATGCATATCGGCCAACAAGAAGTAGGGTTCTGTCGGATAACAGCCTATAACGTATTTTTCGTTTGCACAAATCCCCATATCAATCATCAAACTATTCTGATTGAAGAAAACCCCAAAGAGTGACAAAATAAATGTTGACGTTCGTACTTTCTGCAAAACTGAATTTTTATGTCACCGTCTAAAGGCGAGAGTGGCCTTCGCATTTGGGGCGTTGACATAAAAATAAAGACAATATTATATGACATCGTTAAAGGCAGGGTTTTTTTATTTGAGTTTGTTTGATTGTTAATCATTATTTATTATTCATTTATTAGAATTAATAATGAAAGAATAACGGGTAATTAAACCATAAATATAAATAATTGTAATAAAACGGTGTACATTTGTGTAAGTATTCTCTAACCAGTTTGGTAGATTCTTTTCTGTGTATCTTTAGGTGTCTACAGGGGTAATACGCGATGAAAATTGTGTATAATTCGGTCAATGAAGGTAAATCTCGCGGTCCGTTTGAATGATATAATATTGTCCTTAGTAACTACATGTCTTACACGTTTTCCTTTTCTGTTTTTATGTAAAAGATTACTGTGGAATTCTCAAAATATTTGCAACCGATAATGTTAAAAATTATTAGACATAGACAGTATTCGTGTTACAGTTATATATGATGTATTAATTCTTGAGATTTGTAAAAAAAAGTTTGACATCAATAAAATGACCTACCAAGTAGATGGATCCGTTATATACTATTTAATGTCGACATAGTAGGAAATATTTGTACAAGTAGGAAATATTTGTACAAAATCTTGTTCGTTATATGTTATTTGTTGATAGGTGAGAACTCATATGTAGAGCGTTATCGACATATAACACTGATTTCCGCTTAAGCCCTGCTCTGGGATGGGTTGTCTAAATGAGGGCATTTACTCTATGTTTAATTCCTCAATGACTATGGTTTTAAGATGAATTACAAAGCTGCTCCGCTGCTTGTTACCTTTTTCCATGTCTAGTGATTTGTGTCAAGAATGTATACATAATAGTCATATTGTATTAACAATTGTAGACTTTTTGTGTAATATTCAATGATAAACAGACATTAGTTGTAAAATGTTATTGAAATGCCCCATGTGGAAGTATAAAACTAATCACTTAAGAAATACGTGGCTGTTTTCAATCGTGTCAAGGAACTTTTATTCATCGTGTCATTATAAAAAGATGAGCTGATTTTTTCCGTATCATTTTTTCAGAAAATGCGTAAAGAAAAATGATTCAAACTCCTAATAAATTGCAATTGAAAGAAAAACGTTGGATATATGTCCTTTTGAACAAAAACACTTGATACAGAAATATATTGTGCAGAAGCGTAAATTTTGCATTTATTTGTTCAAATTTGTGATGCCAGTACCTTTGGAACATATTTTCAGATAACAAATGAAAACATTAGTTAAAACGATTGAATATGTTAATGGACAAATATATGCCAAATAATTTTTTCCTACACTATATTTGATACAGTGAGTTTTAAACGTAGCGATTTGGAAAAAGTCATCTGTATACGTATAGGTCTTAACTTGTTTATATCTTTTTTCATCGTGTCATACTTCTTCTCACCAAAATGATATAAGTCGGTTGATCGGTGTGGTTTTAGTGGTTTCGCAATGATTTATTAACCAGGTATCAATGACTGGCATAATATAAGAAGCAGATGTCAACCATTTTGACAAGATTATTCTACAACTGTTAGTAAAGCCTAAACTGTCATACATATACCGCCCAAATAATGAACATTTCAACTGAATATACGTTGTTTGTGATGCTGAATAAACAATAAGGCATTAGTAATTCCGTTTTAAAACAAATAGTACTTTTTAAAGCTAGTTTGTCCAATATTTTTATTCAATTCAATTACTTATCCTTTTGAGCAACAAGGCTCATTACTACACAAATTACAGCAGGTCTTACAATAATGATATTACACATCAGAGAACATAAAATAGATTTTTAGGGATTATCTATTCAACAATGTAGATTTTAAACAAAATGCATAGAAAATAAATGAACATATATTGCGCATATCTTTCACATTTTCAGTACCCAATAATTGTACAAGTTTTAAAGATTGTCTTCTTTAGCAGTAAGGCATTATATATTGTCTACTTAAAGAAAATAGAAAGAACACCATTTCGTGTGATATTAACCTAACAATATTTAGCTATTTTCTATAAATGACAATTATTATATATATTTTTGTATATTATCATATAGGTAAATATTTTTATTACTTCTTAAACTACGTTTCGTGTACAACCATACATGCAAATGTCTATTTAACTATTTAACTAAAATTTTAACATAGAAAAAAAATTATTTAAAATCAGAAAATTTGCGATACTTTAAATAAGGAAATAATTTCAAAATGAACCAATGTATTTTAATTAAAATAAAATATCATCAATAAATAAGGAAAATCCGCATACGATCTATAAACTGCGACATAGATCACGTGGTGTATGTCATATATAAATAAGCTTCTAAAACTGTTGTATAAAGTTACTTTCACCTGTTGATACAGCGAACTACATCCCAGGTTAGCTATTCTTTTTTAATTTTATGTGAAAATCTTTTATTTGTTAAACATTACATATAAATATAATAAAGACATTTTTATTGATTATCAACGTCAACCATGCCATTGTGTATCGTTTAGCACAGAAGTAATGTAATTACTGGTGTAAACTATTTGTTGTTGTTCAGTTTATCCAAAGCGTAATGCTTATTTCTTCATTTCAAAGCTTTAAATTGCGTTTCTGTTTTGAAGTATTGATAGGTGAAAAATAAATATAGCTTAAATACTGCAAAATCACGTTTTTCACAGTTGTATATAAATGTATAAATTAACTAAATGAAAACCAATAAAAACACTTATATTTTTGACTATTCACACTGATGTTTTTGATTGGTTTTCGGCACATAAAGAATCATTTAAAACTTATATGTAAGTGTTTAATATTAATAAGGTTTAAACTAAGAAAATAATCAAATCCATTAACTATTACACTTTTTTTTTAACTGTTGTGTATTTATTTAGTTCTTGAACATCGGGGGAAAAAAGCAATCGTTTTACGGCTCATCTTATAATGGCCACGTAGTTTAAAACTATACAGTACTGAATATCATATGATACATGTTGACCAGTTTTTGTGTTTTAGTATTAGTCTTTGGTGTTTGCTCATTAAACCCATAATCTTGTTTATGCTATGCTATGTATATTAGAATACAAGTAACAATTATTATCGATATTAATTATACAAACTTCTTTTTCCTTGTTAAAGAAATATTTTCATATTTTCCCCGTTCTTACTTACATTCAGATATTTGCTGAATTATAATTCTGAAGTTTTAATATTATCGTTGGTAAAGTTATAATGATTTTCGGCAAAATATTAGGTGGAAAATAGAAATGTCATGATAGTAGTTGAAATTAAAAATAAATTTAGTTTGACAGCCAACTGTCCTGTTTTCGGAACGCTAAGTTTTGTTAAGAATCTATAGTTCTTTACGATGATAAAACCAACGATTTGGTTTTTATATAAACATTTAACACTAATCTAATCTTGAAATCAAAAGACTATGAGTAAACAAATCTTATAAGTGTTATTCGATTGTAAAATTTACAGACATCAGAAAAATTCTGCTTTCATATTAGCTATTCTAAATAAAAACGAATGATGCTGAAAACACTAGTGCTTCTTAGTGCCTTGATTTGTGCAAGCATCGGTAAGAATATTTATTTTTACTTTATCATAAGTAAACAATAATATATTTTAAAATTGTTATTTGATAATAGTGACATGTCAATGAATTATTTAGTTGTTTTAGATTCTGGTATGTATTTATATTGCAAAGTTCTATTATCTTCTTTGTGATCAATATACGCAATGTGACAAGAACTGTGAAGTAAATTGATCAAATAAAATATTTGAACGACTATATATATGCATTGATCAGTACAATTTTGTTTTTCTTTGGTTTAGCTTGTCCGAAGATCTTTTGTCCCAAAGGAGTACCGATAGTTGAATGCTTTGCAGACCCTTGCAGTGTAACCAAATGTCCTGCTGTACCAGATGCTGTTTGTTGGTAAAATACTACTGAATATTAGATTTCATATGCTTTTGGAAAGTCAATTAATATCTTAGTTATGTACATTTGCTGACGAAGAGATCTTACAATTTCACTAACATTATTCAAAATCTGTATGTTTGTTTTAGTTTTATTCGAGACTTAACTCAAACATTGAGGTTTGTAAAGAGGATTGTTGCGCACTGAAAGAAAAAAACAAATTATTAAGACAGTTGACAGGGGCACACAGATGATGACGGATATTTGGTGAAACATAGCAGATTCATATTGCGACCACATATCGATTTTGATCATATTTTAACAACTGTCGTTCTTATTGAAAAAATATCCTACCAGAACACCTAATAATACATATAGCTTTATGTTCAGAGGAGTTGTTTATGTCATGGTATCATCCGATTTAATTTCTCTCCTGTAAAACAGATTTTTTGTCTTTTCAGTTCAAATTATTGTGATGGCTGCAATGCAGTTTTTTACAAAAACGGAAGAAGATTAAGAAGTTGGGAATGCAGTGCAATATATTGATAGCATAAAATAATAAAGTCAGCTTGTTGTTACTATGTTTTCCCGCCAAAGCTGCTTCGTTTGCCCCTGTTTGTCCATGTGTCTTTTGATGATTTGCAATTATAAAACATTATCACATAATATCAAAACAACACGATTAAGAGAAGTTTTAATCTCTTTATAATGTATCACAATAATATATTTGAGTTTCACGTCGCGGAGTGAATCTTTAAAGTTTTTCTGGTTTTGGGATAATATTTAATGAATTTTGTCTTAATTTATTTATCAGAAGAGTTATTGCTAAAACAATCTCTGACATTGTCGGAATAAATATTTTATTAGCGTAACTTGTTTTGATAGAATCTGATATCATACAGTAACAGATTTAACATCGCAGATATCATTAACAGTTATTTATAAGAAACAGCAAACATCGATGATGTCAGCGGATAATAACCTTATATATGCCTGTTACATTGGTCACTAATAGCGAGCATCGCAGATGCGAGCTATACGGTTATATGCGTGTGTGTAAAAAAGTCACGTGATCCATATGAACAAATCCATTTCAATATGGTAGCTGAGCTATTCAAAGAAAATATTGTAGACGAGCAAAAAAAATATATGATATAAAATTAGACAAAAATAATTTTGACATCGATAAAATTAAAGTGTTCATTTTTTGAATTACTACAAAAATGACAGACACATTTTTTTCAGTCTGTAACGCTGTATTTGAAATTTATTTTTGTGACGTCACTAACACATTAGAGTAAGATGTCACGTCATCAATGGAATGTAGAGTCACTTTTAAGGGGCTCTGAAGTAACGATATGAACAATGTGTGATGCTCGCATTTAGGCGGCGCCTACATTCATATTAAAGTGACCAATATAACAAAATACTTACAGAGTAACCTGGCTGTTAGTATAACATACCAATTAATCAATACACAGACACAATAAAAACACATAAAATCACTAAACTGATTAAATGTATTGACAAAGTTAAAAAAAGTACAAGAATGAAACTATTTTAATATAATTTTAAAATAAATAAATATCCGAAATAAAAAGAAAGAACTTACCGAAGTAACAGCGACATCAGAAGTGGATGTGATAATTGGAACAGAGACATGGTTAAACAACACAATCTTCTCAGAAATCGTAAACGTCGACCAATTTGATGTTGACCGAAATGACAGAGAACAGTCAAAAAGAGGGGGTGTACTTATAGCTGTTCGTAAAAAACTTGTGAGTTCGGAGATCTAAAAAAGTAAAGACAACGAAATTGTAGCAGTCAAAATCCATCACCCACATAAACCAGCAATTATAATTGCTTATTACAGACCACCATCAATGTTAGGAGGAAAGACATTACAGACATTAGCCTATTAGCAAAGAACAACAGCGTTTGGATTAAAGGCGACTTTAATCTCCCTGACATTGCTTGGACCAGTATGACAACCATCGGATCCTTCTACCCTAATCGACTTAACTCATTTTTCATCGAGAACAAATTGTCAACTCCCTTACTAGACAGGAGAACATATTAGACCTGGTGTTAACATATCATCCTAGCCTTGTAACAAAATGCAAGCCACTCCCAGGATTGAGCTCCCACGACATTGTCATGACAAATGCGAAAATACAAACCGCCAGAACGAAAACGCCTAGTCGTAAGATTTATTTATGGAAATAATCTAACCTACAAGACCTGGAAACTGCAGTCAAAGATGACCTAACCAACTTTATGACACAGCAATTTATAAACATTGACGACACGTGGAACACATTTAAAGAGAAAAAATGTGTGCCATCGAAGCAATCAAGTTCTAAACCAACACATCCCTGGATCAATACAGAAGTAGGACGAATGATGAACAGTAAAAAACAAGGCTTGTGGGAAAGCTAGGAAAACTAAGACACAAAAAGACAAGGACAGATTTAAGAAACTTCAGTCACAAACCCAAAAGGCAACAAGATCAACATACAATGAGTACATCCATTACATCATTAGTCTTGAGCAGAAAAGTAACCCATAACGTTTTTTGGTTTTCGTCATTCATTAAGTCGAATAGACAAGAAAACACAGGTGTTGCACCATTACAAGCTCAGAACGGAATCATCTACAGTGACAGTGAAAACAAGGCCAAAATACTTAACAGCCAATTTAAATCCGCATACACTTAAGTGGATACCTCCAATCTAACTGATTTGGGTACCAGCTCGATTCTATCCATGCGACACATACACATCACCGAAAATGGTGTTTTAAAACTCATGACCAACCTTGTTGAGAGCAAAGCATCCGGTGCAGATGCAGTTCCACCGAAACTTCTGAAACACCTCAATCTCTAAAACCATCTCTCAGCACTTACATTGATATTTCAAACATCACTAGACACTAGAAGTGTACCCTTGGACTGGAGGACGGCCAGCATAGAACCAATCTTTAAAAATGGTGATAAATCAGCTGCATCCAATTATAGGCCTGTTTCACTCACAGCTATTTGCTGTGAACTACAGGAGCATATTATTTACAACAATATTATGGACCATCTTATCCACCATCAGATTCTATCAGGCAGCCAACATAGATTCAGAACTCGTTGATCTTGCGAAACACAGCTCGTTACCACCATTCAGGACCTAACCAAGAATCCATATGAGGGCAAAAAGATTGACATAATATTGCTGGATTTTTCCAAAGCATTTGACAAGGTCTCCCACAAGAGATTGCTACTAAAGCTCCATCATTATGGAATAAAAGACAGCACCTTACAATGGATTCAACACTTTTTTGAGGACCGTACTCAACAAGTTATTCTTGACGACAGCCGATCAACAACATGCTCAGTGGACTCGGGAGTACCCCAAGGGACATTTCTCGGTCTGCTCTTGTTCCTTCTATTCATCGATCATTAAGATTCAGTTACTTCATTGCTGACTCTTTGCTGACAATTGCATTCTGTATCGAGTTATAAACAATTTGGAAGATTTGGAGCAAAAATGGTAGATGACATTCAACGCCGACAAGTGTTTTTACACTACACAACTATAGACCATGGAGCACAACTATTCCCTAGACCATCATACACTGGAAGTTACCAAAGCAAATACTTGGGAGAATCGATCAGTAACGAACTAAGCTGGACCAATCATTAAATACCATCTCTGCTAAAGCCAACAGATCCATTGGATTTCTACGACACAATAATCATGCGTGTCCCAATGAGGTAAAATCAACAACCCATATCACTTTGGCGAGACCCGTTGTAGATTACGCCAGTGCTATGTGGGACCCTTACAACAGGAACCAAATACTGCAAATAGAAGCTATGCAACGGAGAGCAGCTCGGTTCGTCAACATCAATTTCCATGACAGAGACCCAGGAGCTGTTACATCTATGCTCGCAAATCTGGGATGGGACACTTTAGAACAACGACGTGCCAAAGCCAGAGCAGTTCTGATGTACAAGATTGTTAACAACCGTGTTGACATATCATCTGTCAGCATTCTAACACTAGCAGACAACAGGACGCGGGGCAACACTAGATTTAGACCAAATATACACTAGATCTGATGTTTATAAGCATTTATTTTTCCCGAGAACTATACTCACCTGGAATCAAATACCACTCGCCATACAACAGTCCACAACAGTTGACCAGTTCCGTGCAGGCATAGGGCCCTTGACCCTAGCCGTGCAGTCCACAATGTTATCAACCTACTCTGATATTAATGGTAAATATGGTTTGCTTCTAACTGTACAGTTTGGATGCATACACGGAGACGTCAACACTCAGAACTGAGTATTCTCTAGACGGGAAGAAGAAGACAGTGTACACCTGATGTTGACAACTTTATATTATTTGTAGATGTATTGTCAACCTAATCCCATAGATTTGTATCTTTTTATACAAATACTGATATTTCATTTTATTTGTTAATATCTTAATAGATAACTGAGATTTTTTCTTTGTGAACGGCATAATTGATGATATAGATTGTTGGCGATATATTTGTATTCACTTCCGTTTCTAATGATGGATAAAGGACACATAGTTATCTTGAATGAACAGAATTGTGCAACAAGAATGTCAATCATTAACTTAGGTGAAAACTCAAGATTATATATGAGGTTCGACTACAAAAATTATTATGAAAGTTTCATATAATAATAAATATTTTGGTATTCTATTACGGTAAGTTAATAATAGAGGTAGACCTCTTTATCCTTGACCTATATTTTTCAGTGATAGCTCAATTGAAGAGTGTAGCTTTGAAAATTCGGAAACCAGAATAAAAGGTTATTTTGTGTATACAATTTCGGATGAAAAATTGAAAACCATGCAGAATTTTCTGTATGCAATTCCAGAGTATGCCGACATTTGTAAGATACAATAAATAAATGTTATGCCAGTAATTTAATCAATTGAACCACGTAAACATAAGTGTTTATATCTGCGCAAATTTAGAAATCGGTAATTCAAACTAGCCACAACTGCAGGACTTAGCTTCACATAGGACCTTATTGGGAAAAAGTTCAATTCTCAAATTTATAATTTTGAAATTAAAATCGTCTCGTTTGACTTAAATTCTTGTGCTAAGATGACCGCTGGTGTCATATTCGAGGTGTAAGTCGATTAAGCTGTTTCTTTAGTTTCTTTAATTTCTAGTTCTGAAATATTAATGAAGCTAGTCAGCGAATTGAGGATTGTTAATTGACAGGATATCATCAATATATCTAGAAGTGGAATTAAACGATATTCAGTTTCAAATGAATACAGGAACAAATCGGCAAGGAGTGGGGCACAGAGCTGAAAAATCAAAGGTTCTAACAGATGAAAGTTTAGATATCGATGTTGATTTTAAATTGTCCAACAAAATCCACTTATGACTAATATTAATTTGGCAGTTAACAGTTTCATAGTATTTTTGCTGTCATTCTTTTACTGCAGACAATATCTTTTTAACAGCTCTTTGGCAGATCACGTAGATAAGCCGGCTATGTACTTTTTCTTGTAAGGATTTTTATGTAATTTTGGAATCCAATACAAGTATGGTAAGTCTTCAGACTTTGTCGTAATGAATATCCAAGGAAGTCATAAAGGACTTATGGCTAGCAAGGAGTTCATCATTGTCAAATGTGGTACGTTTGTGTGTGGAATTACCAGCGTTATCCTTGATGCCTAGCTCTAGAGGTACTCATAGAAATTTGACGCAACAACTTATTTATCATGGATGAAAGTGAAGCACCTCAAGGCATCCTCGGTTTTGAATACGAATATAGGTCGATCGTTAATGCCATGTATAAGATTCTTAATGCGACGTTGTACCAAAGAACTTGTTGTTCTTACCCAGTTAGACAATGCATCTGGTTCTGGGTTTTGTTATCTATCTCTCTTAATCCACTCTTTTGCATAGTCTTTGACTGCATCTATAATAGGTTTGAAGTTTAAATTCCAGTCTACTGGCTGAGGTTCTGTGAGTTTTGCACCACGAGAAATAAGGTTTCTGAGATTTTCGAGTTTAATGACGTTCAGATCATTAGTAATGGCCTGACCAGATGGATTGTATTTGAAAGAAGAATGAGAACAAGTGCATTCGGTAGTTTTGCTTGAGGTATATTTCAATCTGTAGGTCCTGAAATGCTTGTTTGTAATTGAAGATTTGGTATATTTATAAGACACAATTGAGTATATTCCTTTTTAAAATATGAAAGGATCTGATCTTTCAATTCTTTTCTATTGAGAATATATTGATCATATTAATTGCATCTATTCTTTTATTTCTGAATTACATGTGAATTTTCTATTCTCTTCAAGAAGACGCTCTATACGCACAGGTTTGAAAAGATGGAAAGAAGTTTTTCCGAAAACTATGCTTGTCAATCTATATTTAGATATAAATGTATATATTACTCCAACCTTAATTGCATAATACATTACCAGTTTTAAACAGTTGACAGGCGGAGAGAAAAGAGTGGTGCGAATGTAATGTAAACCCAGGGTTGTTGCTTCATTTCTTGGGGTCCGCGATTAGCATAGTAGATCAACAAACTCTGTGGGTTGAGGAACTAACGCAGCCATTTGTAGATTCGTTGGAAGTGCTTCAATTTTCTTGCTCGCCTTCTCTTGTGCTTCTACCACTCCATACTTATGATGAATCTATATGAATTAGATAATGTTGCCATACATGACTTTCTGTACTGAAGTGGAATAATAATAGTAGATAATTAGGTAGTCCTTTATCACTGATTATATGTAAGATAAGATCATTATCGCCTTGTGTTAAACATGAACGGCATGTGGAACCTTGTGTGTCGTAAGTGTTTAATTGTTCACCATGTTATTGGATCTCTATTTATTTGTTACGTAATTGGTTATAATTATGTTGACAAAAGAAAACAGATTTTTAATTACTTAATAATAATAATTGCTTGTCTCATTTACAGTTCTTAATTGGTGACCTTTTAATTAATATGTTTGCGTTCAAACTAATATCGCTTACTTCTTGAAGAAATTCAGTACACCTTGTAGAAAATTGAAACGGATATGGCTTTTGTTAATAAGTTATATTTAGTAATAATTTATTTCAGTGAATTGAATTGTTTGTTTGGTAAATGATTATGAAAGGGATCAAATGGTGCGGTGCCTTTATAAACACATTTCGTACCAAACAATACGAACCAGATCGACTTGATGTGTCTAAGTGAAAAAAATAACCATGTTTTAATCTTTGTCTCATTCGTCATTTCAAGTACCACGTAAACAATTATCGAACAAGATGTACAATACTTATCTTTTTATCATAATCAGATTTGGGAGGGATTTTGTCAGCATTGAAAATTGTACAGGGAGATTTTGTCCGCCTTGTAACAGTACACGGGGAATTTAGTCCGCCTATGCCAAATACCCCTAAGATAATGACCAGATGTAATGATTCCTAGGTGTTTGCTACAATTATTCGCTGGATTGAGTCTGGCCTTTTATACCAGTGGTATATAAGTTGTAGAAATGTAACTAAACATGATAGAATATATCAAAATGCTATGCGTTTTAACCAAACAGAATACTGTGTTGTTTTGTGAGGTGCAATTAATATGACTAATGGACCAGTACATAACACATCAACGTTTTTCATTAGATAATTTGCCTGGACTATTTTGGCTCGATCTTACCAACGAGGGGAGACTATACCTAGCGACCGGAACTATACCAGATTTCCCGCGAGTACTATACAAAGTTTAATAAAATCCCACATGCCGGCTCGTGCACTATACTCACCAGACAACACCATAGGAAAAATATTACTCTTGAGAAGTCCGTAATAGATAAAATTTTAATATTGAGATATAAAAAATAACAATGGCCTTCAATCACGCAAAATCTTTCATTATTATGAAGTGTAATTAGAAAAATTCCTAAAATTTCTACACAAATTTTAAACCAGTAATGTTATAATTGTCACGATAATGACCTGTATATCTATGCCCAAGCTACATTATAATTGTCATAATAACGACCTGTATATCCATTTCAAACGTACATTATGCATACCACGATAGCGATTCAAGGACAAAAGAAGTTTTTTTATAAATGAGGTCAAAATACCATATGGGTTCATAGATACCATAGGTATTACATAATTTATGATAACAACTGATTAATTAATCGCCATATTAACAAGACGGATCCCGGATTATATTTGGTATATTAAGCAAATACAAAGTTGTTTGGTAGTTTCACGGACTCTAGATTGTATAAATCTTGTGTATATACTTACAAGCGAGGAGTAAGATTTTTATCGTTACTTATGTTTTGGCAATTTTAGGTGTATTGATGGAACTCCTCACGAACAGTCACTGACAAGGAAAAAGTATTTTTCATTTCAGACGGTCATCTGAAATCAGTAAAAACAAAAACGATCGTTTCGAACGCTTTTATTCTAATCTATTATTATCTATATTACTTATACATGTAGGATTTTTAAATACAACATAAACACAATATAAGTGATATTACCGGCAAATATGTTTTATTTATGTTGAAACATTTTAGTAAGCATCATATAATCGTTGTACATAATCAACATCACATAAACATAAAATGTTCAGATTTTGCAGAATATACACGTGGTTTTTAAGTTTTTAAATCTTTTTTAATGTTTTGCTACTTCCTAAATATGTCTGTCTTTTTATAATCCGTGTTGCACAAAGCTCCAAAAGTACAAACAAATCTAGTCACGAATAAGACACACGATAGTCAAAATAAGTGAAGTATTCATCACGAGACATACCATATCACAACATGTGCCGTATATTTCTAAGGAACTTTACTAATATAAATAGTTATACTTTGTTTTCAGTTGGGGCTATTTTGACATGTGTGAATACAGGTACGTACAAATCAAGTTATCAGTAAGTAAAAAATATCTCAGTTTAGTTGGCTTTGTGTTTATTACAACATACACGTGTTTTGTCTATTCAAACGCATCTGTGGGGCTACAAAATCATTCTAATATGGCGTCCTTCAAACGCTCTGAGAACACATTAGGGTTCTAATAAGCATAGAGCATGGTGTGAGTTCACAATTAGAATTTCTCAATATGTTTTGCTTAAAAGGTACGTATATTCAATAAATATATGTTTATGTCAATAATATTTGCTTTAACATACTGTTTGAAGAGATATCTCAGTAGTTAAAAAAATATCTATCACCATTGAAAGCGTGAGCAGCTTCGAAATTTTTTAATATTTGTTAGACATATTAGAATCGAAATAGATTATTGCAATTAGGCTCTATGCGAATTAGAACATGGTCTGATCTTTAATATGTCTTCATTGTATACCTCGCTATCGCTCTGTATAAAATATTGACAAATATAAGGTCGGACCATGTTCTAATTCGCATACAGCCGCTCGCAATAATCTATTTCTTAATTGAAAGATCAAATAATTAGCTCTTTCCGTAATTGAAATTCCATATATTTTTAAAAGTCTCTATGAACTGAAAGGTAATTTCACAAAATTGTTTTTTAAAATGTGTAATGTAGTGTTGCACTGGAGTGGTTTTTGTTTATTTTCTTTGTTTTCTGTTTTGATTTGTTTTGCTAGAAGTTTTTATGTAATTTGTATTGCCTAAGATATGGCTTCCAGTATTAATTTAAAATATTCAGATAATATTTAGTAAGCAATTCTTAAATTCGCATATATCGAATTATATAATGTTTTTAACATTTTAAAATCTTTTTCTATCTGGAAACTAGGTTTCCAATTTCTTAATATTAAGTAATTTTTCAGTTGGGAAATATGTTCTTTCGTATACCAATATGGAATCAACGTCTGTAAAATGGTATCATTTATTACGCAAGGTGTGCGTTTTGTCTAGTTTTCGAAATTTCACGCAATGGCTACATCAAGAAATAAATCAATTGTATTCATGTCACCAGATCCAACAGTTGCAACTAAATTGTTGTCATAAAAAATAAAAGTTATACAAATGACTAAGCATGAAGATCGATTTATCTATTCTATACTGATCAGTTTCGTCAAACCTTAAGTATTGGAAGTAAAATGATTTAGACCAAAACTCTTTTATCTGAAAAAATAAAATCGAAGACTAGCAAACGATGATAGTCTAATATGTTGTCACCTCAATTAATGTCAGCAATATACACGTATATTAGGAGAAAAAGAAAAATAGCAAAGAAAACCGAGCAACAAGAGCCGAAAGTCAAGAGACAATTACAAATCCGGATATAGACACATATATACAGCGCTGCACAAAAACACAAAAAGAATAACCAGAGCCCAATAAAAACCATGCGTGCACTCAGGTACTCCGAACGAGTAAGCAGTGTCAGCCTTTAATTAGACACCCGTCGAGTTACTAATTGTCTTTTCTAGTCAAATGCAGGAATAAGAAACACTGCCTATGACTCAGCGAAAATGTCCGAGAGATTAATTTCCCATAACGATCAATTAAGTCATGGTGACGATAGAGAGATAACATCAACCTACGTACAACAAACCCTTGTTTAAGTAGTTTAGCAATCAAATGCAGCGAGCCGTCTAGAAAATCGAAATACCTAATCGCAGGATATAGAATAATGCATAAGTTGTGAAATGTTAATACCATACGCTGGAGCTGCTGGAATGTTGCTGTTGATGAACGGGAAGTTGACAATTGGAAAGTTGAAGTCATCACGTTTGTCGTAGAGTCTAGTTTGTAGTTTTCCCGAGTCTATTTCTAGAAGTAGGTCTAAGTAAGAGGCTGACCTTAGTGTATTGGTGGTGTCTTTAATGTCAAGCTCTCTAGGGTAAATTGAATGCAAATAGTCACCAAATTTAGCATTGTTGAGGGACAAAACATCATCAATATAACGGAATGTGAAATTAAAGAATGGGGCCAGTATCTTTACTATCTTTAGCAAGCCTTCTAGGAACTAATAAGAGTACAAAAACAGGTCGGCGAGGTTAGGATCACAATTAGTAAGCATTGGAATACCGACAGTCTGTACTTTAAGTTATAATTCCAATTGATGGATTTTTGGTTCACGATATGTTGGTCCTTAAGGAGATTATTGTTACTTACCAGTTAGTTATCTAGTCGACAGATCCGTGCTCTTACTTTTTTCCTCGATTGATTGTCTTTGACGATAGCAACTTTGTATTGTTGTTTTCACTTTATATATACACCTGGGAAAAAGTTAAGTACGCCATAGTTTTTGCAAGTCATACATATTTGAAAACATTTGGACTAATATTGGACTGTAGGGCACAATGAAACATTATTTTACACACACAAAAACTCATTGTTTTATTCACACATCATTTCATTAAAATATGGACAGTCTTTACTCTTTCACGTAGTCTTTAAGCACCAAAATAACTGGGACATGACATGTCTCAGATTTTGCTGATTTTCATTTCATACGTTGCACTTGACTATTCGATCACAAAAATGATGACTGTTTGTTATGATTGACCACGGTTGCCATGGTAACCGAGGGGGTCATTTTTTATCATTTCTCATACTGCGAAATAGCTTATATTCAATTCCCAATTTGTTATTCAAAAATCAATGCATATTCAATATAAAGTTTTATTTGCTTAATTCAATACTTCATTGACAATATTCAAAACAGTTTCAAGATTAAACATAAATGTGTAGTCAGAATGAGGCTATCGAATATGTCAAGAAATCAAGCTTTTTCTGGAATTTTTTACCAAAAAATTACCATGCTTGCCACTTTACTCCATTTTCAAATTTTTTTTTAATTTTTGAATATTAATCATCAATCTATGTAATCATATTCATGATGAGTATTTGTGATTGGTGCATTTTATGAAAATGGAGTCAGAAAAGTGGCAAAAATGGTAATATTTTTACCAAAAATTATAGAGAATAATGCACTATTTCTTAACATAACTGTTTTGAATAGTGTCAATGAGATATTGAATTAAGCAAATAAAAAAATTCTATTGAATATGAATTGATTTTCCCCTGAAAAATTGGGATTTGAATATTGCCCTTTTCACTGTATTTTAATCGGCCCAAAATGGCCGCCACGGTTACCACTGCAACCGAAGTCAAATCATAACAAACAATCATTATCTTGCGATCCAATGGTCAATTTCAACTTATAAAATGAAAATCAGCAAAATCTGAGACATGTCATGTCTCACCCTATATGGAAATCCTTTGATCCTTATGGAGAATTGGTGTTAAAAAGTATTATCACCGAAAGCTCCAAACTGTTACTTTATTGTCAAATCACATTTGAAAACGTTAATCATCAACACCAAATGATAATCAGCTGTCGAATGGTCAATATCAGGTATATCCACCGTTAGCATGAATGACTGCTGCAAAGTGATCAGTAATGCAACTAATTTGTTATCTGTCGCCATTCCCGATGAAGTTCTGTGGAGGAGGTTCCAGAGGTTGCAATCGCCTACCCACTTGATCCCATAGATGCTCTATTGGGTTGAGATCTGGACTTCTTGCAGGCCACCGCTTCGTTCTCCAGATATGCCCTTACTGCCCTTGAACGATGAGGTCTAGAGTTGTCATCCATGAAAACAGGTCTTGACTAACGGGTGGTTTTCAAAATGAGGCACAACTACAGGTGTAAGCAAGTCCCGGGTGAACTTTTCGCCATTAAGGCTCATTGATTGTTACCAGATCCAGTTTGCAATAATGTGAGATACAACCCCACACCATAACTGAGCCCCCACCTATAGGCACTTTTTCTTGGCGTGTAAGCTGTGTTTTGATGCCTCCAAACACGGGTTCGCCCATCAATTACATGGAGTAAAAATTGGCTTTCATCTGACCAGTGTATTCGTCCCCGGGTTCTTAGGTCCTTATTTTGTCTTGCTGTGCACCAGGCTAACCTGTCCCTGCGATGGCGATCATCAAGCACTGGGAGTTTAATTACTCTGTGACCTCAATCCTGCAGCTTAAGACGATTTCGCACTTTTCTGGCTGACAGATTACGACCAAGTAACCATTGCTGCTTGATACAGGTGCTTGCAGAAAACGTTTTTCGCCTAACCAATCTACTTAGGCTCCTGTCTTCACGTTGGGTTGTCACAGATGTTCGACCAGATCGGGAACGGTCTTTAACATCTTGCGTGGCAGCGTGTTTTCTGGTCAAACGAGTAATGACTGTATATGATAGCCAAGCTAACGTCTTATTGCCTTGTAAGACATACCAGTGGAATGCATGCCGATGATTTGCCATCTCTGATATACGCCTCCTTTCCATGCTTACTTTAAATGATTTTGAAACTTGAAATTCGGGATTTAAATACCGATATGTTGCACAGAAATAGTGTACTTTTGACGTAATGAACAGAGCAAGCTTCACGTGAACAGAAAACCGCCCTTGATTAAAATTTCACACTTGATCGCTCACATCCTTTTAATTAAACATTAAGAATTAATACTGACCAACATCATCAAAATAAACTTTATTTACAATAAACGAAAAACAAAAACATTCGGGGGTGCTTAACTTTTGTCCAGGGGTATACTTAGTTATAAGATATAAATGAGTTCACAATTAAGCTCACTGTTATATTAACTCAGTAAAACCGAATGACTTAGTGTTCACCAATTGTTTATGTTAACCGTTGACATAAAAACACACGGGTCCTTTTAACTTGGTCATCAACATCAATAAATTCGACCCATTTATTTTTGTTGACGCTCTTCTAAGTTCGTTTCTTTATCTTGTACATAATAAATACTTGGCATCTCGTTTACTATTGCAAATCATCTCACAAAAAACCTTTCTGTCCCTCTATTCAACGGATATAAAAAGAACTCTCACTGCAATAATTAGGATACATTATGTGCATCCTTGCCTACAAGATTTTCTTACTTGATGTCATACTATAGAGTTTAGTCAAATCTGCATCAGTCAAGGTTCTACTTGCTCAATTATCCTCTACAAGCAGAAACAATACTTATTATGATAATATTGAGAATGGTACTTCAAACAAGCAGCGACGCTTTCACTATTGATAGCGCACGGTTTTTTTTTATCTAACATTGCACGGACGAGAAAGAAAAAGTTAGGAAAATCACAGACAAATGAAAATTTCCATAAAACGTATAAGAAATACCAGGACTGTAACAAGGGAAATATGGTATTACGTTCATACAGCATTAGTGGGAAGTTCTTTTAATGAAGGGCACAGGTATAGCAGACTTGAAAGTATACAGAAACCTAGACTTATAAATTAAATAGAACAAATTACTCCGAATAAAAAAGATATAAATCGGTACAATAAATCCCTGCAACAGAACCTACACTGTCTTCCAAAATGTACCGCGGTGTTTCCATATAAGCAGTACAATTTTCCTTAGACAAGTATTCGTTATCAGATCTTCGTTAGACTTGGCAACAGCTTGCAAAATGAATGTATTGAAAACGAAATACAAACAAGCAAACAAACAAATTCTTTATTGTCAATAAAGATGCACAATAAAATGAGCAGCAGAATTAAAGTATACATATGATTAGAATAATTGGTATTGATTTTGGGTAAATAAATTCAATGTTAAGAAAAAAAAGAAAAGAAAAAAATGAATAGAAAAATAATACTTCAAAGTCAGTAGTCCAAGTACAAGGATTTTTTATGCCCTAGTTATTATTGGGCCAATATGAGTTACATATAATCAACTTTTATGAAATGTGAAAAATTTAACCAATGCATTAAAACAATAATTACATATTTAACAACTATAAAATTTGTTATATCATATGTAACGTTCGATCTAATATCAATTTGCTCGTTTATATGTTGATCCTGCTGTCTAAATAGATTGAAATGTTTCCTCTCCCAATAAAAACTATACGCCTTAATATAGTAGAAAAATTGCCGTGGCCTAAAACAATTCAAACACAATCAGGCATGACAATGTTTTTAAAAAGTAGTTTAGGTTCGTAATTTCGTAAATGATAAAAAGTATTATCCTTAATATAATAAAATAGTAAATTGTTAGAACATGAAACGCAAGAATATAATAACCTAGTAAATTTTTAGAAAATGAAAAGCAAGAATATAATAACCTAGTAAATTGTTAGAAAATGAAACGCAAGAATATAATAACCTAGTAAATTGTTAGAAAATGAAACGCAAGAATATAATAACCTAGTAAATTGCTAGAAAATGAAACGCAAGAATATAATAACCTAGTAAATTGCTAGAAAATGAAACGCAAGAATATAATAACCTATTAAATTGTTAGAAAATTAAACGCAAGAATATAAGAACCTAGTAAATTGTTAGAAAATGAAACGAAAGAATATAATAACCTAGTAAATTGTTAGTAAATGAAACGCAAGAATATAATAACCTAGTAAATTGTTAGAAAATGAAACGCAAGAATATAATAACCTAGTAAATTGCTAGAAAATGAAACGCAAGAATATAATAACCTAGTAAATTGTTAGAAAATTAAACGCAAGAATATAAGAACCTAGTAAATTGTTAGAAAATGAAACGCAAGAATATAATAACCTAGTAAATTGTTAGTAAATGAAACGCAAGAATATAATAACCTAGTAAATTGTTAGAAAATGAAACGCAAGAATATAATAACCTAGTAAATTGTTAGAAAATGAAACGCAAGAATATAATAACCTAGTAAATTGTTAGAAAATGAAACGCAAGAATATAATACCCTCATTTTTGTTTCTATGTTGTATGTAAAGACGAAAATCTAAGCGAAGTTGATATGAAAATTATATTCTCGCAAAACAAATTTAACTACATTGATTTTTAAATCTGTAAACACCTACGACAATCAACAAATAATTAAGTGGATAACGCAAGTAGGCATCCATTAATAATAATACCAATAATAATGCTATTTTTCTTTTCTTCAGGTTTAGCACTGGATTGTTCCCAATCTGACCTCGGTAATGGTAAATATTTTTTAATTATATTTCTTTGTTGAGTTTTAATACGACCACCTTTAAATATGTATCATTTTCTTGTGGTTACATTTAACGCCAACTATTTAATAGTCATTGGATATGCTATGTTACCAGCTATCTTATTCTTTCGAAGGAATAGGAATGTCTTGGCCAATTAGAACCAAACTTGGCAATAGTGTTTATAAGGTGGTTCTTAACAAAGTTTGAGTTTTTGGTGCTAATCAAATATTAAACATGGCTGCCAGGGCCATTAATCCGGTCTGATTGTTTGAATTTCAAAAATATTCTCATAAACCGCTTGGCAGATTTATTTGCAATATTAATATTAATATTGCAGAAATGTACCTTTGATAGTCCTCTACAAAGTTTAGTTTTTTGTGCCGATCTAAAATCAAAGATGGCCGCCATTGCAGGACTTAGTTTAACATAGGACCCTATAGGAAAATCATACAAATTACAAGCAACTTATTCTTGGAAACTGATTATGGAATCTGTCCCACACATTGATGCCAAATTATGAAGAAATGAAGGCTGGATAGGTATCTTATAATTTATCGTTTTTCCAGCCAATTGCAAATTTAACATGATTTCTAGCACTATTAAGGGGTTCTGATTTGGCTGAATTTAAAAAATCTTCTCACAAACCCATTTGCAAATAGATTTGAAATATTGTAGCAATGTACCTTAGACAGTCCATTACAACGTTTTAGTTTTTTATGCCGATCCAAAATCCAAGATGGCCGCCATTGCAGGACTTAGTTTAACAAAGGACCCTATGGAAAAAACATACAAACATTCTCGGAATCAGTTCTACAGAATGAAGCCAAATTATGGATTAATGAAGATTGAATAGTTATCTTATTATTGTAGAGATTCCTTCACAAAATTTGCATTTTGCCGATCCAAAATCCAAGATGGCCGTCACGTGAAACACATCTTAACATATTACCCTATGGAAAAACCATACAAACAACTTCTTCGAAACTGTTCACACAATTAAAACAAATAATGCAGAAGTGAATCTTTGATAGCAATCTTATTATTTTGAGTTTTTTGAGTTGATAGGAAATATAACATGTCTGCCAGATCTGAAAATGTATTGTGATTTACTGAAATTTCAAACTTCGATTCCTCACAAACTGCTTGGCAGAAGGAATTTTGATATTGTAGAAATATACCTTGCATAGTCCTTACTAATTTTGAGTTGTTTTGTTCCAATCTAAATACAATATTGCTGCCACAATGGAACAACACTTAACATAGTAACCTATGAGAACAACATAAAACGCTTTTTCTCAGTATCTGTCCCACAAACTGCTGCTGATTAGAAATTTAGCATGGCAACATTCAAAGAAACATCATCTTAACATAAACTCTTTAGCATTTAATATCAAAATTTGCAAGAAAAGTCATGTATCTTAAATTAAAAAGTTTTTATTAAGTCAGGTGAGCGGTACAAGCTCTTAAGAGCCTCTATTTAATAGGGTAAATTTTGAAAATAATCTGTTTTGAAATCAGCAAAAATCCTATCGTTATAGCTCACAGCCGTATACAGCCATAATGTTATTTCTACCACATATTGGACACCGCAATAAATTATGGCTGCCTCCAGTTTGCTCCCTTTGCAAAATTTACCACTAGCGAAAACCACCCGTTATCAGCAACAAGGTGCAATAGCTGTCGTCATTAATTTATTGGTAGGATAAAGACAATTGGAGAGGTTTAATATTGTCAACGAAGACCTTTGTATATGATGTCAAAGTTGCCAAATTTTTATTGATATGATTTATGTGGAAGTGCAAAGCAATTGTGTTAATTGTGCTTGAAAGTACATACGTGATTGTCTTTACAAGACAATATTATTATAATTTTAACACCACGTAACACTGATATCACCCACATTATTACAAAGTTACTGTTTTAGTATTTTCAGTGGGCAAATCTATGTAATTTCAGTTGAAATTAAGTAAATAATCTTTATCAATTCAAATACTTTCGTCTCTCTTTGTATTGTAAAAAAATTCAGGCCTTTTGCTTATTAAACTTTTCTGTCTTGACTACTGGTATGTTTATCAGAATTAATATACAAAAGAACAATTGCGACATTTTTGTTAAATTTGCATTAATTTTTGTAATAAAATCGGTGTTCATTCGGTTTTTGGCCTTTAAAGTGGAAACCAAAATGTTTAATACATAGGTCATTATTGTTTATTAACTTAAACTCAAAATACACAATTTATATTGTCACCACTAAGTATATTTTATACCCTCTTTAAAAGAGAAAAGTTATAGTTTCTGTATTACTGCAAATATTTAGTATCCACCTGCTTTCAAAAGAACAAGAATTAACTCTATATTAAAAAAAACAATCGCTTGAAATTAGCTTTATAATTGTTACAAAACTATGTATATTCCGTCTTTTCTGTCCAGAGATAGAATAAGACAATCAGAATGAGCCTATTTCATTCTGCATATATTTTACTCTTGTTTGTTTCCATGTTTTTGCATTAAAATGGATTAAATTAAAGGTTACATAAGTAATTAATTATTTAAAAAGAAAAAAAGCACGAATTTTAAAATGATTTAATTAAATGGCGTTGTTGATTGTTACAGGTCTGAAAGTTTAAATCTAATAGATGTCATAGTTACATTTTGGATCATCAACTAAAATCTTTTTTAGTATAAATTTAAAGGGAATGCTGAGTATGGTAAACTCAACAATATGATCGACGTAAATAAAGTGCACTACCTTCTATAGTCATATCAATTAAGAACAACACATGCTAGAATTTTCTATAGTTGTTCTTTCACATTTCTAATCAATACACTTAACGGAAATGGAATGAAGCGACGCAAACGTTTACTTCGACATTTCCATCGTAAACACCATACATAGATTATCAACATAATTAGAAGATGTACATTTAAAAAGTGTGTTATTTATTTATTTATTTATTTATTTCAGAAATATAAACATAATTTCTATTTTAATGTATTTGTTGTTTAATGTGCAATATATATTTGCTAATCCCAAATGATTCCTAAAGTATTATGTTATAATGAGGTGCAAACAAAGAGCGCCGTTAACATGGTTAAGGTGGGGTGCGTCAAAGGAACATAAAGGACAATTTTCATTTAATATTTTTCGCATTTGGTATCTAGCCTGACAATCACTAATGTAAATATTTTGTATGCCAACTATTCAAAACTACTTTCATAAATATATAACGCTTTCACCAACAATGCATTTTGCTACACATGTTTTAAACGAAGTAGTCTAGACTGTTTAATTGTTTTCGTTAAATATGTTGAAATAAAGATGTGAGCTCTAATATAATAAGTTATTCTCTCAGACAAGTTAATTGACATTATATACCTTGTATAAAACATAAAAACTCTAATAAAGCAACAATTCATTTACTAAAGCAAGACTTAGACTAAGTAGAGCTTAAACAAAAAAATCAATCAAAATTATTAAGAGCTTTTAGCATAAAAAATGCAATATTTAAAAAATTGATGAAAGTGGCGTTAAATATCATTCAAACAAACATATAAAATGAAAAAGGTTATACAAAATGAATACTTGGCTGGCGTAACTCTCGGAGACTAACAGTCCCCTCGCAGAGGCAATGACCGATAGTTGATAATAAAAAGACGTCAAATATATTAGCGGTTTAAAATTAACAAAACGACCCCAAAAGCTCAATAAACATAATATCTATAATTTCACTTTGCTCATGAAAAGGTGACAATCTAGTATAATGTACAAAAACAGTACATATAGTAAACATTCCAAGCTTTTTTAATAGATGACAAATAACAAGTTGAGCCGTTTCATAATGTGAAGGAAATAAGCAATTTAACAGACAACTATGAAAATAAAGAAAACACAAATATCTCGTATTAGGTAATATGTTACATCACTTAATGTGTTAATACATTACTAAATGATAACATATTGATAATAAAAGTAAGTCTTGACAAAATACAATTCACTTCAGTCTATTTTGTTTATTGAAGTTTTTGTCTGCTTTCAGCTTTTCTGCACAGTATAGAAGGAAATCCATGTATGACAGACATAGCAGGTTATTATACTATTACTACCATAGAATTAAACAAACTATTTCAATAATAAAATAGGGGTCATGTGAGTAATTAATTTATTAATAACATCTATTATTTCATCATTAATTATAGTTAATTACACTAAAAGCGTAAAATGTTAACTTAGCTGTCTTCCAAGGATCCAATTGGTGTCCAAAGTGCAATGTCCAATCAATAAACGAACTTCCAAATGTTGTATCCAAAATAACTTGAATTTCTGACACGAAAAATCTGCCTTCAAAATCTGCACCCAAATCCTATATATATATATCTCCAAAATGAATCCTCCAGAATTTAGAAGGTCACGGAATGCTGTTGTTTTTATATCTGACTTTTTATTATTATTGCATAATTAACCGTCCTAGAATATTTTTTTCTCAAATAAACAAAAAACAATCAATGTCAATTTCATAAAGTTTTGTTGTAAATAAGTATAAGGCCAAACAAATATCAAACACACATGTTAGGTCAATCAAACAAGTACCTTATAACATAATTTCTTATCAGTTAGTCATCGGGCCAATTGCTATCATCTGTAAAGAAGTAAGTTCTTTGGATTGTCAAATGGTCAATGTCATAACAACAAGCTCAAACATATCAATTTAATAAACAAAACAAAATAAAGGCAATAAACTATAAAAAAATTGAATTGATTAAATACACATTTTAAAAATTATTTCAGCTTGGCACCAGCTTTCGACTGTTAACCAGGAATGTAGAGCATATTTTATTACTAAACTGTACGGTAGGTGTTATAAACCGTCTTATTATTACTGTACCTTTGTCTACATTTGCCTCGGTGTATTTTATTCGAAAACCTATATATATCTTAAAGCATTTTAAGTAATATTGGCTGGAAGTGAACTATTACCAAATTCCAGAACAGACCGTATTCTAGTTGAATTCTTTATCCTATTTAATGCCATGGAACTGATTTGAGTTCAGTAACGGATATGTTGACATAACTATTCACGACTCTCTAACTAAAATGGCTATGGGGAATTTATTCTAATTAACCTTATTTCTATTGGCGTGCCACGCACATTTGCACTGTAAATGGTTAGATGTATTTTCGTCTTAATTTTTTTTATCTTGGAACAAACCTTGTTTCCTGTTTAATCCGTCCTGTCATAACTTCTGTTTCATAATCATCAACCTCCACGAACTATACTGAATAATCAATCTTGTTTTTACAGAGAAATTCAAAAACGTTGATAGAAACGCTGAATGTTTCTGTGATGGGCGATACCTCAGTACGTAAATTAACATGTATGAATGCTTTTCTGTAAATTTAAATTTACATACTAAAGTTGATACTCTTAGAGAGAATGACGGGAATGTTTAATACATGCATACTGTTTATTCCTATTTGAAAAACATATCTTTTTCAATTTTCCATGTTTTTGTTTCGTTTTATTTTTACGTTTCTATATAAACTATATTTACTGACTTATCTTGTCATGTGCATGTGAAGCAAACGTCAGTTGAGGCAAACGTCCCATCGCCTTGTTTTGGAAGCAATTTTAAAGTTATCTTATCTGGAATTCAATGGCTGTGTATTATGTTGCCTTAACAATTGAAAAATGTTAAAGACGTGTTGAAATGTTATTTTATTAATGTACTTTCATTGTAGCCAAAGCTTGTGGTTACAACACAATTAAAAGGTGACAATTGTTTATTATTGAAAATAATGAAAATAGCAAAGCAAACCGACCGAACAACAAGAGCCGAAAGTCCAGGGAAAATTACAATACCGGATAAAGACAAACATATACAACGCAAACAAAAACACAAAAAACAAGAAGAGAAAGCGAGAAACACGAATCTAATAAAAACCATGGTGTACTCAAGGTGCTCTGGACGAGTAAACAGTGGCTGCCTCTTATTAGACACCAGTAGAGTTATGTCTAGGAAAAAAGTATAATCCAGTACTGGAAAAACTACCTATGACTCCGCGAGAAATATATGATCTTGCATTAGTACGAGTGGATTATCGGATTTCTCCAATCTCGATATTTAAATTATGGAATTTTAAGTCCGAGCCTTGGCGAGGACTTTAATTTCCATAATTTAACTATCGAGATTGGAGAAATCCGATAATCCAAGAGTACCAATGTAAGATTCTGTTTCTCTATTGTTAAAAAGTTGAAAATTTGCAAAATGAAGTGCAAATTCTCCCAGCCCCAATTTTACGTTCATGACTTGAATACGCGGTAAATTGGAAGGCGTTTTGTTTATGACGTCATGAGTTCTTTTATGACGTTATTATTTTTAACCGATCAACTGCTGAGAACAACAAATTCACTAGTGACGATAACTATATTTTCCACACCGGTTAAGCGGTTGAACAATTACGTCAAAATTAGAGAATGTACGATCATATTTGAGAGCTTGACATACCATAACGATCAATAAGGTCACGGTGAAGACCATCAAACTTCTAAAGGAAAAACATCAACCAAGGTAAAACAAACCCTTGTTTGAGTCTCATAGTAGTCAACAGTACCAACTTAATTTTTTTTTACCAACTTGAAAACAAGATTACTATGGCTGCTGTAGTATGTCGTTCTGAAGGTCAACATGAATGTAAAAGATATAGGAATGTCGTTCCGTGTATCACAGAGGCGTACAATTTAACGAGAAGCTATTCTTGCATGGTTCTACACTTTTGAGGACTATCGGGTATTATAATATACACATGTACATGTTTTATTATTTCAGGTATTCGTCCCAGACCACATAACAGTACATGCAACTCACATTTCAACGGTTTGTGTAATTTGTTTAAGGATTTTGAAAGATGATATGTTTTAATTACGTATAGTGCAACATTGATAGAACTACCAAGTTAATATCAATTACAGTGAATTTTCAGACCGAGTGAATTGTCGAGGAAGAGTTGCGCAAGTTTTGTAGCTAAATGTTTACATTGCTTGGAGTGTAATCATTCTTTATATTTCAGACCTTCTTCAGCAGTATACTAGCGGAGCATCGTGTAGAACCCATCACATAAGTAACGTTCTTTTAAAATTTTCATACTTTTTTCTTCATTTTACATAAAACATCTGATTCGTTAAATTTTATCAATAACAGCAAACACATTTTAAATGTACAAAGAACAGTTTTTTTCTAAAATTATGATAGGAAAAATATATAGTTATTGAATAAAAGCATAAAACAGAGTAATGTTTCTCGTTCGGGACCTGAGTGTCCTAGTGTTTAAGGTAGTCATTTACTATTGATCACGCGGTCTGTCAAAACTGAGGTTTGAGTCTCACTGCTGGCAGGGTGTACTCGACTCCAATCTCAATTGACAAGGATTGCCTGTTTTCTTACGGAAGGTCGGGGGTTTTCTCCGGATCCTCCGGCTTCCTCCCGAAATAAAAACTGGACGCAACAAAGTACAAAAAATCAAAATCGTCTGCATATCATGTTTGACACAAGGGGATCACTGTACGTCGTCTTGCATTTATTAAAAAAAATTCGGTCAAATTTCCTTGGAATCCTTTTAAAGAAACATTCGTGTTCAATTGATTAGTTTCTCTAGTTTTAAATGGGGAACACATTTTCATTAAAAATCATTTAACTTTGTAATTTTAAAGTTTTTAATTAATTAACCGATACGACAAATTAATAAAAGGTACTAATGTTAATAGAAAATACATTTTAACTTCATTTTTATAGTATGGTACGATCTCCATCAAATCCCGGAACAAACTCCGACAAATCAATGTTCTCAAGGCGACTTGATTAATATTATAAATAGAGGTATCTACTATTAGTTTATTTAAACAGTGTTAGATGTTCTACTATGTTGTTCAACATTATATAGAACTAGTTGCAGACGTCGGTCGTTGATTTGGCTATAGTAAATTTAGTTGACGATCTGAGACTGACATTTGCAACTTTTAACTCATAGGGTTATCTCTATTTTCTTGGAAATAATTTACAACCATAAAATGGAATGTTATAAAAAGAATTTTTAATTAAAAATATAGCACTAAGCAGGTAACTTTAAATATGATCATGACGCGTACATGCCGCTAACAATTGCGTATATATATTTTAGCTATGAGACTGTCACATTGTGTGTGCCACCAGAAACAAGTGAACATGGAAACTGCAGGTAATGTATTTAAGACATTCCTCATTAAAATAAAATACTAAGAACATATATTTACAAAACTTGTTATTTTATTTATTTTAAATCGTGAAAAAATTTCACAATATTAATTATTATTTTCAAATGTTGCCAAACTTTAACATCAAGTATCAAATATATTATCTTTGCATTTTAATTGTAAATTTATCGTGTTTATGGTTTTGCCGTTTTTTATAATCATTACATAGCTTCGGTCACTGGTTGATTTTATGGTATGTGACAAAGCTTGGCAGTGCATTATCATCCCATCCTTGGGAGATCTTTATTAGTGCAGATTAAGTTCAATATTATATCAGACTGTTGTCCTACAATTTCTTATCAAAATGTTTCTTGCTTGTCGGAATAAGGCAACAATTTGAGATTTAGGAAATATATCGGGTGGTTGTTTGTGTTGTTGGTGGTTTCTGTTGTTGTAGAAAGTGATTGTAACTTATAGATCATAACATTCTCTGGTACATGGCCAATTTCAATTTGACATGAGTTCACGAACACTCATTTCTAGATGTTTCCTCATTCTGAAACATGGTAACATAGCACATTTCTTGGTTCACGTTCTTGTTCTTTTGTGAGTTCTGATTTGATGTTAGATATAAACAATAGAAAAATCTATTGGATATAATTTAGAAGTTGTTTGTTTACGTAAGAAATTGGTAATTTCATGCGTTTGGGGGGAACCCCGCGGCATCTTCCATTCATGATAGAAATTTTTATTTTTATTTCTCGTGGACATCCCAAAACGTATGTAAGAATCTATAATCCTTTTATGGTAAGTTAGACATTCTAACAATTTTGTGCTTCAAAAAATGTTGATACAGCAAAACTAATCAATCTTTAACAATACTTTGAAACATTAATTTACAATATCTGTTAAAGTTTATTCAAATTTATAATATAAATAAATGTCATTATTAGAGAAGTTTTTTTCGATACAGTTAAAACGTTTTAAGTTACAGAAAAGTGCAAGCCTGAAACTGTTGAGCAAGACTGTCAACACGAAAGCTGTGTAGATGGATACTACAAAGCGTGTGAATTAGGTCAATGCACATGTAATGCAAGTATGTATTATTCTGTCAATATACTAAAGCGTGGTTTAGGCTTTATTAGTACATTTTTAAGTCTAATTCGACCTCATAATTCTATGACTCACTAAATAGTACCATTATCTCAGTTTTGTCAGGATTCAGTCTCATTTGCCACTTATCAGACCATTCCTTCAGGCGAGTTAAATCTGAATTTACCATCACCTGAAGGGATTCTATGTCATCAGTTGTATGTCCAATAGAGGTGTCGTCTGCAAATAACCCCCCTAGCCCGTCCATTCCATCGACAATATCATTAATAAATATAAGGAACAGTAGAGGACCTAACACTGATCCCTGAGGAACGTCTGCTTTTATATCCCCTACCGGCGAGAGACCGTCTCTAGTAAACACTCTTTGTTTGCGGGAAGTGAGATAGCTCTCAAACCAGGATAGAACATTACCAATTATTCCATATTTTTCCATTTTGTATATGTATAGTAGGGTCATATTCAGACGGTGTCGAATGCTACTTATTTCAGCAAATGTTACACTAGTTACTTTCTTATTATCAAGATCGAATAAAATGTGATGATACAACTTAATTAATTGATGAGTAGTAGAAAATCCTGGTATAAAACCAGACCGCAGGTTAAAGGAGGGTATTACTATGCAGACGAAAACGTACTTGTAACTTATTTTTTCAAATAGTTTACTAACACAAGAAAGTATAGACACGGGCCTATAATTAGAAGGGAGGGAATTATTGCCTGTCTTAAATAAAGGAACAACGTTAGCGACCTTCCACTGAGCGGGATATTTATTATCCCTAAGAGATTTATTAAAAAGGATTCTTAAGGGTATCGCAATCTCCTCCTTGAGAGATCGTATCATTATGTTACTTATGTCAGGTTTTTTATTAATTATAAAGAATTGAGGGAAGAAAGAAACAGATTGGAAAAATATATGTTATGGAAAAAAGAAAAAAAGGAAAGGGTTGATGAAATGCTTTTAGGTGTTGTATGTCTATGCATCTACAAAACGTTTACTTTTTAGAATATAAGATTGCACTTTGAAAAAAACTTCAGTATTCTGTTCCAATGTTAGAGCATCAGATCCACACAGCAGTAAGTTTAAGTCAAATTGTTCGTGAAAATTCAAAGTTTAAATAGTCCTTTGAAAAAGATCTTAATAATTTTGACAATAAAGTGGGAAATGGCTGTTTGACTCTATTTGTCCGCATGTACAGTTTGGACTGTCCACCAGATGTTCATTCAGATCGCTGCTCTTCATGTGCATTCTGGCATGCAAGATTTGACCCATCCTACTACCTGCATTATAAAATAATGGACGTTTTTTCAGGTTGAGGTCCGATACATATATTGAATATGTTTAACGATCTTGCATTACGGATTCTTATCGGCAGGTTATTCCACAATTTAATACTTGACGACAGAAATAATTTGAATAGAAAGACGTCCTGGTCCGAATATCAGTAATATTATTAGACTGGCGTGTGCCGATGAAGGTTAGACCTGATATTTGGTAATACATTACTTAAATACACAGGTGTATTCCCGTTCACCATTTTGTACATCATAACAAGTTTGTGATTCTTTCCACTATCAGAAAGTTTTTCCCATCCCGTTTTCTCGTATAATTTGTCGAGCGATATTAATGTTGTGCCACCAATTACGATTCGCATAGGTTCTATCTGAACTCTTTCGATTTTGTTAACTAATGTTTGAATCCCATCGTCCCTAAAAACGTCACTTCAAAAATTGGTATATGATATATGAAAGCTACATTTTTTCTAAGGTAAATCTATCTGCAACTAAGCGTACAAGTCGTAAGATATTGACTCTTAAAAATGCATTTCGAACAATGTAATCGATATGTTCATGGCTTGAGCCGTCATCCGAAAAGTAGATGGCCAAATGTTTATGGCAAGAAACATCCTGAAGATAAATATTGTTTATATGCAATAGGACGTGCCCTTGTCGTTTATTTTTTCGCAATACTAGCACCGTTTCAGTCTTCTTGGGATTAAAACTAACGAGCCACTATCCCTATTCAAAAAATTCGCCGCCGTATATGGAGTGTACAGTGACATAATGGCTAGTATCGTTAGCAAATAATTTTATACACGCGTTTATATCGTCGACGATATCGTTAATGAAAATAAGAAAAAGAAGAAGACCGAGTATTGACCCTTGTGAAACACCGGCACATACCAGTTTCCAGTCAGAAAAACAGCCGTTAAGAGCGACACGTTGGAGTCCAGACAGATAACTGTCAGACCGATTCAGAAGGCGTCCCGTTATGCTATATTGTTTTAGTTGAGATAATAGACCTCTGTAAAAAAACTCGATCGAAGGCCATGGAAATGTCATATAACACTACTCGCATTTCTTTGCCATTGTCCATGGCCCTACCAAACGAGTTTGAAATGTCAATCAATCATTTTTGTAAACCCAGACTGATGAGTTATTACCATATATATTATCTATTAGAAAATTGTGAACATGTTTATAAATACAGCGTTCCATGCACTATGAAATAATACTGAGCAATTTTTAACTTCACTAGTGTTCCCATTTTTAAAGACAAGCGTTACATTTACATCTCTTCCATGTAGTAGAACGATTTTGTGAGCGATAAGTTACAGAGTCTATAGAGCGATGTTTTAAGTTGTGAGAGATAGCTGGCCAGTTTTAAATATCTAGCATAAGATCTTGACCAGATGCCATACTTTAAAACGTCCTGGACATCATATTCATTTAATACAATATTTGATATCTTATTTACAACTACTGGATGATCTGGAAGATGAGAATTGCGAGTCATCTATTTCAGTTTGAATAACAAAATAATTATTAAACTCGTTTGCTTTCGCAGTCTCATCATTTATAAGATTGCCATCTTTATAAATGGCGGTACTCTGATTTGCCGTTTTTTAATACTGTACCTGAAATTTGGTTGCATATATGCTACCTTGATTGATTTGACTGCTTACTGTTTTAATTTATTAACAATTTAATCTCGATTGTCAAGTAAAACCGAGTTTATTCCGGTTGATTATATTATTTAAAGAAAACAAGAAAATCCACAACTAAATATATTTACATATAACACAATTACAGTATACATGTATATAACATTAAAATACCCCCCGAAATGTAATAACAAAAATAATAAACGTCTAAATGTCTTATTGTTCGTTTCACTGATCAGTTAACACCAAGTCCAGTTTGCGCTGTTGAAACACAAAACACCAATTCTCCGTCTAAGTGACTTCTTATCCTCTGTCGTCCTAACGCACCTTCGTCCTTGCGACCATTTATACGTCGTTGTCTTTCGACTTAAACACGTGGTCCATGCGACTATTTACGTGCTCCGTCGTCTAAGTGACCACCTATGCTTTGACCTGATAAAATAGTACACAACTATAAATATCAAATACTATAATGTGCCTGAATACGCACAGTACAATTTTATCAACTAAAATGTAATAACTCAATGCATATTTTATGTCCGAGTACACACAGTACTACAACCTAATACATGTTATGTCCGAGTACACACAGTACTACAACCTAATACATGTTAAATGTTATATTGTGCCTGAATACGCACCAACAAATGTTTATAACCTTTTGGACTCCGTGCTTTGTTTACTAAGAAACTTTCAATCTAGCGCTATTGTATGCAATACGAAAACAATATCTCAAAATACAAGGTAAAATATTTCAACCCCAAATACGAAATTGCAAATTACATGCTTACAGAAAATATCATAGAAGCTAACTGTTTAAAATACGCAAGTATGCGTTTAACAAATAAATTTCTCACTTACCTCAGATATCGTGCGATCAATCCAGTGGGTGCATATCGGCTGTCCTGACTATCAACTAGTCAACCCAACACTAAGAAAAACCCGTGCAACCAAGTATATATATTGACCACAAGAAACCTGTTTAACAAGTTTACGATTCTGAATATAGCTTCGGTGTGTTCGACTGAGATTAAGGCGTTGTTTACCGTAGCTATTCTAATAATTAATGAACATATATACACAAAATATACATAACAATTATATGCTGCGAAATAGGTTCGTGAAATCGATAGCTAAGCTGGGCTATTCTTATTTGTGACGTCAACATATTACGTGTTTGTCGAAAATTTGATTTTAAAAATAATAATACCAATAATAATACTATTTTTCTTTATTTCTGGTTTAGCACTCGATTGTTCCAAATCCGACCTCGGTAATGGTAAATATCTTTTATTTATATTTCTTTGTTGAGTTTTAATACGACCACTTTTAAATATCTATCCTTTCCATGTCGTTACATTTACCAACCTCAATTTTTTAATAGTAAAAAAGATGGTTTTATATGCTATGTTGTTACCAGCTATATTATTCTATAGTAGAAGGAGTAGGAATGGCTAATTCTAATAATATTTTTATTTGTACAATATTAAAACAACGCTGATTTTCAGGTTCAAAAACAGAAATACTCTTTTACGTTGTGTTATACGTTTTTAGCTAACCTGACCCAAAGGATCGATGTAAGCTATTCTCATCAAGTTGTCGTCGACCGTAATCTTTTCACATTTCAATCTTTTTCGAAACCACTTGGCCAATTGGAACCAAACTTCGCAATAATGTTTATTGGTTCTTTACAAAGTTTAAGTTTTTGATGCTAATCAAAATATTAAACATGGCTGCCAGGGTCATTAATTCGTTCTGATTGGTTGAATTTCAAAAAAATATTCTCATAAGCGCGTGGCAGATTGATTTGCAATATTAATATTAATAAGGCAGAAATTTACCTTAGATAGTCCACTACAAAGTTTGAGTTTTTTGTGCCGATCCAAAATCCCAGACGGCGGCCATTGCAAGACTTAGTTTAACATAGGGCCATATAGGAAAAGCATACAAATTACAAGCAACTTATTCTTGGAAACTGATTATGCCAAAATTATGAAGAAATGAAGGTTGGATAGTTATCTTATAGTTTATGGTTTTTAGAGCCAATTGCAAATTAAACATGGTTTCCAGGGCTACTAGTGCGTTCTGATTTGGCGTTCTGAATGTAAAAAAAATCTTTTCACAAACCAATTAGCAAATTGATTTGAAATATTGCAGCCATGTACCTTAGACAGTCCATTACAACGTTTGAGTTTTTTGTGCCGATCCAAAATCAAGATGGCCCCCATTGCGGGACTTAGTTTAAAAAAGGACCATATGGGAAAACATACAAACAAGGTCTTCTCGGAAACTGTTCTACACAATGATGCCAAATTATGGATTAATGAAGGTTGGATAGTTATCGTATTATTTAGAGTTTTTCGAGCCATTTGCTAAAAGTGAATTGTAATTGGCGGAAATTTCAAAATTCGTTTCCTCATAAACTGCTTGGCAGAAGGAATTTGTGATATTGTAGAAATATACCTTCGATGGTCCTCTACTAATTTTGTGTTTTTGTTTTGATCTAAAATACAAGATTGCTGCCACAATGGAACATCACTTTACATAGTATCCTATGCGAAAAACATCAAACGGTTTCTTCTCAGTATCTGTCCCACAAATTGCTGCTGATTTGAAATTTAACATGGCAACATTCATAGACACATCATCTTCTCATTAACATTTTAGCATTTGATATCAAAATTTGCAAGAAAAGTAATGTCTCTTTAATTAAAAGGTTTTTTGTACGTCAGGTGAGCGGTACAGGCCAGTAAGAGTTAATAGGTTACCTTTTGAAAATAATCTGTTTTAAAATCAGAAAAAAATCCTATCGTTATAGCTCACAGCCGTATACAGCCATAAGGTTATATTTACCACATATTGGAAACCGCAATAAATTATGGCTGCTTCCAGTTTGCTCCCATTGCAAAATTTACCACTAGCGGAAACCACCGTTCTCAGCAATTAGGCGCAATTGATGGCGTCAGTAATTCATTGGTAGGATAAAGACAATTGGAGAGGTTTTAATATTGTCTACAAAGACCTTTGTATATGATTTCAAAGTTGCCTAATTTCTATTAATACGATTTATGTGGAAGTGCAAAACAATTGTATCAATTGTGCTTAAAAATGATACGTGATTGTCTCTACAATTCAATATTATTATAAGTTTAACACCACGTAACACTGATATCCCCCACATTATTAAATAGTTACTGTTTTAGTATTTTCAGTGGAAGTATTAAACTGACATTTCAAGGTTACCTTTTCTAGTCAAACACATTGCATAAGTACATTTACAGTTTGTTTTATAAATTAAGTAATCTTCATCCATTCAAATACCTCCCTCTTTATTCAAATTTGTATTGTACACAAATTCAGGCCTTTTGCTTATCAAACTTTTGTTTTAACTTCTTGTATGTTTATCAAAATTAGTGTACAAAATAACAATTGCTACATTTTTTTTGTAAAATTTGCATTAATATTTGCAATAAAGTCATTGTTCATTTGGTTTTTGGCCTTTAAGGTGGAAACCAAAATGTTTAATACATAGGTTACCATTGCTTATTATTTTTAACTCAAAATACACAATTTACATTATTCACCACTAAGTATATTTTATACTCCTCTTTAAAAGAGAAAAGTTATAGTTTCTGTATTACAGCAAATATTTAGTATCCACCTGCCTTCAAAAGAACAAGAATTAACTCTGTGTTTTAAAAAAACCAATCTCTTGAAATTAGCTTTATAATTGTTACAAAACTATGTATATTCCATCTTTTCTTCCCATAGCTAGAATAAGACAATCAGCATGAGCCTATATCACTCTGTATATATTTTACTCTTGTTTGTTTGCATGTTCTTGCATTGAAATGGATTAAATTAAAGGTTACATAAGTAATTAATTATTTATAAAGAAACAAAGCACGTATTTTAAAATGATTTAATTAAATGTCGTTGTTGATTGTTACAGGTCTGAAAGTTTAAATCTAATAGATGTCATAGTTACATTTTGGAGCATCAACTAAAATCTTTATTTAGTATTAATTTAACGGGAATGCTGAGTATGGGTAAACCCAAGATATCTAATCGACGTAAATAAAGTGCGCTACCTTCTATAGTCATATCAATTAAGAACAACACATGCAAGAATTTTCCATAGTTGTTCTTTCACACATCTAATCAATACACTTAACGGAAATGGAATGAAGCGACGCAAACGTTTACTTCGACATTTCCATCGTAAACACCATACGTGGATTATCAACAACATTAGAAGATATACATTTAAAAAGTGTGTTAATTATTTATTTACTTATTTATTTATTTAAGAATTATAAACATAATTTCTTTTTTAAATGTATTTGCTGTTTAATGTGAAATATATTTGCTAATCCCAAACGATTCCGAAAGTGTTATTTAAAATGAGGTGCATAAAAAGAGAGCCGTTCACATGGTTAAGCTGGGGTGCGTCAAAGGAACATAAATGACAATTTTCATTTAATATTTTTTGCATTACGTATCTAGCCTGACAAACATTTAATGTTAATATTTTGCAAACAAACTATTAAAAACTACTTTCTTAAATATATAACGCTTTTACCAACAATGCATTTTGCTACACATTTTTTAAACGAAGTAGTCTAGACTGTTTGATTGTTTTTGTTAGATATGTTGAAATAAAGATGTGAGCTATATTATAATGTAAACGTTATTCTTTCAGACAAATTATTTGACATTATATACCTTGTATAAAACAAAACTTCTAATAAAGCAATAATTCATTTACTAAAGCAAACGCGATTCCTCTAATCAAGACTAAGTGGCGCTTAAACCCAAAAAAATCCAAATGATTAAGAGCTTTTATCATTAAAAAGGTGGCGTTAAACATCATTCAAACAAACAAACAAACAAACATACAAAATGGAAAACGTTATGCCAAATCAATACTTGGCTGGCGTTACCCTCGGAAACTAACAGTCCCCTCGCAGAGGCAATGACCGAAAGTTGATAATAAAAAGACGTCAAATACATTAGTGGTTTAAAATTAACAAAACGAGCCAAAAAGCTCAATAAACATAACGTCTATAATTTCACTTTGCTCATGAAAAATTGACAATCTAGTATAATGTACAATAACAGTACATATATTAAACACTCCAAGCTTATTTAATAGACGACAAATAACAAGTTGGCCGTTTCATAATGTGAAGGAAATAAGCAATTTAACAGACAACTATGAAAATAAAGAAAACACAAATATCTCGTATTAGGTAATATGTTACATCACTTAATGTGTTGATACATTACTAAATGATAACAAATTGATAATAAAAGTAAGTCTTCACTTCAGTCTATTTTGTTTATTGAAGTTGTTTTTGTCTATTTTCAGCTTTTCTGCATAGTGTAGAAGGAAATCTATGTATGACAGACATAGCAGGTTATTATACTTTTACCACCAAAGAATTTAACAAACTATTTCAATAATAAAATACTATCTGTTATTTCATCGTTAAATTAAGTTGTTTGAAGTATATTTTTAAGTCAAGGCTTAGGATCTGGATAGAGAGACCCGATCGTAACGCTTGGGTAGCGAAAATGATCATAAAGAAAATAAGCCTTAAAGTACGTGTTTTTAACAAAGTCTAGAGAATTATGCAACGATACAAATATAAAGATGTTTCTACTATAAAATAGTTATATTAATAAATATGACAAAATTTTCGACCAACTGATGGCCTTCTTCAGTGTCAATATCGGGGATATTGACACTGAAGAAGGCCATCAGTTGGTCGAAAATTTTTTTCGAAAATAATATAACTATTTTATAATAGAAACATCTTTATATTTGTATCGTTGCATAATTCTCTAGACTTATATATTATTTTTTCGTTTATGCTGCATCGTCATGTTGGCGATCCGATACTTAGTAAGTGTATTGGTTGGTAGCTTCCTTTAGACTATATATATATATATATATATATATATATATATATATATATATATATATATATATATATATATATATCCAAAATGAACGCTCTAGAATTTAGAAGATCACGGAATGTTGTTGTTTTTGTATCTGACCTGTTTATTAATATTACATAATTAACAGTTATAGAATATATATTCTTATTCAAACAATGTCAATTACATAAAGTTTTGTTGTAAATATGTATAAGGCCAAACAAACGAGTACCTTATAACATAATTTCTTATCAATCAGTCGTCAGGCCAATTGCTACCTTCTATGAATTAACTGTGTAAGAATCTGAAGTCCTTAAACACAAGTTGATTGATAGATTTTGTCTTATGCAATTTCTGTCTATCCTTTGCTGCAGCGATGTGCAATCAAGATATATTGAAAAGAAAAACAATAACTAATTCAGTTCTCTAGAGGAAAAACAAAAAATAGAACTATAAAATATAAATATAACTCCCATATACAAAGACCGAACAGATGGGTAACTTTGACCAAAGCCTTTTTCCTAGACACATATACATAATTTCAGAGAATTTTATGTGTTTGTGCTGTTTTAATACTTTACATTATACTCCTTTTTGTTGAACAAAACCTCAAGCTCGAAGATTTTTCAAATCAAATATTGTTTTCTTATTTTAACACACAAAGTGTGAATGCAATATATATATATATATATATATATATATATATATATATATATATATATATACCTTCTTAAATTGCATAAAAATACTATATTTTGTAGTAACTTTTGAACAATTTTTTCAGCCTGGCACCAGCTTTCGACTGTTAACCAAGAATGTAGAGCATATTTTATTACTAAACTGTACGGTAGGTGTTATAAACAGTCTTATTATTACTGTACCTCTGTCTACATTTGCCTCGGTGTATTTTATTCAAAAATCTATATATATCTTTAAACAATTTAAGTAATATTGGCTGGAAGTGAACTGTTACCAAATTCCGGAACAGACCGTATTCTAGTTGAATTCTTTATCCTATTTAATGCCATGGAACTGATTTGAGTTTAGTAACGGATATGTTGACATAACTATTCACGGCTGTCTTTAACTAAAATTGCTATGGGGAATTTATTCTAATTAATCTTATTTCTATTGTCGTGCCACGCACATTTGCACTGTAAATGGTTAGATGTATTTTCGTCTTAATTTTTTTATCTTGGAACAAACCTTGTTTCCTGTTTAATCCGTCCTGTCATAACTTCTGTTTCATAAACATCAACCTCCACGAATTATACTGAATAATCAATCTTGTTTTTACAGAGAAATTCAAAAACGTTGATAGAAACGCTGTATGTTTCTGTGATGGGCGATACATCAGTACGTAAATTAACATGTATGAATGCTTTTCTGTAAATTTCAATTTGCAAACTAAAGTTGATACTCTTAGAGAGGATGACGGAAATGTTTAATACTTGCATACTTTTTATTACTTTTTGGAAAACAAATCTTTTTAAATTTCCCATGTTTTTGTTTCGTTTTATTATTTTATTGTGCGTTTCTTTATAAACTATATTTACTGACTTATCTTATCAGTTGGAGCAAACGTCAGTTGAGGCAAACGTCCCATCGCCGTGTTTTGGAAGCAATTTTAAAGTTATCTTATCTGGAATTCAATGGCTGTGTATTATGTTGCCTTAACAATTGAAAAATATTAAAGACGTGTTGAAATGTTGGTTTATTAATGTACTTTCATTGTAGCGCAAGCTTGTGGTTTACAACACAATTAAAAGGTGACAATTGTTTATGATTGAAAATAATTGGAAAACAGCAAAACAAACCGACCAAACAACAAGAGCCGAAAGTCCAGGGAAAATTACAATACCGGATAAAGACAAACATATACAATGCAAACAAAAACACAAAACAACAAGAAGAGAAAGCGAGTAACACGAATCTATGGTGCACTCAAGGTGCTCCGGACGAGTAAACAGTGGCTGCTTCTAATTCGACACCCGTCGAGTTACTCATTGTCATGTCTAGGAAAAAAGTATAATCCAGTACTGGAAAAACTACCTATGACTCTGCAAGAAATATATGATCTTACATTGGTACGAGTGGATTATCGGATTTCTCTAATCTCGATTTTTAAATTATGGAATTTTAAACTTCCATAATTTAGCTATCGGGATTGGAGAAATCCGATAATCCAAGAGTACCAATGTAAGATTCTGTTTCTCTAATGTTAAAAGGTAGTAAATTTGCGAAATGAAGTGCAAATTCTCCCAACCCCAATTTTACGTTCATGACTTGAATACGCGGTTATTGGCAGGCGTTTTGTTTATGACATAGTTCTTATTATGACGTTATTATTTTAAACCAATCAACTGCTGAGAACAACAAATTCACTAGTGACGAGAACTATATTTTCCACACCGGTAAAGCGGTTGAACAATTACATTAAAATTAGAGAATGTACGATTATATTTGAGAGCTTGACATTCCATAGCGATCCATAAGATCACGGTGAAGACCATCAAACTTCTAAAGGGAAAACATCAACTAAAATGAAAAAACCCTTGTTTGAGTATCATAATAGTCAACAGAACAAACTTAAAATTTTTTTTACCAACTTGAAAACAAGATTAGTATAGCTGCTGTAAACATGAATGTTATAGATATTGGAATGTCGTTCCGTGTATTATAGATGCATACAATTCAACGAAAAGCTTTTCTTGCATGGGAGGACTATCGGGTATTATAATAAATCACATGTACATGTTTTATTATTTCAGGTATTCATCCTAGAGCACATAACAGCACATGCAACTCACATTTCAATGGTTAGTGTAATTTCTCTAAGGATTTTGAAAGATGATATGTTTTAATTACCGTATAGTGCAACATTGATAGAACTACCAAGTTAATAAAAACCACAGTGAATTTTCAGACGGAGTGAATTGTTGCGGCTGAGTTGCGCAAGTTTTGTAGCTAAATGTTTACATTGCTTGGAGTGTAATCATTCTTTATATTTCAGACCTTCTTCAGCAGTATACTAGCGGAGCATCGTGTAAAACCCATCACATAAGTAACGTTCTTTTAAAAATTTTTATACATTTTTCTTCATTTTACATAAAACATCTGACTTGTAAATTGAATCAATAACAGCAAATACATTTTAAATGTACAAGGAAAAGTTTTTTCTACAATGCATGTAATAGAACGAATAACAAAATTATGATAGGAAAAATATATAGTTACTTGCTAACAGCATAAAACAGAGTATAAAAAATCGAAATCGTCTGCATATCATGTTTGACATACGTCGTCTTCGGTCAAATTTACTTGGAATGCTATTCAAGAAACATTCGTGTTCAATTGATTAATTTCTCTAGTTTTAAATGGGGAACACATTTTCACCAAAACTCATTTAACTTTGTAATTTTAAAGTTATTAATTAAATAACCGATACGATAAATTAATAAAAGGCACTAATGCTAAAAGAAAATACATTTTAACTTCATTTATTATAGTATGGTACGATCTCCATCAAATCCCGGTACAAACTCCGACAAATCAATGTTCTCAAGGCGACTTGATTAATATTATAAATAGAGGTATCTAATATTAGATTTTTTAAACAGTGTTAGATGTTCTACTATGTTGTTCAACATTATATAGAACTAGTTGCAGACGTCGGTCGTTGATTTGGCTATAGTAAATTTAGATGACGATCTTAGAGTGACATTTGCAACTTTTAAAATATCATAGAGTTATCTCTATTTTCATGCAGATAATTTACAACAATAAAATGCAATATTATAAAAAGAATTTTTAATTTAAAAATATAGCAATAAGCAGGTAACTTTAAATATGATCATGACGCGTACATGCCGCTAACAATAGCGTATATATTGTAGCTATGAGATTATCACATTTTAATTGTGTGTGCCACCAGAAACAAGTGAACACAGAAACTGCAGGTAATGTATTTAAGACATTCCACATTAAAATAAAATAATAAGAACATAAATTTACAGAAATGGGATATTGCGGCAAACATATATTGCAATTTTAAAACTTTTCTACCCGAGTTTATGCCTTTTAGATTTTCATCTGAACATGTTTTTACACATCACCATTTTTTAAATTCTATATAAATTCAAACCTGAAAAAATTTCACAATATTAATTATTATTTTCAAATGTTGCCAAACTTTAACATCAAGTTTCAAATATATTATCTTTGCATTTTAATTGTAAATTTATCATGTTTATGGTTTTGCAGTTTGTTTATAACCATTACATAGCTTCGGTCACTGGTTGATTTTGAGGCATGTAACAAAGCTTGGCAGTGCATTATCATCCTTGGGAGATCTTTATTAGTGCAGATTAAGTTCAATATTATATCAGACTGTTGTCTTACAATTTCTTATAAAAATGTTTCTTACTTTTCGGAATAAGGCAACAACCTAAGATTTAGGAAATGTTTGTGTCGTTGTTGGTTTCTGTTGTTGTAGAAAGTGATTGTAATTTATAGATGATAACTATTCTTGCATACATGGCCAATTTCAATTTGACATGAGTTCACGAACACTCATTGCTAGTTGTTTCCTCATCATTTCCTTTAAATGCACAAAACATTACTTATTTTTCTTTTAAAATGTTTTAAAGCATCATTTTAATTGATAAAAAAACCCACACGTTTAAGGAACAAAAACATTTTGGTTTTCAAATACAGTTTCTTATGTTGATGGAGTATTTGTTTTTTAAATTACGTATGTGAAAATTCTGTCGATTTAATCAGAGTTCTAAGCAAGAGCAAGTTGTTGATTGTGTTTGATGATCGGGCACAACAAGTAGTTTGATGTGAATTGAAATAAGAAGGAATATATTTAGTTTAAACGCTGAATGTGGTAACAATCTGGGGTAGAAATGCACTTAAGCAAATATTCCATATTACGCTATACTGATTACATGTGAATGGATTTTTCACTACAATTTAAAGCTAGCGATCAATGTTTCCAAGCGTATATTCTTAAAACCGAGAATTATTAGTGGTGGAAAATATTAGAGCAGCGAGTAACGAGTGTTTGTGTTTTTTTTTCAGAATATTATATCTCCGTTTTTACTCTAAAAAAGAAATAAGAAAAATATCATGTGTGAATTGAACTTTTAGTTTATCAAAATCATTAAGCATAAAAATAGGAATTGAATTTCAGGAGAATCTTTGTTGTTGTTGTCGAATGTTGAGTCTTAAGTTTTGGTTTTGTGCGGTTCCGAAGACATTATTTATTTGGAGTTGCCTTAAAGATTGCTTTGGCGTAAAGGTTACCAGTCGTAGTGCTTGGTAATTTTGTAGCCTTTTAGGAAACACGTATTTTACATATGATTTTTCTCGTCACATTTTCATTGGAAATGTATAAATTCTGTCAGAATGGAAACACTAGTGTCTGCTTTCCTTAATAGAACTTAAAAGTAGAAGGACGTCTATACTATTTTATTTCCACACCAATGATTTTGTCAATACACAACTTCCTTTTTTTCTCGCGCTTTAAAAAACCACTGCCATTTCCTGCAAGCAATAACGTTTATGACGTCAAAACTTGTCTTATTGTTAGTTTTGTTTTCTTCAGTCTTATAAATGCCATGGCAGTAAAAGGGTTAAAACGCCTGAAACCCCAAAAACTCGTAATGGTAACAAAGCAACTTTTTTGTTAAGGTTCTTCTTTCGTGCGTTCTGATTGGATGTTGGATATCAACAATAGAAAAATCTATTGGATATAATTTAGAAGTTGTTTGTTTACGTAAGATATTGGTAATTTCATGCATTTGGGGGAAAGCCCGCGACATCTTCCATTCGTGATAGAAATTTTTTTTATTACTCGTGGACATCCCGAAAAGTATGTAAGATTCTATCTTTCCTTCATGGTAAGTTAGACATTCCAACAAGTTTGTGCTTAAAGAATACATGTTGATACAGCAAAACTATTCAATCTCTAACAATACTTTGAAATTATAATTTACAATATCTGTTAAAGATTTTTTTTTAATTTATAACACAAATATATGGCATTATGACAGAAGTTTTATTCGATATAGTTAAAACGTTTTAAGTTACAGAAAAGTGCAAGCCTGAAACTGTTGAGCAAGACTGTCAACACGAAAGTTGTGTACACGGATACAACAAAGCGTGTGAGTTAGGTCAATGCACATGTAATGCAAGTATGTATTATTCTGTAAATATAATGAAGAGTAATTTAGGCTTTATTAACACATTTTAAAGTCAAATTCAATCTTATAATTCTAAGACTCGCTAATGAGTACTTTTAAAAAACATCGAACAATTGTTCTGTGATAAGCGACTTAAGGTGTACAAAATCATATCAGGCGAATAAATATAAACAAATCACAAAATAGATAACTAAAATATAAGTAATACAATCTATACCATAAATAAATAATTTAAGTTAATTTAAACATATTTAATATAATATATATATTTATTTAAATAATATAAATAGATATATCATTGAACATACAGTTAATAGTTAATAAAATAATGGACGTTTTTCAGTTTGAGCTCCGATACGTGTATTGAATATGTTCAACTATCTCTTATTACAGATATCTATCGGCACGTTATTCCACAATTTAATACTTGACGGCAGAAATAATTTGAATATAAAGACGTCCTGGTCCGAATATCAGTAATATTTTTAAACTGACGTGTGTCAATGAATATTAGATATGATATTTGGTTATAAATTGCTCAAATACACAGGTGTATTCCCGTTCACCATTTTGCATATCATAACAAGTTTGTGTTTCTTTCTACGATCAGAATGTTTTTCCCATCCGTTTTCCTCGTATAATTTGTCGAGCGATGTTAATTTTGTGCCACCAATTAAGATTCGCATCGCTTCCATTTGAACGCTTTCGATTTTATTAGCTAATGTCTTAACCACATTGTCCCTAAAGACGTTACTTCGAACATTGGTCTGATATATGAAAACTACATTTTTTCTAAGGTAAATCGATCTACAACTAAGCGTTCAACTTGTAAGATATTGACTCTTAAAAATGCGTTTTTTAACAATGTAATCGATATGTTCATACCATGAGCCATCATCCGAAATGTAGATGCTCAAGTGTTTATAGCTAGAAACTTCCTGAAGATAAATATTGTTCATATATGGGATGCACTTGTCGTTTATTTTTCGCGATACATGCATCGTTTCGGTATTCTTTAGATTAAAACTCATGAGCCACTGCGAAGTCCAGCGGTGGATTTTGTCAAAATCACTGTTCAAGATATTCGCCGCCGTATATGGGGTGTCAGCAGTGACATAAAGTCTAGTATCGTTGGCAAATAATTTTATACACGCGTTTATATCGTCGACGATATCGTTAATGAAAATAAGAAGAAAAGACGACCGAGTATTGACTCTTGTGGAATACCGGCACTTACAGGTATCCAGTCAGAAAAACAGCCGTTAAGAGAGACACGTCCAGACAGATAACTGTCAAACTAATTCAGAAGGCGTCCCGTTATACCATATTTTGTTTTAGTTTTAATAGTAAGGCCTTGGAAATGTCACATAATACTACTCGATTTCTTTGCCATCGTCCAAAGCCTTACCGAGCGGGTTTGAAATGTCAATCAATTGATTGATTGCTGAGTCAACCTGTGAGAACCCAGACTGATGAGTAGTTATTACCATATATATTGTCTATTAGAACATTGTGAACATGTTTATAAATACAGCGCTCTATGTACTATGAAATAATAATGAGCTGTGAAATCGGACGATAATTTTTAACTTTAGTAGTGTTCCCATTTTTAAAAGACAAGCGTTACATTTGCTCTCTTCCATGTAGTAGAACGATTTTATGAGCGATAAGTTAATACAATATTTGATATCTCATTTACGACATTTACGACTACCGGAGTATTTGAAAGATTAGCATTCACATTCGAGTCGTCTATATCAGTTCGAGTAACAAAATAATTATTAAACTCGTTTGCTATTGCAGCCTCATCAGTTATAAGATTTCCACCTTTTATTAATATACTCCGGATTGCCGTTTTTTCATGCCTGAAATTCGGCTGCATAAATGCCACCTTGATTGATTTGACTGCTTACTATGTTTTAATTTATTCACAAGTTGATATAGATATCTAAGCTGGGCTATTCTTTTTTGTGACGTCACCAATTTACGTGTTTGTCGAAATTTTGCCCAATCAGACATTATTTGTATGACGCGCGTTTGAATGGAGTCGCCTCTATTTGTCTAATAAGTTTTCTAATATCCTTCCCAATCGTTACCATTAGCTCTGAAGGATGTCGTCTCTGTACCGCTGAGCCGTTAAGTTGTGTCGTACGTACACAAGCTCTGGTTTTGTGTCATCTGTGATCTCCGACCACATCATGATGCTACCTCCGACGACTCTATCCACTTCCTGGACACATGGCTGCGCGAATCCTTCATTTCGTCGGTGGTAAACACGTTTTCTACTATCACGCTTCTGTAGTCATTGTGTATACAATTTTCAAGTGTCATTTTTATAATGTGGCAATATACAAATATGAAGAAAAGGTTCAATTGTCATTTTAAATTATAATTGATAATTATTAAACAATTATTTTTACTACTTTAAACGTTGCTATGCGTTTGTTTCTTTTTTCGAAGAGTATTCCAGACTCTGTGACAACTTTCCAATTGTCAACTTTCCGCTCGTCGATAGAAACATTCCTGCAGCTCCGACGTATGGTGTGTTAATCTCACAACTTATACGTTATGCTGGATTCTGCGAGCGGTATTCCGTATTTCTGTTACGCTTACCGCTGTTGACTACCAAGCTTCCTCAACAAAGGCTTGTTGTATCTAGGTTTAAGTTTTCTCTTAACAAGTTCTATGGTCGTCACCATGACTTGATTGATTGTTATGGGAAATACACCTCTCAAATACGATTGGACATTTGGGCTGAGTTAAACGTAGTCTATTCTATTCATGGATTGAAATTTTCCTTGTAATGACAATGAGCACTAGAAAGGTGTATAATTAGAGGCAGACACTGCTTACTCGCCTGGAGCAAGGCAGTGTCCCAATGTTTTCATTGCGTTTGGGTTACTTTTACTGTTTTTGTTTTATGTTTTTGTTTGCCTATATCCGGATATATAATTTTATTAACTAAGGACGTAATCGCGGACAGTTTTTTAATCAAGTAGTTATCATGGACAGTTTATTTTGACTTCAATGGTAATCATGAGTAGTTAACATTCTTTTAGGTGGTAGTTATGGACAGTTTATACTGAATCAGGTTGTCGTCGTGCGCAGTTTACATTGTCCCGGGGGATCTTCTTGGAAAAAATTAACTAGGATTTGAATTTAATTAGTATTTAATTAAAATTGAAGCTACTACAATATTTCTGTATTCAATTTAAATACAGGATCTTAAATTGGTGCGAGTGGATTATCAAAATAATTGAGATAGCTTAATTATGCAACTTTAAGTGCAACCCTTTGCACGATTGGAGAAATTCAATAATCCAAGAGTCATAATGTAACAATTGTTCGTTATATTTTTCGTAGATAAACTATTTTTACGTAAATGCAGGTAAAATAAGTATCTAATAGAAATTATTATCATTATTAGAGAGGATTTTTATTCATATTATAAAGGGTAATCTTTCACTCGTAATAGAAATTTGTACCATTATTAATCGTGGAAGATCACCCAGATTTTTTGCAAAAAACTATATAAAAACCTTGTATTCTTATGAAAAGCTAGACATTCTAGCAAATTTGTGTTTTAACATTAATTCTTGACGGAGCAAATAAACTGATCAATCTTTTGTTATAACAACAAATATGTTGATAGGTTAGTTGTTCACAATACTTTGAAATCTAAATTTACAATATCTGTTTTTTTAGGATTTTTATTCATATTATAATTTAAGTTACAGAAATTTGCACGCCTGAAACTGTTGAACACGACTGTCAACACGAAAGTTGTGTACACGGATACCACAAAGCGTGTGAATTAGGTCAATGCACATGTAATGCAAGTATGTATTATTTTGTGAATATACTAAAGAATCGTGTCCTAAACTATTTTTACGTAAATAATCTTTTCCGGGTTGACAAGAGTTCACTCACACTTATCTCTACTCGTTCAGGCATGCAGTCGGAACACCTAAACTACAAACTTTCCTATGGTAACAAAGCCACGTTCTTTTTTCGAGCATACTGATTCTATGTTGAATAAGAAACAATGGAAAGTCTATAAGATATTGCAATAAAAAGTTGTTGAGTAACATAAGAAGTAGGTACTTTCATGCGTTTGGTGCAAAGTAGGGAATCTTTCACTCGTAATAGAAATGTGTACATTTATTAATCGTGAAAGATAGTCCAGACTTTTTGCAAAAAACTATATAAAAACCTTATATTCTTATATGAAAAGTTAGACATTCTAGCAATTTTGTTTTAAAATAAATTCTTGACAGAGCAAATAAACTAATCAATCTTTTGTTATAACAACCAATATTTTGATAGGTTAGTTGTTCACAATACTTTGAAATCTAAATTTACAATACATGTATCTGTTAAAGCTAATCAAGTTTGTAATATAAATTATTTTCATTATTAGAGAGGATTTTTATTCATATTATGTTTTAAGTTACAGACATTTGCACGCCTGAAACTGTTGAGCACGACTGTCAACACGAAAGTTGTGTACACGGATACCACAAAGCGTGTGAATTAGGTCAATGCACATGTAATGCAAGTATGTATTATTCTGTCAATATACTAAAGCGCTAAAGAATCGTGTTCGCTTTTTTTACACATTTTTATGTCAAATTTGATTAACAATTCTATGACAGTAAAGAGTATTTATAATAAACATCGAACCAGTGCGCATCCTTTACAAGTGCGAAAATGCAAGTGTAATATTAACTAGTGCTGATTGTGTTCGGATGCCAACAAAGAATGTCACCAAAAATGAACCCCAATGGCCAATATAATGTTCGGCACGTTGAAAACCCTCCCCAAATGCAAAATTTTACCAAGAAAGTGCAATGTCTTATATAATAACCCCATGGAAACGGCAGCCATTTTGAAATTACAAAAGCGGATTGCAAAACTTCAGGTCACCCATAACGTGTTACCAAAGTTTCATATTGATTGGACATTGCATCTCAGAGAAAATATGCGGACAAGATAGAGCGGAAAGAGAAAAAAAGAAAAAAGAGGAAGAACTAGTTATAACTGTGTTGGGATGCCGACACAAATGTCTCCCAAACGAACCCCCATTGCCACTATATTTAGCGTGTTGAAAACCCCAAATACATATGATGTCTTAGTGTGTGCATTGAAATCTACCTACATATCAAATTGCGTTGCAATGGACTAAGTCGATATTGGGGGAAGGTGGTGACGTGGCTGCTATTACAAATTGGAGTCGTTCGCGTGCAATTTTTTTCTGCAAAATACTCAGGTTAGTCAGCTGTATCAGTTGGCAATTCCTGAGATTTGAGAACTGCACTTTTTTCTTCATCGGCGGCCATTTTGAAAATTCCAAAAATAGTTTGCCAACTTCAGGTCACCCCAAACATGTTCCAAAAAAACAATATGGTCATCAGCAACGTGGTATTTGTAAATATATTGACTCGAGTGGTCTTCTTGTACAGTTTTAAATTAACACGGGAGGTAATCTTGGACCGTTTATTTTAATCAACTAGTTATCGTGGACAGTTTATATTGATTTCAGTAGTATTTCCTTCTTTCTTCCAATGACTAAAATCAATCGTAGACAATACTCTTATTACTGTCATTAAGCTACCATCTACAAGTAATGTGATATTCTTAAAGTAATGACTAGTCTAGCTCGTGTTTAGACCGTCAATATTTGTCAGTTATTTTTTTGGTATTTGGTGTTTTATTTACTGTTTGGTGCTTGTAATTAATCGAAGATAAACTATGTATACGTAAATAGCCATTTTCTTGTTGACATGAGTTTACGCACACTCATCTCCATCGTTACGTCAAGCAGTCAGAACGCGTGAAACACAAACTTTACAATGATAACAAAGCAACGATCATGGTAAACTTTCTTGGTTCGAACGTACTGATTGGATGTTGGAAATGAAATAAAGGAAAGTCTATAGGATATAGCAATAGAAATTTGTTGGGTAACGTAAGAAGTAGGAACTTTCATGCGTTTAGGGAAAGCAGCGGTATCTTCCACTCATGATAGACATCTGTATTTTTATTGCTCGTGAAAGATCACCCAGACTTTCTGGAAAAAACTATGTAAAAACCTAGAATTCTTTTATGGGATGGTAGATATTCTAGCAATTTTTTACTTGAAGAAAAATGTTGATACAGCAAAACTAATCAATCTTTAAAGTAATAACTACAAATATTGCGATAAGTTAATTGTTCACAATACTTTGAAACCTACAATTTCGGTTAAAGCTAATCAAGTTGGTAATGTAAATAATTGTGATTATTAGAGGACTTTTATTCACATTGTGGGTACGTTTTAAGCTACGGAAAGGTGCAGGCCTGAGACTGTTGAGCAAGACTGTCAACACCAAAGATGTCAAGATGGATATCAAAAAGTGTGTGAATTAGGTCAATGCACATGTAATGCAAGTATGTATAATGTGTCAATATACTAAAACGTAGTTTAGGTTTATTTACATCTTTTTGAAGTCGAATTCGACATAATAATTCTATGACTCGGTTAAGAGTACTTATAATAAAAATAGAACTATTGCGCGTCCTTCACAAGTGCAAAAAATGCCAGTGTAATATTGATAAGGTCATCAGAAGGATTGTTTTATTGAATTGTGGACCTTTGAAGATTTGGGAAAGCTTTATATGGACCTTGTAGAATACCGACGACGAAGTCTGTGGTTTATATCTTTATACAAGCTTCATATAAAGTGTATTGACCGAATTAAAAGTCCTTAATTGTTATATTATATATAAAACCACATCTTATATCCGATCTTTACTCCCGCCTGTATTATTATAAACTTAAACTGGAACGAATATCAGGATCTGTATTCAGTAACATGTCTCATATATACGGGTGTATTTTTAGTAAAATAGCTTGAATATACGTAAAAATAAAAAAATAGTTAATATATTTTTTTAAATAGAAACATGGCGTCGAAACACAGATTATTCCGTAAATCACGTGATTGTCTAAGATAATCAGAATAATAATACAACAAAACATATGTAATATTTGTTAATATCTCGGCGCGGGTGGTCTTCTTGGACAGTTTATATTAACTCAGAAGTCAATGGCGGACAGTTTATAATTACTCGGTTGGTCTTCTGGACAGTAAATATGGAATTGGGAGGTCACCTTGAACAAATCTTATAAAATTAAAAGATTTCTTAAAAACACATAAAATTCAGTTATTACACTTTTACAGTTTTATGAACATATTCTTTAAAACGAAGGTTTTTAACAGATGTTAATTGTGTGATGAATGTATATTGAATCTATTTTGTATAGCAGCTAGTGTCTTTATCATGTTGTAGCTATTTTATCTGTTTATCTGAAGTCAATCCGAAACAATACTGTTATTACTGATTTTAGCTTAACATCGAAAGCAACTGTGACATTTTTAATTTAATGACTGATTTAGTTATAACGAACCAGTTGGTCATATGCAGAGGTTTCCAGACGTCTACACGTTCTATTTATATTTGTGTATTCCGTATTTTATTAACTGTTTTTTCTATTTGGAGAAAAACGACACCGTCAAAACCTCATTTCTGAAATGATGGATGTTTTTCGAAAATATTTTGATAAAGAGGTTTGAAAACACAGTCGTGGGCGGGATTGCCTGGATATGCCTTTAAATTGGTTGCATGTTGCAAAGCGAGCTTTATTATTCTTTGATTCAAAGAAGGCGCGCCTGCTTCTACATACAAGCTGTCTATTGGTGTGGTTCGAAAGGATCCAAGGCATAGTAGCAATCCTTGATGATGAACAGTATATAGGATTTTGACATATGACTTGCGAGCAGAACCATAAATGAATCAACCATAATCTCATTTAGATCAAACCAGCGATCTGTATAAAATAAGTTAAACATCTCATTTAGCACCCCATTCGTTGCTGGATACGACTTTTAAAATATCCAATGTTTTAAGGCACTTATTTTTTTACATTTTGAAATGGGGTAGACAGGTTAGTCTTGAATCAAATATAATTTCAAGAAAAGGATTTCTTTTACAATTTTTATATGATTATTATATAAACATCTCGCCATACGTTAAGCAACACCTACAATTTTTTTTATAATTTCAAAAATCTGAATGAATATTAAGAAAATATCAAAGAAAACCGACCAAACAACATTAGTCAAAAACCAAGGAACAGTTACAAATCCAGATATAGACAAACACAACACAAAAACCAAAAGATAACACACAGAAAGAGAGTAACCCGAAGCCAATAAAAACTCTGGGTGCACTCAGGTGGTCCGGACGAGTAAGCAGTGTCTGCCTATAATTAGACACCCGTCGAGTTACGCACTGTCATGTCCAGGGAAAAGGCAAATCCAGGAATAGGAAACACTACCTATGACAGAAAATGTCAGATCGTATTTGAAACACTGATTTCCCATAACGATTAATTAAGTCATGGTGACGAACATAGAACTTCTGGAGAGATAACATCAACCTGGTACAATAAGCCCTTGTTTGAGTAGTTTAGCATTCAACAGCAGTGATCGGTCTAGAAAATCGGAATACCGATCGCAGGATCTAGAATAACGTATAAGTTGTGAAATGTACACACAATACGCTGGAGCTGCAGGAATGTTGCTGTCGATAAACGGAAAGTTGACAATTGGAAAGTTGAAGTCATCACGTTTATCGTAGATTCTAGTCTGTAGTCTATTTCTAGAAGTAGGTCTAAGTAAGAGGCTGACCTTAGTGTATTGGTGGTGTCTTTAATCTCAAGCTCGCTAGGATAAAATGAAAGCAAATAGTAACCAAATTTAGCATTGTTGAGGGACAAAACATCTATATAGCGAAATGTTAAATTAAATGTCTGGGCCAGTGTCTTTTCTTTCTTCTTCAGCAGGCCTTCTAGGAATTCAACCTCATAACTTTGTGTTATTTATGTACTACAGCCATCATTCGAGCACGGGAAAGTTACTTTAATTAACTCCTCAGGTAAATCTTAAAATTGTCAAGCACGCCTAAAAGCCTTGTTTTGCTTAACGATTAAGTGTTCATCTCCTGGTCTTTTTCGAATTGATCTTTACATTTTTACAATGCCTAGACGGAAATTAAGTGAAGAAGTGGCAGATTGTAGGAATCCGTAATAGTGAACAGAGCTTGCGTCAGATGGCAAAAGACTTTGGCATTCACTTTAGTATTGTATCCCGGCTACTGAGACGTCATCGAGATGATGGAACTATCCAGGAACCATCCCGAAAGCAGATTCCTTCTTCGTCATATTGATGGGGACGCATGCGCGTTTGGAGACAACGAGGCACTGCTTACAACCCGAACAACATCCTAGGCACTATAGCGTTTGCGGTGGTGATGTTGCAGTGTTGGGAAGCTTTTCATTCGACTGTAACTGAATCTGTATGTGGTTGATGGGACAATGACAGAGCAGAAATCTCGAAATGACGTCATGCACTCTATAACTGTGCCACATTTTGACAATAATGCAATTGGTAACATACTCATCTTTATGGATGACAACGCAAGACCTCACATGGCTGCAATTGTACGTGATATTATCAAAAGGAAGCTATTGAGCATCTTCCACGGTCATCCATGTCACCCGATATGAATCCAATTGAAGATTTGTGGGATATCATTGGCCGTAAAATCAATAACAGAGCACCTGCTTGTCAAAAAGAACTACGTGTTGCCATTCAAAATGAATGGCAGAATTTACCACATGCTACACTTCGTCGTTTAGTCAACAGAATGAGAAGAGTTAATGAACTGTACCGGAAGCGTGATGGATACAAAACTTACTGAGTATTTTTGCGTTTAACACATTTCAAAGTAACTTCTCTTTCCCTGAACGTTGACCTGTGATGATGTGTTTACTTAAAGTTCATGGAATTGAAGTATGCAATCAAACTTATTTTTTGACTAATGAAAGTTATATTTGCACTGTTTTTTGATATCTTTGATTTGAACATTTTTTCATCAAACAATAAGTAAAGCGACTGTAAACATGTTGTTTGTATGTTTCATTTGTCATTAATGTTCAATAAATTGTCATTGCGTTAAAAAATACTAAAAGATATGAAATCTTAAATGAATCCCTGGAAAATAATAGGGTGTTGCTTAATTAATGGCGAGGTGTATAATATAATTTTAATTCAGGAGCAGGATGCATCTTTCGTTGATTACAAAAATGCACTGAAGAATTAAAAACCATTCTCTATTGCCCATTTCTCTAATCTATTTAAACATAACTGCAGTTGACGTTCAATATCATTCGTGTTTTTCCTCCGTAACATATGAGGAAGTATTCAACATATAGAGACCATCAATATTTTCTTTTAGAACCTGAGCAACGCTAATAATTTTAATACAGTGACAGAAGTGACAGAAAGGATGCTTCCCCGGGGAACACCAATCTCCTGTACACACAAGTTAGATAAAGATGAATTGACTGTCAGATAAAAAGTTAGATATAAAGGTAGGAAGTCTACCTTTCAACTCCATATCAAAAAGATCTTTTAAAATACCGTATTTTCATGTTGTGTCGTTTGCTTTTTCTTAATCGAAAAAGATAGACACAACATGTTCGTTTTTGGCAAATGCGTTTCGAATATATGTTTCGAAACGCACAAGATGATCAATAGTACTACGATCTTGATTCCAAACTGGATATTAGAGATTAGATTCTAAAAACCAGACAAGGCGATCGTTGATTATCCTTTCCATGGTTTTACAAAGACAGCGTGTGAGGACTATAGGCCGATAGTTAGACGCTTCTGATTGATCTTTTCTGGGTTTTGGAATAGGCACAACAGTTGCCATTTTCCAAATAGATGATAAGTCATCCGATTCCCAAAAGTTGTTAAGATGATTCAGAAGGATTGTTGAGAAGATTGTGGCAGATGTTTGAGAAGTTGATAATTTGTTGAAAGAAATTTTTAGCTCTTACAAAGAAAACGGTTTATTGTAATCGCTTTGCAAATGTTTCGGCCAATTTGTTAGATACATCTGACTCTGATATAAGGAAGTCTTGTCCATCCTTTAAATGATGGACATTTGCTTTACTGTTTTTACCTTTAATTTTACGAATCATGTTCCATTTTATTTATTGGGGTGCGGTTATTTAATTTAGAAACAAAGTTACGCCAAGACGTGCGTCGTCTTTGTTTTGTTAATTCGGAATTGGTTAAGATTATTTTTAGTTGGGTGTTCATTAAAGCGTCGTTCGACCTTTTCCTGCACTTTAATCGCGTCCTCACAGCTGTCATCGAACCATGGTCTACTAGGATGTTTTGGATTCGTCGAGGTCTTGGGGATTGTTTCATCAGCAATCAAAATAAGTGGTTCATGAAATTGGATCAGAAATAGCGTCATAGTATCATAGTTAAGTCGCTCAATACAAAGTTGTTCAAATAGAGACCAATTGGCTTTGTTAAATTTATACCGCGCGACCCGTTCTGTGTTGGAGTGCAAAGTTTCCCATTTAAAAGGGAAAGTGATCACTGCTACATAGATCGTCATGGACTTTCCATGAGAAATCGGGCAACATAGAAGGGTCAGATATTGTGAGATCAATTGCACAATATGATCCACTTCCAGGATGTAAATATGTATTGGTTCCATCATTACAAATGCACAGATATTCCTGATTTATTAAGCATTCAACAATCCTACCTTTTTCGTTTAGTGTGTTACTGCCCCATAGAGGGTTGTGTCCGTTGAAATCCCCAATATATATGGAGTAGGTAGCTCAGCAGTAAGATTTTCAACTTATTTAAATTTAACGAAGAATTCGGAGGTATATACACAGAACATAAAGTAATCGTTTAATCTAAAGATATCCTTACAGTAACCGCCTGAAGATCAGTGTTGAGATCTCCAGGGCTATGTAAAACTTGATCTTTTACGAGAATAGTAGAGCCGATAGCATCTCTATCGTTTTCGTTTACATATGTGCTGTATTATATATATAGTTTTTTAAAGATATGGTATCACGTCGTTTTTGTTGGGATTCTTGAAGACAAAATGCAACATGAAGAAAGGCTTGAACTAATAATGAAGAAAATTAATCTTAAGACCTCGAATTCCATTGTATTATTGTACCCATTATGGATTGTGAATAGGGGAATAGTTGACAGTGTTTTGGGAACTATTCCGCCGGTTTCTGCTGGGAGTAATGTATCCATGGGATCGCCCCAGATAGTAGTGTCTAGATGATCTAGACTTCCAACCTGTTGTGAACCTAAATAGGATCCCGAAGCATTTTTGATTTGAGTTTTTATTTGAATTTGAATTGGAGTTAGTTGGGTTTGTATTTGAATTGGACTTGATATTTGAATTTTCTATTGGGCTGCTTGAAGAATTAGTTGGGTTCTTTTGACCTATAGGCCAGGTGATCATAGTTCGCGTTGTAACATAAACGCGTTTTGTCACACTGGCATACGACATTGCAAAAGACGATGGATTATTCACTGAACTAAAGAGACGACGAGCTTTTGCGTAGGTGATGTTCTTTTCCGTTTTCAATTTGTGTATGTCCTTTTCTTTTTTAAAATGATGACAATATTTTAAGGACGACATTTGGGCTTCACCACAATTGGCACACTTTGGGTTGTTTGTGCAGGTATAGCCATCATGCCCTACCTCTACAAGAATTTAATGTTCTGTAAGGAGTGTTTGTTTGTTTGTTTGAATGGTGTTTTTACGCCACTTTCAACATTGTTTCAGCTATTTCATGGCTGTCCAGTTTTTATTGGGAGAGGAAGCCAGAGTACCCGGAGAGAACCCCCGACCTGCGGTAGGAAAACTGGCAATCCTTGTCAATTAAGATTGGAGTCGAGTACACCCTGCCTGCAGTGAGAATCGAACCCGCAATCTCAGTGTTGACAGACCACGTGATCAATAGTCGACGAACTACCTTAACCACTCGGCCACCGAGGCCCCTCTGTAAGGAGTAAATTTAAAGATTGTTGTTTTTTTTAACTTCAATAAGAACTGAGCCGGATTTCATTTTTGTGACGTTTTTAACATCTCCTGCACAGCCTTTAATGGTTTTCCGATGACGAAAGAGGAAATTGTTTATAAAGGTTTGTTGGAGTCCTTAATAGTCAAAACAATTAATCGTGAAAAGTGATATTCATCAATTATTTCTTCAAGCGAAATGTCATTTTTTCCTTTTTTTTAACATGTTTGCGTACATGTTTTAGAAGCCACGATGAAAGAATGCGGTTCACCACCCTTGTCTCCTCAGAGTGACAACAGGGGGCGATGCTTGGTCTCTGCGGATAACAAGCAGAAAGCATCAGGTGTTCCAAGGGTGGTATACTCAGATGAATTTCTCAACGAACACAAGCTTTATGCCAGAGTTAACTGGTGAAACAACCTATCGAAATTGTCTCTACTGATTGACACATGAGCCACCGTCTTCTTAACAGCCTGATACTGAACAACTTTGGAACTAAAATTCACAAGATATGATCAAGTGATCAGAAAAATTACGACAAGCTTGTTAAGGGCTCGGCGTTACTAGCCGATTGACCGAACCGGGTCCATCCGGTCTCCCGTCTAGTCAGGGCCAAAGTGATGTGTTGAAAATCTAAACCCACTCATCCGCACTAATAGATGCAGCAGGGTGATTTCTCTACCACCAGCTTCCCTTCCTCAACCATCACGGGTTGCAACACATGGCAAACATGTCGCCTCAATAAAGCTTAGGAAGCTTTGTCCTTCAGCCCCGCCTTATTTACAAATCCTTAAAAGAAGCTGTTTATAAACTGGTAAATACATTTTATTGAATTGTTTGAAAAGAAATTAATAGAATAGAATTGCTAAAATTAGAAGGATTCACAAAGGGCAAATGTGACATGCCGATTCATCAACGTCAGGGCTAACTCGATTTCCCGTCTAGAAAGCGTAAGGGTTCAGTAGGGTATCGGGAATGTTTACTTAGTTTAGTTAGTTCATTACTCGACTTCAATTCATGCTGATATTCTGTGTTGATTTTCAGCTCTTTGTGAAGACAAACCTGGAGTTAACTGCACAATATTACAAGCAAGTAACTTAGATGTATGTGGCGGTCCACTAGCTGTCGAATACTGTGCTCAATTTTGTGGCCGTTGCAAAGTTCTGGTGCAGACAATATTTGGTTAGAGGTAGTAATCAGCTTAACCTGAAACGTTTACGAAATATTCTGATCTTGTATTCATGTTAGCAATAATAATAAAGTACACAAAAAAGTTTGTTTGCATACACACATGACTTGTATACTAAAAAACGACGTTGTTTGTTTGTTATTGTATTTATAATATCACGACGCCAATGTATTTGCCTTTACCCATTGCTTTCTAATAAGCGTATTTGGTTACTAGTATCTGTTGACTCATCAATCATATTAGAAAGCTATGTTTAACTTTACCTACACAGAGTATAATATTTTTACTCTTAAACACATTGTTTGAGTGATTATTTGGTGAAGCGGAAATACAAGCTACTTTCTGCCAATCATGTGAAGTGTCTTATCAGGTCTTGGAAATACAAGCTACTTTCTGCCAATCATGTGAAGTGTCTTATCATGTCTTGAAAATACAAGCTACTTTCTGCCAATCATGTGAAGTGTCTTATCAGGTCTTGGAAATACAAGCTACTTTCTGCCAATCATGTGAAGTGTCTTATCATGTCTTGAAAATACAAGCTACTTTCTGCCAATCATGTGAAGTGTCTTATCAGGTCTTGGAAATACAAGCTACTTTCTGCCAATCATGTGAAGTGTCTTATCAGGTCTTGGAAATACAAGCTACTTTCTGCCAATCATGTGAAGTGTCTTATCAGGTCTTGGAAATACAAGCTACTTTCTGCCAATCATGTGAAGTGTCTTATCAGGTCTTTATATGCAGAACCCTCTCTCATGACAGACCACACAAGGAAAGGCAGTTCTATTCCACAATACTGTTTGTTGTAAATCGATCGTCGTTTTATACACAAAATGTTGAGATTTTTGCAATGACGAACACAGAACGGCATTAACGTAATAAAACAAATACCAACGATATATAGTAAAGCTTTTTCGAGATAATATACTTGGATGAAATTACCCCTCTTGTCATTAACTTACAAACCATTTCAGTGATTATTCCTGGAATTATTTAGATACCAAAATCTGTGCCGTATTAATTTTTTAACATTTAACATTCTTTAACATTGTTGAATGATGTGTAGGTATTCTTAACACACTGCAGCATATACGCGAATAGAGATCTTTTTTCAGTTTGATATCGTTAGAACTATGAAAATGAAATATTTGTAAGAAGAAAAACTAAATTAAGCTAAGAAATTCTAGCAGCTATTGTAACCACTTATTGTTACATGCAATTTTTCCACTTTTCGATTGGAAAACCTTACTGAAAGTCTAACTGCTATTATTATTATTATTTTAATCGGTTTTCCGCCACCCCTTATTACTCTGCACTTTTTGTTTCCAAAACTTTGTTAAGATATTTTGTACCAAAGACCGGTTTGACTTTTACCATTTCACAGTTTACCCTAGCACATCAAACCCGTTTCCTTTTTTTATTGAAGTGTGCAATTAAATTTGTTCCAACATAGTCAGTAATGTATCCACAAATTATTACACATTGCCCAAACGATTTTACCGACTAACTTTAAGGGTTATTTCCACCTTTTTTTTGTTGATATTGTTACTGTTGTTATTGTCTTCAATATTGGTCATAATTTAGCTTGACTTTGAAAAAAATCCCTAAGGTCAACGGTCAGGGTGCAACTGTCCCCCTTTAGCAGAATAAAAGTCATCAGATACATTTCTGAAATCTTAATCAAAATAAGGTCATATAATTTTTACGACCCTTTGATCATTAATTCGAAATAGACATACATTTGTAACTATAACAGATATTGTCAACTGCAGCATATTCAAGATAACAAGTGAAGAAGTTAAGGTAGGTCCTATTTATTTAAACTTAAGTAGTTTCTATGCTTACGTTGTTTACGTCTAATGTAACTACAAAAATGCTAAAATATTTTTACATATATTATGAAGATAGTTAAAATACATGTTATTTTTATCATGTATGTCCTCTCTGTGATTTCTAACTTAAAAATGTATGATTGTCATATTTTTTGTGTAGATTTACAAACTACTTAAACATTTGAAATTTGATATTCAGGGTATAGAACGAGGAATATACAAATTCCGAAGAAAATATATATATTCTAATTCATGGCTATCGTACACCCAACGGGCACCTTTGTTCGGAATAGTTCGTTCCATGTTTTGCACATTGATGACAAGAAACGCATGCAGGCAGATACATACTGATTTGGTAATTTTGTTCTCTGTCAGTCTTCCTTTAAAGCTTTCTTGTAAGATTGGACGATCAAAGGTTTTGTACAAAAATTCACACGGTACAATATGCTTTCATATAGAAAAGTACAAAGTATTACTATAGTTAGAATTTGCTGACAGTGTTCGAATATTGTTTTTTTCTGCAGCCATAAAATACATTTTAGACTAAAGAAAAAAGCATGAAAAAAAGTGTTCTAGCGGATTTTAGAATTGAAATTTTCATATTCTACAACATGTCGTAAACCAGACAATAATACTAAATATCGTAAAAAGTGAAGACAAGTGTACCAGAAGACTTCAATCTGCACTGCCGAATAAAGCAGAACTTTATTCGGCTACCTATATTGTACCGGAAATGTAATAATTGTAGGATAAATACTGAAGTGATAATTTTGGTCTGTCAGCATGTTCACAAAGCATTCAAAGTCGAAATAGATAACAAATAGGACTCTCATAGAGTATGTGTGATTCTTAAGGCCACGAAATTTTCGACGGCTTCACGTATTGACAGCATTCCAGGTGTCTATCTATGATGTCTAGTAAACAGATAAAGTATGCTTCTTTATAACTTCTCGCTTGAGTCAAGAGTCTCTATAAATATTCTGTTAATCAGAAATTTTATGTTGTCGCAATTCAGGAACAATAGATGAACATGTTAAGTTTCTTCGTTCTAAGATATTCTTAACGGATACATTTAACTCTTCTAAAACATAATTCCCCTACTTTACTCCATCAAAGCCGAACACATAAAAAATAATGTCCATGTTTTACATACTAGGATAAATTGGGATGAATCCATGTAAAATTTTCCAAACTCTTACTACGACCAAGGCAAATTGAGCTTAGTCGACCTTTTCCATTTTCTAGAGGGAAAATTGGAATCTAATGACGTCAAATTTGAGCTCATCGCCGTACAGTTTGTGTTGAATTACTCTGTGTGTAGACTGATCCTTTCCTGAAGATAGAGAGCTGAAAGAATCTCCATTGAAACATTGGAGGCATTTCTAGTCACTGACATTATTTAATGTGGCAATGGCCTTCTTCTTAGTCAAATCACTGCTTATTAGGATATGCAAAATTTATGTTTGCAGAATGAGCTTATTTAAATGAATATCAAGATATGGCATCTTTCCATACACTAAATCTTGCGTTCGTAGTTTACAAAACTGTGATCTTATCTTCCATTAAAGCTATCTATATCTCTATTTTTGTTACATTATTACAGTCTAGGTTGATCTGAAATTAGGATGAAACCATTATTCCAGCTTTAGAATCAATTGCTTTTTATGTCCCTTATTTTCATAAGTGTGGTAGCTTAGTTTGGATGATGTTTTTATCTCATTTAGAATTTTTATGAGATCATGAGACTTTTTAGAACAACTTCTCATAGTTCCGAAAGCGAGATTTAATCACTCTAGCTTGTATTTGTGTTTGCCATATATCTCGTTATTGATCGGTATTCCTCTCGACGCATATTTATTCAATTGGGAATAATATTATGCTTTGCTTGGGTTAGGCTAGCATGTGCAAGTGATAGTGTTTTTTGTGAGCCAGCGCGTTTTTGGATATCCTGTTGTATCTGATACTTGGCGATCTGTCAGAGTTATTTTACTGTTTTTGGTGCCTTCGATTTAATTCCGATCCCCTTCCACTATTCCACGTAATTCTTCTTGGCTAATTGTTAGGCGGTGTAAATAGTGCAGAAAGGGGAAATCCACTCTGTCCGTGTAACTAAATAAACCTAAAATAACGAGCACTAACGAAATCCCTATTCTGGCAATTGTAAATTAATGCTAGAATTCGCAACACCATGTTGACTTAGTGATCATAATTACTAGATGACTAACTGCCTCAACCAATCTGTGTTTGTTGGCCACTCTGTGTTTCATGGCCACTCTGTGTTTGATGGCCACTACTTTTATTAATATGAAGCATATGTATGCCTCCTTAACTGCTGATTAAAATTCCATAACAAACAATGATCATATCAAGGAATAGTTTTTTGGATTTTGAAGTAAACGAAGAATTTTTAAAAATTTCCGATGAACGGGCACATTTTCATGCGTTTTTATATGTATTCTTCTATGTGACAAATCAGGTCTAAATGACATGCAAGTTCTATGACTTATATTTGGAAAAAATGTTATTTGTGTTTTATTGAAGTTTTGTAACCTTACCGATGTTAATATAGGCATACTACGGAATGCCAGCAGCATGTTTCTCGTTAACAATTATCACTTAATAGTGCAAAACATTAGGACAGTTTATTTACAAATTTAAACAAATCGAGGTCCTTTTCGTAAGGATTTGACCATTAACTAATTTTGATATGAAGAGAGTGCTTCTAGAATTCATTTGAACAATCTCGAAAAACAATGTTTTCTATTATCTGGTCTGCTGCCTGCTGTTTGTAGACTGTAAAACTGGAGTTCATTCAACTTTAATTTAAATGCGGTAAACTGTTTTCACCTGCAAATTAAGATGACCATTGCATTTAATTGTGCAACATTAAAATTCTGTGAAAGCAGGTAAAATAGTTCAAGCTTTGCTAATGTTAATTTAAAAAATGAAATAATTTCCTGCATGATAAATCTATTCACCCATGTAAATATAGAAAATCCAGTAAATAATCGCAAAAATTTGAACTTGTGAGACCTACCCCGCACACCTTTGTTTTTTTCTTTTTTTTCTCTGCCTCGGCAGATATATACCCCGGTTAATGAAGCTATATTCTTATATAGCGGATTTGGCCGAGGGGTCTCGACCGCTGGACATAGTGCAGGCGATTTGATGCCACAGTGTCACAACGGTGCGAGTTCGATTCTCGCTGACGGTAAGCAAAAATTTGACAGTGTTAAAAATCTAATTCTAACAGCGTTGGGCTTAATTTGTAGACGTTCATAAAAAAATTTTATATTAACCCGTATTTCTGATGATTCAGAAATCCGTTGGATAGATATATTATATGGTTGTCACAATACTTATACGTTTATATATAATTTAGTTACTGTAACTGTATGACAATTAACTTTGTCATCCTATATAATATATACAAAAATGCTGTAAGATTAATTGGTTACGAAAATGCCATCGTCACACTATAGTACACATGTACTTTGTCTATGTCTACGATTCACCCCGATTAATGAAGCTCTATTTTTATACAGCGGATTTGGCCTAGGGGTCTAGACCGCTGGACATAGTGCAGGCGAATTGGTGCCACAGTGTCACAACGGTGTCAGTTCGATTCCCGCTGAATGTAAGCAAAATTTTGACAGTGTTAACAATCTAATTCTAACAGGGTTGGGCTTAATTTGTAGACGTATATATAAATATTTGATATTAACCCTGTGTGTTTTGTGTGAATGTAAAAACTGTCTTAAAAATGCAGTTTGTTATGTGTTATCTATAATTATCGTTATTGTTAATAATGCAGTTATTTTTAGTCTAAACATCTGAAATTTATATGATTAAACTACTCCAGATACATTATTTTTAACAAATAAAATGTCATGAAAGATGCCAAGGTTAATAGAATTTACTACAACAGACGCGCGTGTCGTCTAATCAAAACTCATCAGTGACGCTCAGACCCAAACAATATTTAAAATCCAAATGATTAAGAAGTTGTAGAGCTCTTATTACCAACATTCCAAAACGTTTTACCAAATCTGGCTAAAGCTATCTACACCTAGAAAATAGAAAAACCTTATAATTAAAATAATTGTGGAAATTTCAGGCAGTAAATTTTGACAATGACTATATCACAGAAAGCATCAATGATACTCCTGTCAGCACCAAAGTGTGACTACTGGGCTGGTGATGCTCTCGAGGACTAACAGTCCTCCAGCAGAGGCATTGACCCAGTGGTTGTAAATAAAATGTCAGCAAAGATACCAAGGTTAATAGAAATTTCTACGCCAGAAACTCGAGATTCGAGATTCGAAATTCAATACAGTTATAACCAATCAGATTGCATGTGACACAATCGTCTACCAATCAGAATAATTCTTATTTAAACGTAGCCACGTGCTATAAAGTTTTAAAAATTCAAAAGTCTAATCCAATTATCACCCCCGAATTATATCCGATAGCAATGAAAATTCTTAAATATATATTCGAGAAAGTTCAAGATCAATAAAATCAGACCCGATCACGTCACCACCAACAGACTTCATCAGTGTTTTCACAAGACAATGAGTAACTCGTCGGGTGTCTAATTAGAGGCAGGCACTGCTTACTCGTCCGGAGCATCTGAGTGCACCCATGGTTTTTATTGGGTTCGGGCTCCTCTCTTTCTGTGTTTTATGTTTTTGGTTTTTGTGTTGTGTTTGTCTATATCCGGATTTGTAACTGTCCCTTGGCTTTTGGCTCTTGTTGTTCGGTCGGTTTTTTTGCTACTTTCTTACAACGAATGACAATAACTCGTAAAAAAGTTTTCGTCATTATACGTATATGATGTATACGATTTCTAGTAATTAACGAAAAAGTGTTTTGTTAGTGCTATTACACGTATGTACAGGTGTATAAATAAGAAGCACTATTAATAAGGTTACAATCGATATATATATATACAAACAAGCAATTTTAAAATAAATAAAACGACACTGAATTCTACATTAATATGTAGAGACCGTGGATTATCTGTTCTAAGGTTCTATAATTTTTCATTTAATCCCTTCGGAAATGATGTTCCCAATGTTTTTATCCAAAAACTTTCTTTCTCTTTTCTCTGTTTGTCTGTCCACCTTGGGTTATGGACTATTTGGGTCACACTGAGTTTATTAAAAAATTTCAGTTATTGCAGTTCGTGTGTACGTAGATGCCTATTAAGGGTAAGGTTTGCACCTTGTGTCGCTTATGTGCAGATTCATTCGTTTGATGAATATTTTTGAAAGTTGATGTTTTTTTCAATTGTTGTCCATCGTTCGCGATAGTACGTGCGATGTCTTTAAAAGCTGGTTGGTATGTTAGGACAAACGGGACTCTATTGTTAGTTTTCTTTTCTCTGTACTGCAGAAGCTGGTCCCTACTGATGTCGTTGGCTTTTTTAAAAGCTATTGATATGTTCTTGTTATTGTATCCTCTCGTTCTATAGATGGCATCGAAGCTCTCCAAGACTCTGCTTAGTTTTAACTGTAAAACAGATGCGTTTAACTCGCAGAGCTTGGCTGAAAGGAATACTTTTGCTGCAAGGTTTAGGATGGCTGCTGTTTGGCTTTCTATATATACGTCTACAAATTAAACCCAACACTTAGAATTAGATTTTTACACTGTCAAATTTTTCTTTCCCCCAGCGGGATTCGAACTCACACCGTTGTGACACTGTGGCACCAAATCGCCTGCACTATGTCCAGCGGTCTAGACCCCTCGGCCAAATCCGCTATATCTAAAATATAGCTTCATTAACCGGGGTGAATCGTAGACATAGATATAGTACATGTGTACTAGCATGTGACGATGGAATTTTCGTAACCAATACATATTAATCTGACAGTAATCTAATTCAGCAATTTTGTATATATTATATAGGATGACAAAGTTACTTGTCATACAGTCACAGTAAGTTAATTATATACAAACGTCTAAGTATTGTGACAACCATATAATATATCTATCCAGCGGATTGATGAATCATCAGAAATACAGGGTTAATATCAAATATTTATATATACGTCTACAAATTAAACCCAACACTGTTAGAATTAGATTTTTACACTGTCAAATATTTGCTTTCCCTCAGCGGGATTCGAACTCACACCGTTGTGACACCGGTGCACCAAATCGCCTGCACTGTGTCCAGCAGTCTAGACCCCTCGGCCAAATCCGCTATATCTAAAATATAGCTTCTTTAACCGGGGTGAATCGTAGACATAGACATAATACATGTGTACTAGCGTGTGACGATGGAATTTTCGTAACCAATACGTATTAATCTGACAGTAAATATATATATATAAAGTCTAAAGAAAGTACCAACCAGTAAACTTATTAAGTATCGGATCGACAAACATGACGATACAGCATAATATAATAACCTTATATATGCATGCTGCTTACATCACTATCATAGATAATAACCTTATATATGCATGTTGCTAAAGTCACTTCTACAGATAATAATCTTATATATATGCATGTTTCTGATGTCACTTATACAGATAATTACCTCATATATGCATGTTACTGACGTCATTCATACAGATAATAACCTTATATATGCATGTTACTGACGTCACTTCTACAGATAATAATCTTATATATGCATGTTACTGACGTAACTAATACAGATAATAACCTTATATATGCATGTTACTGACGTCACTAATACAGATAATAACCTTATATATGCATGTTACTTACGTCACTAATAAAGATAATAACCTTATATATGCATGTTACTGACGTCACTAATAAAGATAATAACCTTATATATGCATGTTACTGACGTTACTTATACAGATAATAACTTTATATATGAATGTTACTGACGTCACTAATACAGATAATAACCTTATATATGAATGTTACTGACGTCACTAATACAGATAATAACCTTATATTCTTGTGACTAAAAGCACTTATACAGATAATAACCTTACATATGCATGTTACTGACGTCACTAATACAGATACTAACAATATATTTGCATGTTACTGACGTCACTTATACAGATAATAACCTTATATATGCATGTTACTTACGTCACTAATACAAAAATAACCTTATATATATGCATGTTACTTACGTCACTAATACAGATAATAACCTTATATATGAATGTTACTGACGTCACAAATACAGATAATAACCTTATATATGCATGTTACTGACGTCACTTGTACAGATAATAACCTTATATATGCATGTTACTTACGTCACTAATAAAGATAATAACCTTATATATATGCATGTTACTGACGTCACAAATACAGATAATAACCTTATATATGCATGTTACTCTCGTCACTGATACAGACAATAACCTTATATATATGCATATTACTGATGTCACTTATACAGATAATAACCCGATATTCATGTTACTGACGTCACTAATACATATACTAACCTTTCATTTGCATGTTACTGACGTCACTCATACAGATAATAACCTTATTTATACATGTTACTGACGTCACTAATACAGATAATAACCTTATATATGAATGTTACTTGCGTCACTAATACAGATATTAATCTTATATATGCATGGGACTAACAAAACTAATAAAGATAATAACCTTATATATGCATGTTACTGACGTCACTAATACAGATAATAACCTTATATATGCCTGTTATTGACGTCACTTATACAGACGATAATCTTATTCATGTTACTGAAATAATTTTTGAAATTGCATGGCAGTAAATTTAGACAGTGACTAAGTCACTGAAAGAATCATTGATATTCCTGTCAGCACCGAGGGGTGACTACTGATCTGGTAATATCCTAGGGGACTTACAATCCGCCAGCAGAGGCGTCGACCCAGTGGTTGCAAATAAATTGTCATCACAGATACCAAGGTTAATAAAATTTACTACGCCAGACGCGGGTTTCGTCTAGTCAAGACTTATTAAAACTTTGGATTGCTCTGTTTCGCAGTCAACGATGAAGTTTTCTGGTATTCTAAATTTGAACGTATTTGGATGATTTGCTTTAGCTATTTTTAATTGTATTTACTTTATTTTTCGCTAGTTAGTGAAAATATTACCTTAATCTTATTCTGATAAATTCGAGACACTTATTCTAACTAAACATGAACAAACTAGTTTGTTTTAGGCTGACATGCGAATGTGAAAAACACTAAGAGAAAAATATTGTTTTACCTTATATGATATAAACATTCTTGTTTGAAGTGTTCTGACAATATGAAAAGTGTATACCTGCAAAACAACTCCTATTTCATGCAATCGTACCAATATGTTACACTTATTGGTGACCAGACTAAGCAATATTAATACATACAGGTACACATTGTGCCGAATCTGAAGGACATCTACTATGACATTGAGACAATGCATACGATTTAAAATCAAATAGAGTGAACACTGGGTGTCATAGAAACTCATACATTTTTTCTAATTCTTGTCTAAAATGCTTGTAAATTTCCAGCGAAACCTCGCGAAGATTTGAACCTTGGTGTTACGACATTTAAACAGTGCCTCTTACAACGTAACAAACGAAAATTATTATAGTAAGGAAAAACATCCTTTTAATAAAATATTTTTTTAAATTTTGGTGATAAAAAGCTCTTCAACAACCTCGTCTAGCGTTCCAACGGCTTTGGTTGATTAAACTAAATGCTCGTAAAACGTAGTGAATTTTATCGCCTTGGTATATTTGATGGCATCGCATATAAATGACTATAAATACTATATAATACTAATTCAATAACAAAAGTTATAACAACCAAATAAACAGAATGCAACATCAGAATATAAATATCAATATAAAACTTAAATATGCCCCTTCATATATTTTATATGTACCATTATGTGTGTTTGATACTATATCTAAGAGTTCTCTTAAATTTTTTCCAGTTTAATTTGTACGTATTTGAGCAAAATAATAATTAAAAATGAACACAAACAAATAAACTTAACCACAAGCGTGGTGACTTCAACTTCCCGTTAATTTATAGTTATATTCTGTCAGCTCTGCCATATGGTGGTTATCACTTAAACGTTATGCTAGATCTTATTATAGATATTATTTTTTGTAGACCCAACACTGCTGATGCATATAAAGCTAGTCAAACAAGGATTATTTACGTGAGTTGATGTATTCCTTTCAAAAATGAAATTCCTTTCACGACGACTTGCTTGATCGTTATAGATAATTTCTCAATTGCGATCGTAGTTTTTTTCTCTCTCTCTCTCTGAATTAGAAAGTCGGCGGTTTCTGATTAGAAACAGACATTGCTTACTCTTCCACATCACTTGCTTCTACCCATGTTTTATATTGGGTTCGGGTTAGTCACTTGTTAGCATTGTTGTTGTCTTCGGTTTCTATATTGTATCGTGTGTCTTTGTCTCAAACCAGATTTTGAGTCATTGTCCTTTGGTTTTCAATTATTGTTGATTGAGAGTTTTGTTACATTTTCTTATTTTCTTATAGATACGTGTAGTTTACTAAAAAATATACCGTAATTCGTTATATTTAAAATCGAATCTATATCACGTGAGAAAAAGGGGAGGGGAATTATTAAAACTTGTATGGACTATTAAATTACATATTACTAAGAAAATCGTTCCCTACCCACTTTAAGTAAACTGTTATCAACCGCAAATGATAAAAATGTGCACTATATTTATCAATTAACATGATAAATCCTCATGCTATATATTTCTAGAAAAAAGGTATACGTGCAAATCGTCAAAGTAATTAATTCTCTTTCAAATTCAATGTGTGTATGGGCTTAAAAAATAAAATATATAATAATAATTTTCTTTACCTAATGGATATCTGTGTTTTGCAGCTCAATAGTTGCCTTTACATTTGCTGTCTACCGGATATTTTTACATAAGTTAGAAAACGAATATTTGGTTTTTTTTTCTTGGCTAGGAAACATTTTATTTTCTCTGCCAACTGTAAAAGCATTTATAATGTAAAGTATAGACCTAATTAAACAATAGCATGCAAACTTTGGTGCTTGACCCAATTTATTACTTCACGAATACGAAGCAACGAAGTGACTACCACAAGCAGAAAGTATAAATTGTAGTTTTCTTGGTTAAGGAAACCATTTACCAAAGCAATGCGATATTTAAAAACAACAATATTAAACGTTTGATTTAAAGTTTTTACTTCCTTGTTTATTTATACTCGCTACCGAATCACAACACGTACTCGGAAAACAATACTAAAATTGATAAACAATGATGCTTCTGTATGCTTAGGTTTATGACAAGAACGGAACAATATTACACAAATTGTGATAAATAAAACAATAAAACAAGTCAATCTAACCTGTCATGTACGCGGATTTTCATAAAGCTGGTATTACATTGCATGAAAATTCTTCTGTTATTAAAACTGGTCGTCATGACATTGCTTAACAACAATCCTTATTTGATATTAACATATTTTATACAGCCACTTTAAAACCCACGGTAACCCAACAGATGGAAAGTACGTTGAGACGTTTTAAACTATAATCAATTTAAACTTATGACAACTAAATTTCGAGCAATCAATGAATAACTTTCATTTTAGCTTTAAGAAGGGAATGATTTGCAGTTGCCAAAAATAAAGTCACTTGATGTACCATTGTCTTATTTTAAACTAATCAAACAGATGAGAACCTCTGGTGACGAGAACTATTTTTTGCCACGCCGGTCAAGGGTTTGAGTATTACGTAATCATTAGAGAAACAAATTCTCATTCACTTTAACTTTGAATTTGCTTATTTTACTATTTATGCGCTTTGTTAAATAATGCAGTTTCACCAAATGTTCGGCATTACTGGATGCTCTGTGTCGGTGCATATGTACGGTTTAATGTAATACTGTTGAGTTGCGTGTTGTATTTGTATATCGGAACAGTATTCTGGTGAATAGGTATGCTTTAATCTAGACACTTAAGTCTAAATTGTCTTGAAAAGTCAAGATTGTTTGAAAAATTCACTTTGGATTATTTTTGGATTGTTTTTGCATTTCAGTTCTCTATAAATATCAGGGAAATAAAATAAATTAGGCTATAATGTAGTCGAATGTTACTTATAATCGCATTAAACAGTCTACTAACATAATACAATGTAAACATGTTACCTATCCACTAGAACTACCAGATTAATATTTAAAATAACTTTAAGCTATTTATAAATTTGCTTGTAACGATGTAAAACATGGGATTAGGTGACAACAATAAAACCCTTTTGAATTAATTATTACCTTAACTTTTTCCATACTATTAACACTGTGCTTCAAAATTGTTATAGCAGATACATCACGCCCCATATTTACTTGCGAAATAACATACTTGATAATGTTTATATAAAAATAATCGAGACGATCTACCGGAACTCACACAGCCACTTTTGAACAATTTAGAAATTTTCATACTACTTAGCTTTATTTCTTCATCCAAAAATTGCAGATAGATTTGGAAGTATTTTCATTCTTTTTGGAATTGGGTACTCTATCTTTGGTGTCGCAAACTTTTAATTTTAGTTTAAACATATTTATTTGCAAATACGCAATGGAATTGGACACAAGTTTTACAACATTATGTAAGTCCCAATACAAAATATTTATGTAAAGAACATATACTGACGACATAGTACAATACAAAGTCAGTTTAGTAAAGATTGACTGTAGAAAAATCCGCTGTTTTGTCTATACAGCGCTCTCTGACTCTTAACGTCCCGTCGAGAAAGGCTTTGGACGGATTCTTGCTTGGACAACTTCGTGACCAGAAATAGTGCTGTGCCTAATGAACTCATGAAAATAAACAAAAACTAATTATCCAATAACCGAAAAGCTACAGCAGAAACTCTTATCACACAATAAACACTAATATGCCTACTGAAAGTTGGATCCCTATATCATACATTTGTAGTGTTCGAATACAACACAGAAACACAATCAATGCATAATCATCAGTAAACAGAAAATATCTGATAAATGATTTTGTTTAACTTGCTTTTGTCTCTTTGGAAGTGTTTTCAATGAACAGGTGATTTTGTATATTGAAAACCATTCGGGCACTGTCATTGGGATTGAGTTTAAGGTAAGAACAAATGTAGTTTGAGCAGACAGAGCTACACTAAATATCGGCAGCGTATCAACGATGCTATCTATATAAAATACTATAACTCCATATTTTTAAATTAAATAGTTCAAACTTAAACCCAGTTTTAAATGTTGAAAACTTTGACCATAAAGCAACACTCATTAGATATGGTAATTGATATAATAAAATGCATCTTTTGGTAGGTTTTTCCAAGTCAGGACAATTGCTGTAGTTACTATGTTTTTTGTTGTTGGTTCTGGAGTTTTGACAATTTCATCGGTGTTCGGTATTTTTTTATTACCTTCATTTATCTAGTCAAATTGTCAAAATAGATCCAACATCTTGTTTTTCGGCCTAGAAATAATCATAATGTTTGGATGACATGTTTTTTCAACAAACTGTTTGGTATTCTAATGGGTTCTAATTGCGCTACTTCTTCTCGCCGATCTTTTTTGTACTCTCATGAGGCCGAGTTCCTAGAAGGTCTGCTAAAGAAGAAATAAAAGGCGAATTTCACATTCCTCTATATTGATGATGTTTTGTCCTTCAACAGTGCTAACTTTTGTGACTATTTGCATTTTATTTACCCTAGCGAGCTTGAAATTAAAGAGTCTTACTTAGAACCAAACTAGACTACGACAAACATGACGACTTCAACTTTGTGTATACATTTCACAACTTATACGTTATTCTAGATCCTGCGATCAGTATTCCGATTTTCTAGACCGCTCACTGCTGTTGACTACTAACTACACAAGCAAGTGTTTGTTCTGCCTGTGTTGATGTTATCTCTCCTGCAGTTTAATGGTCGTCGTCACCGTGACTTGATCGTTATGGAAAATCAATATCCCAAATAGGATCGGACATTTTCGCTGAGTCATATTCCCGTTTTTTACTTTTTCCTATACATGCAATAAGTAAATCGACGTGTGTCTAATTAAATCAGGCACTGCTTACTTGTCTGGAGCACCTGAGTGCACCCATGGTTTTATTGGGTTCGGGTTGCTCACTTTCTGTTTTTGTGTTGCGCTGTATATGTTTGTCTATATCCGGATTTTTAATTGTCCCTTGACTTGTTGTTAGTTCAGTTTCCTATATTTCCTGCTATTTTACTTTCAACAGAATGTTCCTTTTTCAATGGGTACTAATTGTGCTACTTACTTTGTCTTTCTGTTTTTGTACTCTTATAGACTGTTGATTTCCTAATGTCCATGAACAATGCCAAATTCAGTGACAATTTCCATCTATCCTAGCGAGCTTGATATAAGACAATATATTTAGGTCGTCTTCTATAACCGCCACCATGACTTAATTGATCGTTATGGGGAATCAATCTATCAAAGACGATCAGACATTTTTGCTAAATTATTGGTAGTCTTTCCGATTCCTGAATTTGACATAACAACTAGTAACTCGACGGGTGTCTGATTAGAAGCAGGCACTGCTACTAGTTCGGAGCACCTGTTCACACATGATTTTTATTGGGTTCGAGTTACTCAATTTCTGTTTTTGTGGTAGTTTCGTGTTGTAAATGTGACTTTTATCGGATTTGTAATCGTGCCGTGACTAAAAGCTTCAGTTGTTCGGTCTGTTTCCTTTCTCGTTTTAGCAAGTTTTCAGCTATATCGTGACGTCTAGCAAACTCTGGCCGCATTCAAACTCGAAACCGCAACCTAATTTCGAACAGTTTCAACTAAACGATTGCCTATTTATAGTTAGAAAAGTAAACTAATGCAGTCTATACTATCAGTTCCGTCACTAACTACCATATAGGACGTAATAACACAGATCTTTAAAATATATGCAAAATGTTTATTATTTTTTATCATAATAGTACATGTATATGTATTCCTTTGGTAAATATATTATTGTTCATACTCTTAAAGACTGCAGTTAATGATTAGCTTTCGTAATATTAAGCTCACTGCACACTAAATATAGATGTAAATTTCACTCTATCTAGCACTATCAAAATCGACTGGTCGAGTGGTAATATTTGTATTTTTCTTGGTAGAATACCGTACATTTTTGTAATAAATTTAAAAACTTGAGAAAATGCTGATACTTTTATCAATCATAGACCATTGATTTTGTAGCAGTATTATACTTTCAACAAATAATAAGAAAAAATAAAAATTCAAGAAAAGATAATATTCAAATAGAGTTATCCCTCTTTACTTCATGTTTAATCTAATCGTGTTACAACATTTTACGGATAATGCTGTAACATGTATTTGCAAAATTTGTATTGAAACACTGTGTTCTGTTCAACTAATGCCTTTACTTTCCTAAAGAAGCCGTTTACTTGGAAGCATGGTAAAACAATTAGAGTGAAAACAAACTATCAGCATCAAGCGTCATATTACATTCACAGTAATAGAGGCAATGCTGTATAACCGTTATATAGAAAATGTGCACGAAAATGGTATTTTACTGACTGTGTATACATTCACAACTATATATACACTGTCTGACAAGAAAATGTACAAAGATAACTGTCACCTGTATCTGTGGTATACCGTTAATGTTAACTATTGATCAAACTGTCACCTGTATCTGGAGTATACTGTTAATGTTAACTATTGATCAAACTGTCACCTGTATCTGGAGTATACTGTTAATGTTAACTATTGATCAAACTGTTACCTGTATCTGGAGTATACTGTTAATGTTAACTGTCACCTGTATCTGGAGTATACTGTTAATGTTAACTATTGATCAAACTGTCACCTGTATCTGGAGTATACTGTTAATGTTAACTATTGATCAAACTGTCACCTGTATCTGGAGTATACCGTTAATGTTAACTATTGATCAAACTGTCACCTGTATCTGTCGTATACTGTTAATGTTAACTGTCACCTGTATCTGGAGTATACCGTTAATGTTAACTATTGATCAAACTGTTACCTGTATCTGGAGTATACTGTTAATGTTAACTGTCACCTGTATCTGGAGTATACTGTTAATGTTAACTATTGATCAAACTGTTACCTGTATCTGGAGTATACTGTTAATGTTAACTGTCACCTGTATCTGGAGTATACTGTTAATGTTAACTATTGATCAAACTGTCACCTGTATCTGGAGTATACTGTTAATGTTAACTATTGATCAAACTGTCACCTGTATCTGGAGTATACTGTTAATGTTAACTATTGATCAAACTGTCACCTGTATCTGGAGTATACCGTTAATGTTAACTATTGATCAAACTGTCACCTGTATCTGTCGTATACTGTTAATGTTAACTGTCACCTGTATCTGGAGTATACCGTTAATGTTAACTATTGATCAAACTGTCACCGGTATCTGGAGTATACCGTTAATGTTAACTATTGATCAAACTGTCACCTGTATCTGGAGTATGCCGTTTATGTTAACTATTGATCAAACTGTCACCTGTATCTGGAGTATACTGTTAATGTTAACTATTGATCAAACTGTCACCTGTATCTGGAGTATACTGTTAATGTTAACTATTGATCAAACTGTCACCTGTATCTGGAGTATACCGTTAATGTTAACTATTGATCAAACTGTCACCTGTATCTGTCGTATACTGTTAATGTTAACTGTCACCTGTATCTGGAGTATACCGTTAATGTTAACTATAGATCAAACTGTCACCGGTATCTGGAGTATACCGTTAATGTTAACTATTGATCAAACTGTCACCTGTATCTGGAGTATGCCGTTAATGTTAACTATTGATCAAACTGTCACCTGTATCTGGAGTATACCGTTAATGTTAACTGTCATCTGTATCTGGAGTATACCGTTAATGTTAACTATTGATCAAACTGTCACCTGTATCTGGAGTATACTGTTAATGTTAACTGTCACCTGTATCTGGAGTATACCGTTAATGTTAACTATTGATCTAACTGTCACCGGTATCTGGAGTATACCGTTAATGTTAACTATTGATCAAACTGTCACCTGTATCTAGAGTATGCCGTTAATGTTAACTATTGATCAAACTGTCACCTGTATCTGGAGTATACCGTTAATGTTAACTATTGATCGAACTGTCACATTTATCTGGAGTATACTGTTAATGTTAACTGTCACCTGTATCTGGAGTATACTGTTAATGTTAACTATTGATCAAACTGTCACCTGTATCTGGAGTATACCGTTAATGTTAACTATTGATCGAACTGTCACCTGTATCTGGAGTATACTGTTAATGTTAACTGTCACCTGTATCTGGAGTATACTGTTAATGTTAACTATTGATCAAACTGTCACCTGTATCTGTCGTTTACCGTTAATGTTAACTGTCACCTGTATCTGGAGAATACTGTTAATGTTAACTATTGATCAAACTGTCACCTGTATCTGTCGGCGTTAATGTTAACTATCACCTGTATCTGGAGTATACTGTTAATGTTAACTAAGTGATCAAACTGTCACCTGTATCTGGAGTATACTGTTAATGTTAACTATTGATCGAACTGTCACCTGTATCTGGAGTATATCGTTCATGTTAACTGTCACCTGTATCTGGAGTATACCGTTAATGTTAACTATTGATCGAACTGTCACCTGTATCTGGAGTATATCGTTAATGTTAACTATTGATCGAACTGTCACCTTAATCTGGAGTATACTGTTAATGTTAACTGTCACCTGTATCTGGAGTATACCGTTAATGTTAACTATTGATCGAACTGTCACCTTAATCTGGAGTATACTGTTAATGTTAACTGTCACCTGTATCTGGAGTATACTGTTAATGTTAACTGTCACCTGTATCTGGAGTATACTGTTAATGTTAACTATTGATCGAACTGTCACCTGTATCTGGAGTAGACTGTTAATGTTAACTATTGATCGAACTGTCACCTGTATCTGGAGTATACTGTTAATGTTAACTGTCACCTGTATCTGGAGTATACTGTTAATGTTAACTATTGATCGAACTGTCACCTGTATCTGGAGTATACTGTTAATGTTAACTATTGATCGAACTGTCACCTGTATCTGGAGTATACTGTTAATGTTAACTATTGATCGAACTGTCACCTTTATCTGGAGTATACTGTTAATGTTAACTGTCACCTGTATCTGGAGTATACTGTTAATGTTAACTATTGATCAAACTGTCACCTGTATCTGGAGTATACCGTTAATGTTAACTATTGATCAAAACTCTTTGTTGAACTTGTACAAATAAGACTAGTGTACTTTATTACAAATTGAAAATATGTCATTTTTGGGTAACGTTGAAATGTCCAGTTTTGTGGTATGTCGGCTATTGACAGCAATCTGTCAAACTATCAAACTGAAAAGAACAATAACCACATATCTATTAGGATATACATATATAGATCATTAACATAAAGTTTACAGAGGTTAAGGTAGAAATCATTTACTTTATAAAGAGCATGAATGTTGAAAAAGCTGCTCTTGTCCTGTCTTGATTGATTGATAACATTCATTCCAACAGTTTTTTTCTTACCCACGATGTAGATGGCCATGGCAAATATTTTATTTGAATTCGGCTGTAAAGGCTCCTTAGCATCGTAATTACTTGTCATCTATATATTTACACGGAACCCTCGTCTGAGCTTAGTAAGTTATTTTACCTTGGAAACTACTAGGAGGACCGAGATTTATTTATTATATACAGCGGACTAATTAAGTAAAGATGTTGTATCTTGTTTACATAAAAATGAGTCATGCATGACTGAATATGGACAAAATTCGATAAACAACCAAAATTTCCACTTGATAGAAACTAAAACAAATTGCCGGGCCAACGACGTTCAAAAATCTTACTTAATTTCACAGATGTATCGTTGTAAAGTATCGCAGTTTTGATCCCTCCAGCGATTACCTAAGGATAAATTAAGCATTAGACATTTTTCATTGCCAGGAAATACACCATTTGTATCCCAATCCGTTACACTGGCTGGGATCACGTTTCCGGTTGATGCCCAGCGCCATATATGGTCACCGTCCATATCTTCGCCGCCTAGCCATGCGCCTGCGTAAAAATAAATTCTGAGAAGTTTTATTATTTTACCCATTCTGGTTTACATATTATACATGTAATACATGAATACACAAATCTATTATATCGTGTGCAATTTCAATTAGTTTAAGTTTAAACATATTTTATTTGCTCAAATATGCAAATAGGATAAGACACAAGTTAAACAAACTTATGAAGTCTTCTCCAAATATACTACATATTACAATGAGAACGTTCGTGGAGCATGCATACAATTAAATATAATTTATAGTATATCATATGTGTAAAGTAAAATATGTACAAGGAGAAAGAGAGAAGGTATAAGGAAAGAAAAAATTATTACAGATATCATAAAAAATAAAGAATAAGGATGATATGATGATATGAGCGATTCAAAAACCTTGTGTTTAATGCATTAAAGAATATGGAATCTTTCTGACCCTTTGATATATTCATATACATATTTAAAAACTTGTTCGTTCTGTTTGGTGGACAATAACGGGTTGCCAGATGTTAACAGTTCTAGATTTACTGGACAGTAATTTGGTAGCCTTGCAGGCAAGGTTATCAAATAATCTGTCTCTAATATTAGTATATTTAGAACATGCAAAGAAATAGTGATACGAATCTTCACGGTAAGACCCACAACGACAGGATGGATCAGAAATAATATTTACTTTGTACAGATCATAGTTTAAAAATGCAGCAAAGCATCTAAGTTGTGTTAGGACAATATTGAATTTGCGCTGTCCATATTCATAATGCTTCAGGACTTTTCGATGTGGGTTCAGGTTTTTTAATTCGGATTTAAATTTAAAGATAGCTTTGACATTACGGATTGACATATCTAAGCTGTTCCATTGTCGAATAGTTGACGGTATGAAAGATTCGTTAGTCAGGGACAGTCTACAATAAGGGGTCATAATGTTATTACCGTTACGCAAGGGATACACGGACGTACTTTGTATATTTGGTGGTATTAAATTACAAAGATATGCTGGTGCAGAACTATGTTGTATATTATAAAACATTTGTAGTTTCCTACGTTTTCTACGCTCAGCCAAAGGCTCTCACCCCGTTTCGGTATAAATATTAATTAAATTGGTAAAATTTGGTAGGCCTGTGACGATTCGATCCGCCTCAATTAGTGTGTGTGTATTAAAGTATTTCTGTTGTTTACGTTTGTAAGCAAATGTTACTTTCGTTGTAATATTAAATGATAATTAAAATTTTTTAAAAAGCTGTGTGTCTGCATAAAATAAGGCCACTGTCCTCCAAAACCACTGTTTTACCGCAGTAGTTTAGACTTGATTTTGTTTTAACGCAGCAGTTTTGACTTAATTTTGAAACAAAATACGCGTATTATTATTGATTACCACCAGTGACAAGGCCAAACCGAGTAGCCGCCTCATTCCGAATGAATTCCACCTCCGTTGTTGTTTCTAATTCAGCAAGCTTTCCATTATTCTGCATACAGAATTGCTGTAAATAAATAACGCATTGTGATTTTCCCTGAACATTAACAGTTAATATAACCGTTTTATATTTTAACAAATGATCGCGCTCATAATTGAAAGAGAAAAACTTCTACAAAAGGCGGCTAACAACATGTGCTTAATGACAATCCCGAATGATTACTATCCTCCTTAACGTTGGAATGACATCCGATGCATTTACACCGAATTGAGAGAATGCAGATATGCGTAGGATTCCGGACCACAAAAATAACTACAACCAATGGTAAGGTATATCAAAAGATTTCAAACAACTGTCTTTATAAAAACAGTAAAGAATTGTAAGAACAGTAAATAATTGTAAAGTATCTTAAAAGAATAGGAAAAAAATTGTAAGGTATATCAAAAGAAAAGGAAACAAGGTAAGGTATCTTTAAAAAATAGGAAACAAGGTAAGGTATCTCAAAAATAAAGGAAACAAGGTAAGGTATCTTAAAAGAATAGGAAACAAGGTAAGGTATCTCAAAAGAATAGGAAACAAGGTAAGGTATTTTAAAAGAATAGGAAACAAGATAAGGTATTTTAAAACAATAGGAAACAAGGCAGGGTATCTAAAAAGAACAGGAAACAATTGTAAGGTATCTTAAAAATAGGAAACAATTGTAAGGTATCTTAAAAGTACAGTAAACAATTGTAAGGTATCTCAGAAGAATTGGAAACAAGGTAAGGTATCTTAAACGAATAGGAACCAAGGTAAGGTTTCTTAAAACAATAGGAAACAAGTTACGGTATCTTAAAAGAATAGGAAACAAGGTAAGGTATCTTAAAAGAATAGGAAACAAGGTAGTGTATCTGAAAAGAATAAGAAATAAGGGAGGTTATCGTTAACAAAAATAGGAAACAAGTTAAGGAATCTCAAAAGAATAGGAAAGATGGTAAGGTATCTTAAAAGAATAGGAAACAAGGTACGGTATCTTAAAAGAATAGGACAAACGTAAGTTATCTTAAAAGAATAGGAAAGAAGGGAAGTTATGTTAAAAAAATAGGAAACAAGGTAAGGTATCCTCACAAGTCAGGGTCTCTGTGTCCACATGTGTCCACGAAACCCTGACAAACTTAGCTAGGAAATTCCAGGGTTAGAAGATTTTCATATGACGTCAAACCTTCAAAATATCAAACTATAATGAAATTGCGTGAAAGAATCAAGTGTTTGGCAGTTGTCATTCTTACTCATTCTTACATATTCACGCAACTAATAAATAACGCGGTAATAACAAACTATTGACACTACTGTACAAAATACACTGATTTTCACATGGTCTATGCAACACATCCGTTTGGTTTATTTACATTCGTCATCGGGATATCCCCTAACCAAATCGTGAATGAAAGCGAGCTTTTGATTGGCTACATTAAGGTATGATGTAGCCAATCAAAATAGTGACTTCTAGTCTGGGAATTTCCTAGCCAAGTTTGTCAGGGTAAACAATTTTAAAGGTGTCCTTAAAGAATAATAAACAGCTCTTAGGTATCTCAAATGAACATCAAACAAGCGTTAAGTTTTTCTAACAGTAAACAAATAAAAATTATTTCAAACGATAAACGATAGCAAGGCGTCTGAAAATAACAGTAAAGGATTGTGAAGGAGGAACGAAATGTGACTTGTTATCCCCCAGATGTTATATGGCCGCCACTGCGACTTGTTGATCATTATAGGAAATGTATCTCTCAAGTATGATCGGACATTTTTGCTGAGTCATATAGGTCGTCTTTCCTATTTCTGGATTTGACCATTTCTTAGACATGACAATGAGTAACTCGACGAGTATTTAATTGGAGGTAAGCAATGCTTACTCGCCCGGAGCATCTGAGTACACCCATGGTTTTATTTGTTTCCTTTTTTGTGTTTTTGGTTTTCATTTCATGATGTATATGTTTCTTTAGAATCTTCAGTTGACTTAAAGCTCATGTTGTTTTTTGCTATATGTGTGACGTATAAAAATATTAAAGTTTATAAAATCAAAAGCAAAAGTAAATTAGAATGTAATCCAGTTAACAATACTAGAATTAGACAAGCTTACCTGTGCGCCAGACCACGTGCGCATATCATTGCCTACAAAGAGGTAACAGGAATTTATATTGGTTATCCAGTTTTGTGGGCATTGTTGAACTGCAATATATAAGTTACATCACAATTGTCATTATGAAAACGACTGTTTTGAATTTATTTTAATAACCGCTTATGAACATAAAATGTCTCATAGACCTCGCCTCCAGCTCTAAAACATTAGGGCGGTTGCTGACTGATTCACATTCGTGTGGTGCATGAGTGGATATAATAGTTAGCATTTTTCATCAATATCTGCATGATCGCGAAGATGAGATTATAATAAAGTGCGCTTATTGCTTCTTTGAAATATTTTTTCTTGTCGGTTAGGTAATACATCTAAGACTTTCTATTCCTTCGTTTAATGTGAGAGGAGTGAATGCAGAATCTACTCCTAACTTTGTAGAATTGATATCAACACACTAAAAGGTAATACAGTGACAATTACACAGTGTAGATGAACGACATGGGTTTCAAAGAATTAAAATAGAGGAACGATACGGGCTTCAAACTATTAAAATAGAGGAACGACATGGCCTTCAAACTATTAAAATAGAGGAACGACATGGGCTTCAACTATAAATAGAGGAACGACATGGGCTTCAAACTATTAAAATTGAGGAACGACATGGGCTTTAAAATATTAAAATAGAGGAACGACATGGGCTTCAAAGTATTAAAATAGGGAAACGACATGGGTTTCAAAATATTAAAATAGGGGAACGACATGGGCTTCAAAATATTAAAACAGAGGAACGACATGGGCTTTAAATTATTAAAATAAAGAAACGACATGGGCTTCAAACTATTAAAATAGGTAACTATATTGTTGAGGGGTTTTGTGTTTGTTTGTTTGTTTGTTTGAATGGTGTTTTAACGCCACTTTCAGCAATTTTTCAGCTATTTCATGGCGTCCAGTTTTTATTGGGGGAGGAAGCCGTAGTACCCGGAGAGAACCCCCGACCTGCGGTAGGAAAACTGGCAATCCTTGTCAATTAAGATTGGAGTCGAGTACACCCTGCCTGCAGTGAGAATCGAACCCGCAATCTCAGTGTTGACAGACCACGTGATCAATAGTAGACGAACTACCTTGACCACTCGGCCACCGAGGCCCCGAGGGGTTTTGTGGTGGGTCAGTAAGGTACGATCAGTGCAGTAACCATATTGGTGAGAGGTTTTGTGGAGGGTCAGTAAGGTACGATCAGTGCAGTAACCATATTGGTGAGTGGTTTTTTGGAGGGTCAGTAAGGTACGATCAGTGCAGTAACCATATTGGTGAGTGGTTTTGTGGAGGGTCAGTAAGGTACGATCAGTGCAGTAACCATATTGGTGAAGGGGTTTTGTGGAGGGTCAGTAAGGTACGATCAGTGCAGTAACCATATTGGTGAAGGGGTTTTGTGGAGGGTCAGTAAGGTACGATCAATGCAGTAACCATATTGGTGAGTGGTTTTGTGGAGGGTCAGTAAGGTACGATCAGTGCAGTAACCATATTGGTGAGTGGTTTTGTGGAGGGTCAGTAAGGTACGATCAGTGCAGTAACCATATTGGTGAAGGGGTTTTGTGGAGGGTCAGTAAGGTACGATCAGTGCAGTAACCATATTGGTGAAGGGGTTTTGTGGAGGGTCAGTAAGGTACGATCAGTGCAGTAACCATATTGGTGAAGGGGTTTGTGCGATGATTCAATTGCTTGACAAATAATGTCACTTTGGTCAAATATGCTAGTCTTCAAGATATGTTTTTGTCATATTTGTCATTGTGTTACGTTTTCTATATCTAAGAACGCAGATGCAGAGCGAAACATTGTGTCCATGTGACTGTAACTTCTTACGTCCCGGCTGTGGGTGATGGAAATTGCGCCGCATTTTAACTAGGTCTATAAAAGCAGCCCAGCTTCCCATCCTCTCAAGCCTGCCCTTAAACCCTTTTACGGAAAACTTCTGAAATTAAACTTTGGATTATTTATGTTTTGCAACACACTACTGTTCAACTGATGCTTTGATACTAATTCAATTATAAACCGAACTTAGTCAGTCATAACTGCCAGTGTACTATAATTTTTACGTGTGCCTACAGATACACAACGCGAAGTCATTGGAAGGTCAGTTTTATCCTGTAACGTAGGACTACATCATCTGTATGTTGTTTCAATGTCAACATGCTAGAGTAATAGTATTCAAAACAAATCCCAGCAGAAACAAGAACCCAAGGTATATAATTTTAAGTGTATACTTACTTGGTTGTGGAGGGCCTGGTGTAGTCAATGCTGAAATAAAATAAAACTATGCTCACGCATGCTTCGTTTCAGACGTTTCCAGGAGTGTCTACTTCCATTTCACCCTGAGTATATAGAGAAAAGCACAAGAAACCGTACAAAGACAACGACGACGTATAAAGACATATTTTACATAAGTTGAAACCAGCCTCTCAGCTTTCACCGTGAAAACCCACAGCCTTGTGTTGACAACAATATTTCAGATATATCGTGAACACCCTCGAAATTCTCCAGAAAATGTAAAGTTGACAAAATCTTGGGTGTCAATATTTGGTAAAATATTAAAGGCAAGATGGCATCAATAATTATGTATGAATTATAAATTATATAAATTAGTTTACATGTAAATTACAGATATTCCCAGAACGTCTACTCGTAAAATGTGAAATATTTTTTTATGTAAATTACAAATATTCCCGGAACTCTACTCGTAAAAAATGCTAATAACAGATATGAAGTATTTTTATGTCAACTACAGATATTCCGGTAACGTCTACTCGTGAAAAATGTAATGACAGATATTCCCGGAGTGTAGGGATGTCGCTCACTTGCCTCTATTTGATGGAAAAATGGCATGGTAGAGACTTTGGACAGGATGAATAATAAAATTTCCTTTCAACTTTTATTTTCCGTCACATCTACAAACCAATTTCACAAAACAAATCCGGACACAAAACAATTACGCAACTACAGCGTTACAATGACTAAGAACGATAACTCGATTTGAGCAACTCGTTGACCATACCAAACTACTTTGTAACATCCCCCGCCCGTAAAAAACAAATCCTATTTGTTTCAAATGGTCGGCGAGATGCTCAAATATAAAATATTGTAAACATAAGAAAAAAAACTGTATATAATTGACAAACATTTTCAAATCTATTCATAAAAAAAAACAAAAAACAAAACGAAATTCAAGCTATACATTTCCATGATCTACATCTATGCGAATTAAAGGTACTTGAAAACTTTTCTTGCAAAATAAGATTGAGCTCCTTGAAAGAAGAGAAGATATACAAATCATGTTGATTAATTTTTTGAACAGCGAGAATAAATCTATTTAACCTCAATGTTTTGAACGAGAGAACATACCTGTGTTTGCATACCTTGTGTAAATTTGGCATTCCATTTTTGGTTTAAAAGAAAAAAAAAATAATCAAACCGGAATGTACCAAGCAAAATAGTTGTAACTCTCTTTACATCAAAGGATATTGATCGCATGTAAGCATATATATTTGCATTTATTCTTCAGCTGTTAACTCCTCAAATTGAAGGGAGACTTTTACCATTTACATGTATGCAAGTTGTACCATTTTAAACCACATATAAATTAAAGAAAATAAATAGGAAATATCATTCCACAATTATTCTAACTACATAAGCATATAGGAAAAAAATAGACTCATTGTCCGTTAAAAAAAAAACAAATGTAAGGAATAATAGGTGTATTCAAATACATGTAAACTGTAACAATTAGCCAATAATTAACATGTTTAGAAATGCACTTTTAATAAATGGAAATGCTATCATTTCCACTACATATCTGTGTCTAATCAACTACCGGCGGCGGGCGATTGATAATGGATTGTTTCGCAGCATCATTTAATTGTTCAAATGGAGTCCAAATGGCGTTTTGTGCAGGCTCCCCTTTATACTGTAACAGATATTCTTTTTGTCCATTTCGAAAACGCTGAGCCAATATGCGCTTGATCTTATAGTAACCGTTATCTGTTGAACTTTCAACGATTGTACTGTAGTCCGTGTTAGACAAGTAGCGGACTGGTTTACGTATTTGTCGCCTGGAGCGACTCCTTTTTTCAGGAATTTTCGTTACATTTTCTATTACTTGTAAGTTGTCAGAATGATTCTGGATTGTCTCTTCTTTCTCTGATGTTTTGTGGCTTGGTACATGTTCATGTTCACTTGAATCAGCCGCGGGTTCCGGATTGAAGTAGTTTCTTGGAGTAGGCGCACGTACCAAAGCTATTTTTAGACGGTCTAGATGCACCGGATTTTTAAATAATTTACCAGTGTCTTTTTCTTTAAGTTTCACTAGATGAGGCGATACAACTTCCTGTACAACAAATGGTCCCGGGTATTTTGGCTGAAACTTTTTGCCGGGTTTTATGTTATCTTTGAGCATATACACAAAATCACCTTTTTCCAAAGTTAACGGGTTTGAAGATTTGTTAACTCTTTCTGTCATAATTTTTCCTGCGACTTCAGCATTTTCGCATGCAGATTCGCGAATGATCTTAAGCTGTTCGGTTTTTTGACTCATGTAGCTATGATAGTCCACATGTAAGGAGTTTACATCTATACCCAGCTTTGATACAGTCAAGGGAAACTTAGGTCGAAAGCCATACACAACTTCGTAAGGCGAATACTTTGTAGAGTCATTTGGCGACGAATTGAATGAGAACGTAATCGCGGGCAAAACTGCGTCCCACTGAAAGCCTTTCTTTACAAATGGAGTTATGCGCTCGGCTAGAGTCCTATGGGTCCGTTCACATAGTCCCAAACAGTGATGAATGTAACTAGGGGTAAAATTTTTCTGTATGTGCAACATTTGGCATAAATATTCAGTACATTGTGAAATAAATTCACTACCCCTGTCACTAATAATGCAATCGCAAACACCAAATGTACAAACTAGCTGGAATAAGGCCTGTGAAACTGTCACTGAATCGCAATTAGATAGCGGCAAAGTAAACAGAAACTTTGAAAACATGTCTATTGCAGTAAAAATGTAAGTATTGCTTTGTTGTGTTATGGGACAAGGTCCAAAAAGGTCCATTTGCCATGTTTGGAATGGTTCAGACGGTGTGCGAAAAGAAATAATGTTGGACTTCGTGTGAGCTTTTGTCATTTTCCTCTCCTGACATTCGTGACAGGTACGAACAAACTCGGCAACAGTTGATGGCAGATTTTGGAAGAAGAAATGCTCAGAAATAGCGTCTACAGTTGACTGAATTCCCATATGGCCGGCTAAAGGAGATTCATGAAATGATTGTAAAATTTTACGAATTAAGATATTTGGAACTACAATTTGAAATTCGTTCATCTGTCGTGTACGCTTACTTTTAGCATTACGTACATGAAACAAGAGTTCTTCCATGATACAATATTCTGGAACTTTGAGTATTAAGCTCCGTGCATCTTTTTGTAACTTTGGCAGAGTTCCATTTGCCAGATATTCAATAATTGGAATCAGTCTTTCATCCTGTCGCTGCATGTGTTTAATATTCTCTTTTGAAAAGTCAACTTTATTATGAACAGTATTCAAAGCTGCTGCACAGCACATATACCCTAAATCCTCTTGCTTGAGATCAATATTTTGTTCGGTGGAAATGCAATCATTTCCACGTAAATCTATTAAATTATCATTGAAATTTGACTTGCTCGGGACACTGGTCATGGTTTTACTCTTTTCTTGTTGCTCGGGATCACTATTTTGTTCGGTGAAAATGCAATCATTTCCACGTAAATCTATTAAATTATCATTGAAATGTGACTTGCTCGGGACACTTTTCATGGTTTTACCCTTTTCCAAAACTATACCAACATGTTGTAAATTATGAGCTTTTGGTGAAATAATGTAATTTCCCGCAACAAAACAAACATCATTTTTGTTATCGGATTTTTGTATTTCGAACACATCAAACAAGCGAGGCGAAATGCTGTCATTTCCCTCTACAAAACTTGAATCAATTCTTTCGTTTGATTTTTGTGTTTCGGAAAATACATCCAACAATTGATCAGAAAAGCTTTCTTTTCCACTAATATGAGTAAGTATTGTATCCTTTGCTGAAACATCATATGATTTATGGTCAAAAATGTCATTAAAACTATTAACATCGGTATTCATAGCCATAGGTATGAATAAACTCGAAACATCTGGCTTTAAAACATCGTCAGTACAAAAAAACGGGCTATCCAAAATGGACTTTGTTTGGTTGATGTATACAGTGGAATCGCTATCAATTCCACCTTGATTTTCCGTTACAATACGTTCCACAATACCCGTTGAACTGACTTCTTCCGTGTCAGCGAAATATCCCATATCTAAATCGTCGTTACTATGTTTGACGGCATTAACAAAGGCTATATTACCCACTTCTTCAGACTCGTACGGAAAATACGGATCATTTTCGTTTAATAATTCTTCTGCATTAGGATTTATAGGTGGCGAACTTTCTACCGCGAAAGAGCGTCTGGTACTTGCATTTGCGCGGCGGGCTTATACTTAATATCAAAATTAAACTGTTGTAACACCGCCAACCACCTATCATAAATTGCACCTTTTAGCTTGTTCTGAAAAAGCGGTTTTAGGGCTTGGTGATCACATTCTACCGTGAATCTATTTCCGCGTAAGTAACTAGCACAGTCAATGATACTGGTAACTACTCCGAGAAGCTCTAATTTGGTCGGCCCGTAAGATTTCTGCCATGAATTCAAAGACTTAGACCCAAAGCGAATAAGACAAATTTTATCATTAGAACCCTCGTGGTTTTGCTGATAAAGCATGTATCCTATATCAACTGCTGAACTATCCACTGCTAGTATGAACGGCTGGTCAAATCTCGGAAACGATAAAATTTCTGAATGTAACAGTGACGATTTCAGTAGCTTAAACGCGTTCTCTTGTTCTACACTCCACTTAAATGGCACGTTTTTCTTCAATAATTTTGTTAGGGCTATGACACTGTAGTTAGCAATGTATTTTCTAAACCAATTAAACATGCCTAATGCGCGTCGAAGTTGTTTCACGTTTTGAGGAGACGGGAACTCATTAAGAGCTTTAACACGATCTGGCGGAGGTCGGATGCCATCCTTCGAAATATGGTGGCCAAGAAAAATCACAGAGGATTTCGCAAATGAGCATTTTTGAGGGTTTAGTTTAAGTCCAGCTTGACGGAAACGGTCAAAAACTTCTTGGATATCCGATAAATGCTGTTCAAAGGTTTCGGAGCAGATCAAGACGTCGTCCAGATAACATAAACAAGAGCGAAAAGTCAAGTTGCGTAAAATTTTGTCCATTAGCAGTTGAAACGAGTTTGGCGAGGTGTGCAAACCCATCGGAACTCTCAAAAACTTATATGTACCGAAACATGTGTTAAAAGCCGTGTATTTAGAACTTTCTGATGACAGTTTCATCTGGAAAAATCCACTGCTCATATCAATTGAGGCTATGTAATTAGGAATTCTTTCCGTGAACGATTCCGTCAATTCCTGTAAATCTGGGATACAGTATTTAAATGTTTCAGTCTGGGAATTTAAATAGCGAAAGTCTACACAGAAACGAAAATGTCTCAAACTAGACGCTCTGTCTAATGGTTGGTCGGACGGGTGTTTTTTTCGCTTTGTGACTAGAACAACAGGGCTAGTGATTGGTGCCTCTTCTGTCGCGTTTAATTCTGAAATTACGCCTTGTTCGAGGAGTTCGTCAAGGTGATGTCGGAGCACCTCCTTTTTATGCGGTGTCAATCTATACGGTTTTTGATGCAACGGACGAAAATCTGGTTTCAAAATGATATGATGTTGTACAATATCTGTCTCACCTAATGAGGGGTTATCCTTAGTAACAAAAATGTCTTTGTTAACACATAACAGTTGTTCCAACGAATGTTTTTGGTCTACATTTAACTCATCATGTTCGAAATTACTCAAAAAGTCTTTATCGGCTTCGTTATCAGTTTCGGGTTTAGGCCTAGGCATAAAATTGATGTTTTGTACTAAAGGAATGTTGTCATGAAACTTAACATTTCGCACACTGAACTCGTCAGTCAAATTAGTAAATTTCGCAATAATTTTACCCTTTGGAATGACAATTGGCGAACTACCGATATTCAATAGTTTAACAGGAACTGTTCTGTCTTTGGAAACAGTGACGAGTGCTTTACTAGTGATTAGACCTTTTGACAATATTTGCGGACTCCTTTCGCACATACCTTGATAACCAAAGGTAATGTTTTGTGGCAATCTTCCCCATATAATTATTTCACTATTAGCGTCAATTATTATGCGCTTTCTACACCTCACATTAGCATGGTTTTGAACAACTTTTAAAGATCCAAAATCAACTATAATTGCATTTTCTTTTAAATATCTGGTACCCAATATTAGCGGATGGGAAGTTTCATTTAATATATACACTACAATAATATGTTTCTCACCCTGTACATACATTTTTACTGTTGCCGTTCCCTTAATATCAATGCACTGATTGTTTGCCAGTTTAATATTTCCACCATTTATAGTGTCTATGGAAGATTTTGAGTTAACGGGAATTATGTTGTATAAATACAAGGACATTAGATTTATAGAACTTCCACAATCAAGAAGAGCAGCAAATATACAAAATCATTTGACGGTGGAAAATTGTCATCGGAGTCATTTTCATTATCGTCACTTTGGTCCATATAACTATCTTCATTGAAGGAAACATTAAAATCAGCATTAATTACAGGATTCATATGTTCATTGCCATTGCGAAACGGAGCGGACTCTCTATAGACGGCGCCTTTTACCTTCCTGAGGGGTCGCGCCTGGTGTCCCTCAGGGTGTTCAAGTTTCCCCGTTGAATATAAGAGTAACATTCTGTTGCAACGTGATTAGGTTTGAAACATATCTGACACACAACGCGCTGTTCGTTACGTACTGTTGGTACATTGTCAATTTTTGGTTTGAATTTAATGCATAGCATCGCGCTATGTCCAAATTGTTGACATAACTGGCATTGTATTTCTGGTGATGAATTATCGAACCCACTCCAATTACAAGCTCTTTTAAAATGTCCGAAAGCATTGCAATTGTAACATCGTATGTTGTTTGCTGAATTTGAGTTTGTAATTTGGTTGGGACCCACCCTTTCTGTAGAAATTTTATTCACCATTTTTGTCAAGTCTGATATCTGAGATTTTAATTGAGAAATCTCATCGGGACTGTCAATCTTTTTTGACACGGCTGAACACTGATTGTGAATTCTATATTTGTACGCCTCGCCTTGTTTTGCATATGAAAGTGCATCGTACAAATCTTTTGGTTGACTAGAACGGACATAAAAGGCAAGTTTATCGGGTAAGCCGTTTATGAATCTGAACATAATTTCGTGGTTTGGTTTTCCAAGTAGCTGACCCTTTTCTTGAACCTGACAGAAAAAATCCTCCAATTCCTGAGCGGGGGACAATTCCATATTATGAAATGTTTCACTCTCTACTACCACAGACGGATGATCCCAGCCTATTTGTACATATTTATCTATAAATAGTTTGCGAATTCTTCGCCATGTTAAGTCTGGGCTCAACCCGTTGAACCAGGCTAAAGCGGGGCCTTCTAAATGCAAATGAAAAGATGCTAATAATTTTCTGCCATCGTCATCAATATCATTTAATTGACAAAAAGAATCAAATTCTCTTAAAAATTTCTGTCCGTTTTCTCTTGGATAGCCGGCAAATTTTCTACATGTACCTAGTCTTTCGGTAATGAAATTCATTTTCTCTTTTTTTGAATTTTTAGAACTTAGATTTGTTGACTTTTGCGGGGAATCAAACTTTAATATTTTCCTTATATTTTCGCGGGTTTCCTGAATGCCCTTTTTAGCCGTCGATAATTGTGCCTGTATGTCCTTAATTGGATCTATGCGTAATGAAGGGTCGGGGGTTTCCGGTGTTTGGACAACTAAATATCTATCACTGAAACCTGACGAATCTAAGTCGTGGGACTGAGTGGGAAACACCGTTGATGTATTATAGTATTGAAATTGGTTTTGTTCTATGAAGGATTGGCTCAGAATTTCAGGTTCAGGATATTCAAAATCGAGGTTCATTAGCCTAGGCTATTTTGTTTTTCAAAGGAAAAGCGATCTTTTCCCCCGAATGAAATGAAAACTACTAAAACTGCTTGTAAGGAAATGCTATCATTTCCTCCCAGAACAACACACTATATAAAGAGTAATATCTTTATTTAATCAATAACATAAATCATGTACAAGTTTGCAAAGTCTTGTTAACCACAGCTTTGCAAGATCTGGTCCCGGATGAACACCATCAGAATAACCTCTAAAATTATACGAGTATTTTACTCTCGATGTTGGGGTTTTCTTTTTGGATTTCAGCAAATCATCCGAGAAATTTGGGCCATAACTAACACTCAAAATGCGGTTTATATCATCGACAAAGAGATTAACAATTTGAATTTGTTTACGTAAAATTACATCCTTAGCCTGATAATTATCCCAATCACGACCCTTTGCTTTGTTGTGTTCGTATATAGAGTAAATAGGCTGATGTAAAAATACAAGCTTTACAGAGTTTTCAAATGTTTTAACAAAGTTGTATATTTTCTTGAAATTGTCAATTAAATTGTAGGCCGAAGAGCTATTGTGCGATGTGACATCAATGAAATCTCCAGTTTTTGTTGTTAAGTCACATGTTCCGATCCAAACAAATAAAGTTATCACCTGAAATGTTTCTACTAATTCCTGTAAATGAGCTTGTAAATAGTTCAAACAATCCGTTGATGTGGCGGATGGCAAACAAATAAATTCAATAAAAGTTTCTGGATTTAAACGAACTTGCGATTTTAGGTTGAATCCTCTGCTGTCCGAAATCAAAATAGGTTTTCTGTGTGGTTGAATTAATGGATCCACTCTTAACTTTTCAACTTGTTCTTTTAATTTTTTAACATGGCTCATTTTCAATTTTAACGAGGCGCCATGAGGTCTGTAATTTGGGGGAACTGAAAATTCGATTTTACCTTCTAACTGTCTTTTCTACAATTCAGGTTCTCCACCATGTAGGGATGTCGCTCACTTGCCTCTATTTGATGGAAAAATGGCATGGTAGAGACTTTGGACAGGATGAATAATAAAATTTCCTTTCAACTTTTATTTTCCGTCACATCTACAAACCAATTTCACAAAACAAATCCGGACACAAAACAATTACGCAACTACAGCGTTACAATGACTAAGAACGATAACTCGATTTGAGCAACTCGTTGACCATACCAAACTACTTTGTAACAGGAGCGTCTACTAGTAAAATGTGAATTATTTTACATGTAAATTGCAGATATTATCGTAACGTCTACTCGTAAAATATTAATGATTTTTATGTAAATTACACATATTCCCGAAACGTCTAATCGTAAAAAATGTAATAACAGATATTCCCGGAACGTCTACTGGTAAAATATGAATTATTTTTATGTAAATTATAGATGTTCTCGGAACGTCTACTCGTAAAACGTTAATTATTTTACATGTTAATTACAGATATTATCGGAAAGTCTACTCGTAAAATATTAATTATTTTTATGTAAATTACAGATATTTCCGGAACGTCTACTCGTAAAATATTATTTTACATGTAAATTACAGAATTATCAGAACGACTATTCGTAAAATATGAATTATTTTTATGTTAATTATAGATATTCCCGGAACGTCTACTCGTAAAATATGAATTATTTTATATGTAATGTTGCTTACACCCCTCTTTACATACCTTAATTAGTAACGCATAATATCTGTACATTGTATTTCATATAATCTCATATAAATGGGGAACTAAAGATATGAATATGAATGAATGAACTGACCTTTTAGCCCATTTGTATCATAAATTTAGCTATTCCTGAGAGTTAAAAGTGTCACAAAACAATATGTCTGATAACAATGTGTTCATGCAATAAAGAGTCGTGAGACAAATTTTTGAAAAAATAGATATTTAAAAAATCTTTGAGTTTTCTACATATTAGTGAGGCTTAACTTTAAAACGTGAGTAAAACTTTAATATAGAATCTCTTTGGGAGCGAAAACATAATATATTATTGAAATGCAGTAACACAAAACAAAACAAAAAAGAACACACAAAAAAATAAGAGTTTCTCAATAAGTGTACGTGGTAATCAAACAATTGTTGAGTTTAAGTAGCATTACTTACAAATCAAGACAGTTATACTTGATCCATCTTGCCCCCCTTTCAATCATGCGCTTTTGAGTTTTGACGAAGAAGTTTGATTTTTAATTTGAAACTATATTGGAATAAAACTTGCAAGTTGGTATGCTTCAGCATAACTTTTTTATAGGCAAGATATTTTTTTATTTCATTTGAATTAAAAAGGAAACTTGTTTTGTCTTTGTTCATAATTTGGTAATGAATTAAAAGACTCTTTAAAAATTATGAAAAATCATTTAAATTAACACATTTTTTGCTGAATTAGTTTCGTTATTAAATATTTATTTACGAATGTTTAAGTACAATCCTAAGATAATCCTTGAAGATAAGACTATCGTTCGATAACTCGCTCAATATATAACACAGTTAGCAAAATGGTTGTTAATCAGGGGTGCTTTCCATTATCCGGTACGTACCAGTTGTACCTCCCAAAACTGAAATGGAACGCGACGTACCTATCGGAACGTCTGATTAGTCAATTTTTTGGTTCCAACTTTGTTCCAAGATGGCGGACACAGACACGGAAAATGTGATGTGGAAGTGAATTTTAAGCTTTAGACGAATATTAAAAAAAAACAACCTTTGACATTGTGAAAATCTATCAAAGGAGTGAAAGAGTGAAATTTTGAGACACGTATGGTTAAATTTATGGTATATCAATGTATTTAGAAGCGCAGCCATTTTGAAACAAATCGTCAGCCTTGGACGTTGCATTATCCCGAACCGATCCGGACGGTACGTACCGGATAATGGAAAGCAAGCCAGGATACCTTAGATTATAAAGTTTACACATTAAGAATTGCTATATCCAATACATTCTACTCACGTACGACCATCATCCCAGCTAATGAAGCTAATGCAACCATTGGCATCATAAATCCTCCGATAGAGGGCGCAACAGCCGCCATCATCATAAGGGCTGTGATGACTAGTAACAGGGAAGCTGTTTGATTTAAGGAGGTTCTATTCTGTAAATCCCTTACAGCAATACTCTGTAACAGTAATACTGTTGCAGCCGGAAGCAGGAGAGACGAGCTGCCTGCAAATAAATAAATAAATAAATAAATAAATAAATAAATAAATAAATAAATAAATAAATAAATAAATAAATAAATAAATAAATAAATAAATAAATAAATAAATAAATGAATGAATGAATGAATAAATAAATAAATAAATAAATTAATTAATTAATTAATTAATTAATTAATTAATAAAACACATAGATTGTTTATTTTTCTGCATTTCCACTTCATCGATGTACACCAGCACTTTGGTTATAAATGGATAGAGAAGAATTTAACGAAACGTCTTCTTTTTCATGGAAGATTATATGTATGAATTAAGCAATGCTATCATTGTATATCCCAATATCAAAATAAATATTACTTTATATAAGTTGCTGTATATTTCTAGTGAATCCCCTATGTAATGATGGATTTACCTTGATTAGACGGATTCATATCTATAGATGTCTGACCATTTATCAACACCGAGTCCTGCGCCCGAGTTAAGGAGACAAACATAAGAAACAAAACAGCACATTTTGTCATGTTTGTTCCTGAAATGTAAAAGTTAACGTGTCAAATATACCAAATCAACATTTTCTACGGATTATATATCAGTACATGGCGCCATCTATCATGTCACTATGTAAAAAAACCATCCGCAATATTTTGATTATATATTACCGGTCTGAATTTAATTTCCCAATAAAGATAAGAATCCTATATAATATATCATGTAAATTATTCGCGAGTTCTATTGTGCACTGAATAATTAAAAGTGGTGTCGAGTCTCTATCTCTATTGTATTACCTGGCGTTGTATTTAAAATGTGCTTTATTTGTTTATTTTCGACACCAAGCAACATAAAATTGAATTTGATTAAGTAGTTAGCAATACATTAAGTAGTTAGCAATACATTAAGTAGTTAGCAATACATTAAGTAGTTAGCAATACATTAAGTAGTTAGCAATACATTAAGTAGTTAGCAATACATTAAGTAGTTAGCAATACATTAAGTAGTTAGCAATACATTAAGTAGTTAGCAATACATTAAGTAGTTAGCAATACATTTTGCAATGCGAACTTAAAAGGACCATTCTTGGAAAAAGATGTGTGAAAAACAACCGCTCTGATGTTTTTAATATGAATACCAAATTTAAAAAAAAAACGTTTAACAACTAATCTGCTTTAATAAAAAGACCGGTTCTCTTATTTCAAACACCTTATCGTGAAAAATACTTACCAAAATCATAAACTTGAGAATAAGTACAAATCCATGTAAAAAAATATTTGGTAGTCTAAACACTGTGGGTGCTGTTTTTAAAGAACACCTGCATACAATATTGGTTATAAAAATAAGATATCTGACCGACCAACATAGTGCCGAAAATCAAGGGGAGATTATCAACTAATCCGGATTCTATAACTAAAAAACGTTACACCAAGATCTTGATTTCACAAATTAAATATTTTTAAAAAGTTTATCTTTAACTTTATTGATTCTATAGAAATTTTCCTTTTGTCATTAATTATACGGAAGTACAGGAAATATTGCATAACCCGCGTTGTTCCTCCATAATTGTCATCTAGGTACCGAAGATGTTTTAATTATATCCCAAAATAGTACATGTTTAGCTACAGGATATTTTTCCGATTGCCTACCATGTAGAACATGTATGGCAAGGATAAGGTATATATATCTTTACATTAGTGACGAGCTGATTTGCACCTGATCAAGTTTTATACACTAAGACATGACCCCACCAAATATAGAGAAAAAACATGTAAAAAACATTACTTTCTGTCACTGACTGGAGTAATTACAAATCAAAGGCATATTGAACATCTGCTTACATTATTTTAAATGTTATAATAATAATAATAATAATAATAATAATAACAATAATAATACGTGAATTTGTTTCATAGGAAAAAACGGCTTTCCACTTTGACATTTTAACATTGCAGTTCAAAAAACATCATTTTTCAGAAACCATCTGCTGTACTAAGTGACCACACATAAACGTCGGGTAAAATGAACTTTAACATGCACCCACCTGTATTAAGCGACCACCCTGAGCATAGTATACTGTCTGAAGTACATGCAACCACTTGGCTTCAGCGACCATTTATAATAAGACCAATCGTGAAACATTCACCGTGAGTACACATAAGCTTTCAATGATCTTGAGAATGCAACCACCCGTATTAATCGACCACCCTAATCATAGTACACTGTCTGGAGCACATGTACCACCTGGTCTCAGCGACCACATATTAATGAGACCACACATGAAATATTCCCCTTAGGTACACACCAGCTTCAAATAACTTTAAAATGCAACCACCTGAATTAAGCGACAACACTGAGCATCATACAATGTCTGGAGCACATGCATCTACTATATAACTAGGACTTACATTATAATATATTTTTTGTACATTATTCAATCTAAGTTGTTTGACTCTATTTTCAATATTAACATAACCAATGCTCTTGTAAAACCTTATGATCCACTCTATATCGCTATCCTTCCCCCTTTATAAATCTTACACATGTGTTTGTAATATTTGTAACTTATGAAATGTGGATATTAAAAAATTCAAAGGACCTGATAGACATCTTGATGTCTGGATCTCTTTCCCATTGTAACAGCATTAAAACGTTTGATTTTTCGACACTCTACACGGCCATCCCTCATACGCAGCTTAAAACCAGGCTAAAAGATCTTATAAAACGCTGCTTTTTCAAGAAAAACGGAAAGAGACGATATAAATACCTGGTAATTGGTCATGACAGATCTTACTTCGTCATCAATAACTCCAAAGCTAATACTAAATATACTGAAAACCAAATCTGTCACATGCTAGATTTTCTAATAGACAACATATTCGTCATGTTTGGAGGACATGTTTTTCAACAGACTGTTGGTATTCCAATGGGTACTAATTGTGCTCCTCTCCTCGCCGACCTGTTTTTGTACTCCTATGAGGCTGAGTTCCTAGAAGGCCTACTGAAGAAGAAAGAAAAGACTCTGGCCCAGACCTTTAATTTCACATTCCGCTATATTGATGATGTTTTGTCCCTCAACAATGCTAAATTTTACATTCAATTTACCATAGCGAGCTTGAAATTAAAGACACCACCAATACACTAAGATCAGCCTCTTACTTAGACCTACTTCTAGAAATAGACTCAGGAAAACTACAAACTAGACTCTACGACAAGCGTGATGACATCAACTTCCCAATTGTCAACTTCCCGTTCATCGACAGCAACGTTCCAGCAGCTCCAGTGTATGGTGTGTACATTTTCACAACTTATACGTTATTCTAGATCTAGATCCTGCGATCGTTATTCAGATTTTCTAGAACGATCACTGCTGTTGACTGCTAAACTACTCAAACAAGGGTTTGTTGTACCTAGGTTGATGTTATCTCTCCAGAAGTTCTATGGTCGGCACCACGACTTAATTGATCGTTACGGGAAATCAGTGTCTCAAATACGATCTGACATTTCCTATTTCCTATTCCTGGATTTGACTTTTCCCTAGACAAGACAATGAGTAACTCGACGGGTGTCTAATAAGAGGCAGGCACTGCTTACTCGTCCGGAGCACCTGAGTGCACCCATGGTTTTTATTGGGTTCGGGGTACTCTCTTTCTCTGTTTTATGTTTTTTATTTTTGTGGTGTGTTTGTCTATATCCGGATTTGTAACTGTCCCTTGGTTTTTGGCTCTTGTTGTTCTGTCGGTTTTCTTTGCTAGTTTCTTATCTTTATGAGTTTAGTTAATACCAGCATAACAAGCAGAGCAAGCATAATCAAGATGACATCGAATTAATGCTGAGACTAATGTCTTTCTGGATACTTCTGACAAAAATTTTGCTTGTCTGTATAGAAACGTAAATCTTGAGTTTTCTTTCTTAATAATCTTTTCTCCCGAAAGAGAATAACAAAACGTAGACCTAAATATTTCACACAATTTTGTGACAAAATTCTATGATTGTTACAGGTAACATTAACATTACAAATTTTAGATAATTTTCATTTTGACCCAAACAGAATTGCTTCTGATTTCCCTAGGTGGAGTGATAATTTATTGTCAATTAACCATTTACTACAAGATTCAAGTTCTTTGCGTAGTTTTTCAGATATAACCTCTGGGTTTTTGTGTGAAAAAAGAATAGCACTGTCATCTGCATATAACCGAATTGTTCAACAATCTGAACTTATACTAATAGATAAGTCATTTATATAACATAAAAATAAAAGCGGGCCTAAAATGCTGCGTTGTTATATATTTAAAAAATCTGACTCCGTTCCATTAACAACATTTACTTTTTGTTGTCTATTAAAAAAATATGATTCAAACCATTTGATATTCTTAACACCCACAGTTTCAAGTTTTTGGCATAAAAATATAATGATCTACAGTATTGAAAGCCTTTTGAAGGTCAAGTATTATCATTCCTGTATAAAAACCTTAAGACGACAGATCTTCAATATGATCAAACAGAGTATCAAACATGTTTCAGTTGAATATGAAGATCTAAAACCAGATTGGTGTTTGTAAAGCAAATTGTGTTTCACAAGAAATTTCTCAAATTGAGAGTTTTGTATCTTGTATTTCTAACCACTGGGTTGATGGATTTACTTGTGGAAAGTTTGTGTGACATTTGGTTTCCGAGTGAATGGTTCGATTTTACACATCGATTAATTATGTAAAAAACAGTTTTATATATAATATAGTAATTATCTACATTTAGTGCCTAAAATTTCCAAAATATTTTAAATTTTAGATTTCATTTATTTTTAATTATCCAACAACATAATTAGAATAATCTATATCTGTTCATAACATGTATAATAACGCAAAGTCCAAGGTTATGCACAACAATCAGACGTCTGATTTGTTTGCTTGTGAGATAGGAGTGAGACAAGGAGAAAACCTGTCTCCTTTACTTTTTACTGCTGTTTTGAAATAATTTACAAAACTATCTTGAAATTTAAATATCACAGGTCTTTATTCCATTAACAGAGACATAGAGATAGAGTCAGAACAATATTTTAAGATATTCATCTGATTGCATGCCGATGATAAGGTTTTAATAGCAGAAAATAGTCATGTTAAACCATTTCAGATTAGTGTAAACAATGGAAGCTTTTGATAAATACTAGTAAAACAAAAGTTTTAATATTTTCGTAGGGAAGATTGCCAAATGTTAAGTTCTTTTTTAAAACTAAAGAGATTGAATTTGTTCAAAACTATAAGTATCTAGGTATATATTTTGCAAGAAGTGGATCTTTTTTTCAGCACTAGGCCATACTTAGAAAAACAAGCTTTAAGATTTAATTTTGCCGTATTTTCCTTGATCTTTATGTGCGATATCCCATCTGACTCTACCAGCGTCAGATGGGCCCATCTCACCATTCTGTCAAGACGTCGTTAAGTAAACATCGTATCGTCACAATGTTACTAAACTGCGATAAAGAGATTATTTACGTGTCGCCCTTCGGTGAGATAGGGACGGGAAAATGCATCTCGTTTCAAAAAATGTAAATATTCTATACATCTTGGTGTCGTCTTATCCACGCTAAAGAAAATAAGTTATCTTCAGTACTTTATCAGCTTTTATACATTAATTTTAACGATCGTTGTTTTACTAGTAAATGGATGACTTTTTGAAAAACTTATTTGATAATTCTGGAATGTAAAACATTTGGCAAGACCAAAATGTTGAAATTGGAAACTGGCTAGCTAATAGCATTGAATTCAGATTGATTTTTGTTTGTTTGAATGGTGTTTTAACGCCACTTTCAGCAATTTTTCAGCTATTTCATGGCGTCCAGTTTTTATTGGGGGAGGAAGCGGAGTACCCGGAGAGAACCCCCGACCTGCGGTAGGAAAACTGGCAATCCTTGTCAATTAAGATTGGAGTCGAGTACATCCTGCCTGCAGTGAGAATCGAACCCACAGAATTCAGATTGAAAGACCAATTTTGAAAGACAAGAATGGTCTTCATGTATAAATAATTCCTCAAAAGGCTTATGTTATAGAATTTTTAAAAGTGTACTAGAACTTGAACCTTGTCCATCGCTGAACTACAGTTTTGGAATAACGTTTTCCAAGGTTGGGTCAGGAAATCATAGACTCTCAGTAGATACTGGAAGATGGAAGAATGTTTCTAGAAACGAAAGATACTGTCACCTGAAATACAGTTTTGCAATAACTTTTTCCAAGTTTAGGACAGGAAATCATAGACTCCTAGCAGAAACTGGAAGATGGCAGAATGTTTCTAGAACTGACGAAAGATAATGTCACCTACACCTACTGTATATGGTTTTCTCGGCGTAGGCAATGTATATCACTATAATGGTTTGTAATTTTTCTTAAATTAGATAGAAAAAATATCTAACTCAATAATGTAACACTTCTGGTAATAATGTAACAACACTCATCTCATTTAGTTCATTGATATATAATTGTATATATATTATATATGATATGTTAATGCCGTACTGACATGAATAATATTATTTCTTTCAGTTATATATTCATTTGACTACATTAATTGTTCTGATATTTTGAAAATTTGTAAAATGCTATGGTTTCTGTATGCTCTGGATGTAGATGGCGTTAGTCTGATTTTATAGAACTTTTTTAAATAATTAATCTAAAAGCTCTTCCTCCCTAGTATATTTGTCCTTTCAAAATTAAATATTTTTGTTTGATCTCAAATGATGACATTGTCGTAGTTCATTGTAACCTTAGTATCTTTCATGACATTTTTGTTAACACTTCCTAGGAGTCGGACAAGCTGTGTGTTCTAGTTGAATGCGGTTGTGTACATGTAGGTCCAGAGTTGGAACATATGACAATTTGCACGTTGCGTAATTTTGCAATATTTAAGCAAAAAAAGTTGGAAACAAGACTTTTTTTATTAACCAAATAGATTGTATTTTGCAGCCAACAGGTTATGTTACACATACCATTTTTTATATTTGTCTGTGATCGAAATGTCAGGCATAAAACACCAGCACGTTTCGTTCGGTACTTGAATATTCTTCACATCATTCTAAAATTATTACATATATATTCAGCCTCCAGTGGTGTGTTAAATTTATCTATCTACGTGAATAGCATGTATCAATCAAGGTAACATTTGTTAAGTAAAATCTACCACATTCGCATAACTGCAGATCTTATCCCTTTCTTTAAAATTATAGTCCAAGGATGCTTAAGTGTAGGCTAACTTATTAAGTATGGGACCCGGGTCACTGGAGAATAGTCCCACAGCTTCCTCAGCTTGCAGTAATAGTCTGCTAACAGAATCAATGCGTGCCGTGTGTTGCGATCCGTGTCGATTACAGGACAAGATTTCAGTAGGCCGAGTAAACGGTCTCGATCGAGATAACCTGCTGAACCCTTACTTCTTCTAGACGGGCAATCGGGTTAGCAATGACTTCAAATTAATCGGCATGTCATGTCTTGCCATTTGTGGATCCTTCCCATTTAAGCTATACTAATAAATTATTTTCTGTTCACACTATTCCATGATATGAATTTACCATTTGATAGACAGCTTCCTTCAAGGATTTGCAAAGACGGCGATGACCGAAGGCAAAGCTTCGTTTACTTATAAAGGCTACATGTTTGCCGTGTGTTGCAACCCGTGATGGTGAATGGAGGGATCCTTGTGGTTCACTCTCTGCATTATTTCAGACGAGTGGGTTTAGATTTTCAACTCACGACTTTGGCTCTAACTACACCACAGGGGGCGGATGGACACGGTTTTGTCAATCGTCTGGTCACGTCGAGCCCTTAACAAGCTTGTTATCACTTGATCTTATCTTGCAAATCTTAGTACCAGAGTTGTTGAGTTACAGGATGTTAAGAAGGCGGTGACTCATGGGTTAATCAAATAGACACAATTTCGATAGGTTGTTTCGCCAGGTAACTCCGGGCACGCGTCTTGCATTCGCTGCGGAATTCGTCTGTTTGATTATACCACACTTGGAACACCTAATGCTTTCTACCGGAGATCCACAGAGTCTGGACGGCACGCCTGTTGGCATTTTGTCGCGGGTGGGGGCATGGTGGTGAACAGCATTCCTCTCATCATGGCTTCTAAAACAGTTATTACTCAAACAGGTTCCAAAAAAGAAACAAGACTTTCCTTTTGAAGATATGATGGTGGATGAAGACTTCTGGTCAAGATTTATTGTATTATCTAGGAAACATTCTAGTAACCACTATCTAAAGTCTCTCCATTCTTTATTGAAAAAATAAAGGTTGTGCAGGAGATGTCAAGAACGTGTTATAAAAGTTATAAAAAAGCAATCCTTGAATCTACTCAAACTTATCTACCCCCATAGGACATTGGACTAAAGTCAAGGAATCATTCATTATCGCGATGATAATCTTGCCGAACTGACTGACGAGAAATCTACACAGAATTGCAGCCTCAGGGTCTGACATCTGTATAGTTCGGCGTGTAATCTATCATGTTCTGCCACATCATATGCCAATGTGACCAAACACGTCTATGTAACATCTGAAACGCAATTCATGACCACCTGGCTATTTTAAAAAAGTCCTTGAACGACGACCAGTTGAAACCACTAGAAAAATCATTTCATCATCCCGGAAATCTTCTTCATCTCAAACGTCTACGACTTCGGCATCAAATCAGAGTAAATCATCAACTACTTCTTCAAGCAGCCTACTCCCCAAAACAATTTAAATACTTATTCAAATAAAACTGCTAAAAAACCAATGAAGCTGACAATAATGATCATATTCCCAAAACTATTAGGAACTCAGTCCAAGTACACAATAGAATCAGTAGTTTAGACGACATATATAATGATACCATTTGGTGCCACAAAATGGGCGGGAGCAAGACAGCTCGGAAAATCATCTCCCTAATTCGTCCCCCGAAACAACTGAAACAATCATTCAGTGGAATTGTCGAGGGTTGAAAGTAAATTGAATTGAAGTTACCTTACTTGTTCACACCTTTCTTCCTGTGGCATTTTGCCTTCAAGAAAGCTCGATGTCACAGGAAGACTTGTACTTTTCAACACTGGTTCCAATAATATTTACATCCTGGGAATGGTTCTTATTCACCAATTGATCTTACAAGAACAGATCCTTCTCTCCTGCCCGACTTCTTACGGAAAGTTTATGACGATCTCTGAGGCAGAGATAATTTTCCCATAAAATTTGAGTCTTCACAATCTTGTAAAACGGAACGAATCTATAATAATACATTTAATGAGGCCAGCTGAAACGCAATTCATGACCACCTGGCTATTTTAAAAAAGTCCTTGAACGACGACCAGTTGAAACCACTAGAAAAATCATTTCATCATCCCGGAAATCTTCTTCATCTCAAACGTCTACGACTTCGGCATCAAATCAGAGTAAATCATCAACTACTTCTTCAAGCAGCCTACTCCCCAAAACAATTTAAATACTTATTCAAATAAAACTGCTAAAAAACCAATGAAGCTGACAATAATGATCATATTCCCAAAACTATTAGGAACTCAGTCCAAGTACACAATAGAATCAGTAGTTTAGACGACATATATAATGATACCATTTGGTGCCACAAAATGGGCGGGAGCAAGACAGCTCGGAAAATCATCTCCCTAATTCGTCCCCCGAAACAACTGAAACAATCATTCAGTGGAATTGTCGAGGGTTGAAAGTAAATTGAATTGAAGTTACCTTACTTGTTCACACCTTTCTTCCTGTGGCATTTTGCCTTCAAGAAAGCTCGATGTCACAGGAAGACTTGTACTTTTCAACACTGGTTCCAATAATATTTACATCCTGGGAATGGTTCTTATTCACCAATTGATCTTACAAGAACAGATCCTTCTCTCCTGCCCGACTTCTTACGGAAAGTTTATGACGATCTCTGAGGCAGAGATAATTTTCCCATAAAATTTGAGTCTTCACAATCTTGTAAAACGGAACGAATCTATAATAATACATTTAATGAGGCCAGCTGACCTCTCGTTTTAGAACTCTGTAGGGAACGTACGTTTCTTTTCGGAAACTTTCGAAGGCATTTCTAACCCCATTTTTAAATTTCATGAAATCGTAATTGCAATTGCTGAAGAGACTATTCCCAAAACCTCTACAAATCCAAAACATCATAGAAAACCGTGGACTGTGAGGAGGATATGAAAGATCGTAAAAGGGTCGCACGACGCTTCATCAAACACACCCAATCTAACATCATTTCAATAATTTTCGAATTTTCCAAGCGAAAGCGCGAAGGGTAGAAATAAAATTTGAAATATGATTCAAAAAGTATTAAAGGTAAAAATATCCATCATTTAAAGCATGGCCAAGACTTGTTAACATCAGTGTCAGATATGTAAAACAAATTGGCCGAAACGTTTGCAAAACACTTATCTGATGTAAGGTAGCATCCTCAATTTCAACGAGTGAAAACTCAAAAACGAAAATCCGAACTTTAGTTTTAATCTTAAAATTTAAAAGATGATAAACCATTTTCTTTGTATTAGCTCAAAATTTCTTTACACGATACAGCATGTGGCCCAGATGAAATTCATTATCAACTTCTCAGACATCTGCCACTATCATCTCTCCATTGTCTTTAAAATCTTCTTAACAATATTTGGGAAACGGGTGATTATCATCTATTTAGAGGATGGCCACTGTTTCCAAAACATGGAAAAGACCACTCTGAAGTGTCTACCTACAGGCCTATAGCACTCACAAGTTGTCTTTGTAAAACCATGGAAAGGATGATCAATGATCGCTTTGTCTGGTTTATGTAATCGAACGCTCTTTTGTCTCATATGTGTGGATTCAGACATCGGCGAAGAATCATGGATCATTTAGTGCGTTTTGAATCAGAAACGCATTTGCCAAAAATGAATATGTTGGGTCGATCTTTTTCGATCTTGAAAAAGTTAACGACACTTTATGGATATAGCGCACTTTAAAAGATCTTTTTGATAAGGGGTTGAAAGGTAGACTTTGTACCTTCATTTCAAATATTGTATCTGATAGAAAATTCAAAGTTCGGGTAAATTCAACTCTGTCTGACCCGTTAGAACAAGAAATGGGTGTTCCCAAAGGAAGCATTCTTTCCGGTACTTTATTCAGCAATAAAATTAATAGTCTTGCTTAAGTCTTGAAAGATAATATTGATGGTTCTTTGTATGTTTTCTTCATTTGAGGAAACACTGTGAATAATATTGAACATCAACTGCCGTTATGTTTAAACAATAGAATAGAAAAATGGGCAATTAAAATGGTTTTAATTTCTCCACTGTCAAAACTTTTAGCATGCATTTGTGTAACAAAAGAACAATTCACCCAGATCATCAATTTACATTATATAATACTCATATTTAAATTATGAAAGAAACTACTTTTCTTAGTTTTAATTTCCGATTCAAAACTCTTGTTTCTTCCCCATATAAAAATGTTACAAAATAAATGTCTAAAGGCTTTATATATTTTACTTAATTTATATAGATCGCTAATCCGATCAACGTTAGATTATGGTTGCTTTATTTACCGTTCCGCTCGGAAGTCATATGCCAATATCCTAGTTAACCATCAAGGATTGCGACTATGTCTTGGAGCGTTTAGAACAATACCTGTTCAAAGTTTGTAAGCACACCCAACAAATCCTACCCTCGACTGTTTTTTCAAACCTCTCTTTCGAAAAACACATAAAGAAACTTCAACATTTAGGCATCAGAATAAAACCCCATTTGGACAATTCTGGTATTAAGGTGGATGAAATCGCCACTATTGAAATCCCACAAAATCCACTTTGGTTAAATCCTAAACCTACATTCATTTATGATCTAAGAAAATTTTTATTTAAAAGTCCAACAATAATCCCCGTTTAATACAACAATATTTTTCAGAGCTTAGATCTTGCTATCCTGACCATGACGCAATTTATGCACACGGGTCGAGGGACGGCGATAAAGTTGCTTCAGCCGCTGTCTTTGGAGAGCGTCGCTGTCTTTGGAGAGCGTCGCTGTCTTTCTTCCGCTTCGTCTGTATTTAGTGCAGAGGCACAGACTATTCTTCTTGCATTAAAAATTGCTGCACCGTCAGTTGAGTGTTAATTTATTACCGGCTCGGATTTTTTATCATGTCTTCTTGCAACTGAAAATGACAAAATTAAAAACCCTTATATTTTAAAAATCATCCAAATTTACAAATCCTCGACAACATTAGGTAAAGAGGTTGTGTTTTTCTGGATTCCCAGTCATGTGGGAATCCAACTGAAGCACAGTTGTGGAAAGGGAGGCTAAGGCTGCCTTAGATAATGATATTAAAATTCCTTTTACTGATTAAAATTGTATCTTTTAAAATACATTTCTAGTCTATGTCATCGGAGTTCATGATAAACTTTTTGAGATCTAACCAATAATTCGCCATACAAATTTTAACACTTTCACAGGCCGTAGTGACCAACGATACACCATTCTACTTTAAATGGTGAATCACGACGTGGCCCACATTCAGGAACGTTTTTATACTGTTGATTTCTATTTTTATCTGTTTACATCCGTCACTGGCGACAAAAGTTTACAGTTCTTAAAGGTAATAATTTGTATAGTTAAATATAATCTTATACCATAACTATGATATTATTTCACATTTAGATCCTTGCTGCGTCACTAAATAGGGATCGAGGGGGTGGTGTTACATGGTAAATCAAACATACATACTGGAACCTGGATTAACATTGCATGGTATTGTTTACTATTGTACTCCTGTCAGCATACAAAATTAGGAAGGTGATGGTACAGCTTAAACAACACGTTGTAACAATGGCATTAGATACTGTACATAAAGTCATGTACAGTTCACGTACAACATTGTGTTGTAGGTTATATCAATGTTGTTGTTATAATTGCCCCTGCAGATGTATTGCCATTTCACTACAATTTAATCAACTGGGACCATACTGGGAGAGTTCCCGTGTTCGACCTACAGAGCAGCCCAGCGCGTCTCCGGATGGCGGATGTGAGACACTCTCGCGTTGGAGGTTGTCAGGGCATAATACAAAATCCTGTCCGCATACAGTAGTGGGTGACATGTTTTGAGAGTGCAACGCTTCTTTCACGATAAAGAACCCCATTGTAGATTTCTAAAAAGTGTAGGCTCATTCTAGCCGCTACAAAAGGCTAAATTATCCACCCCTATACCCAATGCTCCATACTTTTCCACTGGCAGTCAAAGTTATGTCCCATCCAACCCCTTTTCTCGTCGATTTATTGTAGTTTTCACTTGTTCTCGTCCTGAATAAAACTGAAATACTACTTGCTGGACGTAAAGCAAATATCCAATCAATTAACACGTTAACCAACATACTCAAATGAAAACATACATACGACTCGAATGTAGAAAATTGATAATTTATTGTCAATTGATCACGTCTTCATAAAAAGGGCGTTGTAAACGTCAGAGAAATTATTGAATCGGGATGGAACACAATTTTTACGTGAGATGATGTCATCTCTGATTCCAGGTATGCCATACTTTTTGTAAATTTTATTTGACATGTGACATGTTTTCCTCAAAATTGTGATATTATTGATCGGTATTTACACGGCTTTTGAATGAACACTTGCCTCTAACATCCCTTATAATAATTTATTATTTGGTATAAGTTATAATTTTCCTGTCATGGTGGGTGGTACATTTTTTCCGGGATTATTTATTTATACGAAAGATATAATTTTATTCCACGTTCAGATAGGTTCTCAGTACAGTAAATATTTGCACATGCGCATCTCATGAACAGAACACACAATGATAATTTATGACACAAGATATTATTTTATTTTGAATGGATATAAGTATGGGCGTACATTTTAAAATATACGAGATAATGAAATCCTGAATATAATTGTTTAAAACAGAATATTTTGCCAGGATGGTAATCTGTTGTTTGTAAGTGTTTATCAAATGTCTGTGTTACACACTAACCCAATTACAGGCGAATTGCATCCCCCACTACTTTGAACGAAACCCTTTACTAAAATTATTATACTAAAATAGATTAAAACTTATTTTTTTTTAATTTTAAATATTTTCACATTAAAACACATATTTTATATATTAATGTTCATTTTTTAAACCTTCATTTAGTAAACATAATAAAATTAAAATGCTCGCCAAATATCCACAGTGATTGCACTTATCAAGACAGGTAAACATTTTCTTTATTATAATTCAATAATTACTAAAGTTTTAACATGAAAGAGTACAATATGTTACACATCTCCATTTGCTTTTAGGAATAAGAATACGTATCTATGTTTCTACAATTCTTTTAAAAACCATTTTTCAATTTAGTGATTGGCTATTTCATCTTGTGTAGCTTTTGGGTGGTCGTCTTTATAAGCGATAATCTCTTTTTTCTCGGTTACGGAGAGCTGTGTTCTTCGTCATTTAGCTGGAGGTTCTGTCATTTTACGTTTCTAAAACTATACTGTCGCATCGATTCAAAGGGCCTGTATTTTAGATAAAAAACCCAAGCTGTTTTTTTTTATTTATTTACGCCGATTGAAATCATTCAAGTCTTCTCAATACCCAAGCTTAGATTAGATTAGATTGCCAATATTTCATTAAAAACCTGTTGATAGAAAAGGCAAAGTCATTTGGTACCCAACCCAACATCAAGGACTTCCATTACTCAAAGGGGTGGTTACAACAATTCAAGAAGCGACATGCCATTTCAAGCTATACAGCACATGGTGAATCCGACAGTTCCAATATGAAAGCAGTTACAGAGAGCCGTGCACAACTTTAACAAGACCTATTTGCATACGATCCCAACAATATTTACAACATGGACGAAACTGGGTTGTTTTACAGACTTTAATCAAACTCTACACTAGCTACAGGCCCATTTGAAGAAACAAAGACAGACTTGCAGTTGCTTCATGTTCAAACTCAACAAAAACAGACAAACTTACTCTGTTAGTCACTGGTAAATGTGCAAGGCCCAGATGCTTTGGCAAGACGTTCGTGTAGCCGGGTTCGTTCAGGGTAGTAATCAAAACAAACTCCAAAGGTTTAACTTTATTTAATACAAAGAATATGTAGAACCATATATATAAAAATATCTCTGAAAAAAATACAAAATCAACAATTAAGTCAAATGAAGACAATTTAGTTCATGAAAACTAAATATAAAGATTCCAATATATTTATCCATGAAATTACAGTAACTTGTACTTAAAGTACTTATCAAAATGTCTATGAATCATATATAAAAAACACGCTCAATTACTTATACAAAAATACTAAACTACTATAACAATAATAGTTTCAAAACTCTCATTCAATAATTGATAAAAATTGTAATAAAATATATCATACCATCAGTGTGACAAGACTACATCATGAAAATATACAATGGAACTCAGTGGAGACTCTGATGGTGAATCTACAAATGAAAACTATGTTTTACAAAAAATGCAAAACTGGATTTCCATAATAAAAACCACGATGAATCAAATTATCAAAAATAACTTTAATATGAATATAAAACTTTATATCAAAAATTGAACTATGAAATGAATGATGAAATATGAAATGAAAAGTAAACTTTACTTTATCCATCATGAAAAATGAAAGATCTCAAAAACTTCTAACACAATAACTACTTACAATTAAAGGAAAAATAAAGATCCAAAAATAAATGGTAAATCCAGTATGTTAACAGTTGAACATTAACTTTGTGTCTGACATAGAACTCAAAAATACTAATCATTTTATACTCTTGTGCAAAAACCAGTTTTACAAAAATAGTTCAAAAAGACTCTTATAGAAGAAACCCATATTTGGAGATGTAAGACAAAAATCCAATCATATGCAAATGAAAAGGAAAGAATGACCAAATAGGGAACATGGGGTGATATGCACAATACCACTGGACTGACACATGAAATCTACTCACGTGTGCAACAAAGCATATCTGTTGAGGAAAAATATAATTAGTTCTAAACATAAAAATCAATATAAAACATATCAAATACAGTCATATATACTCTGAAATATAAGTATAATAAATATCAGAATATCAAGCTGAAAAATAAAATATATAGACAAAATGCGTATCCACTGCAATACACATAAACCTGTAATAGACATTTATATAATGAGCAAAGAGCGATAACTCCAACTCACCTATGTGACTATACAGACTGTATACTCACAAGCTATAAAGAAGCTACAATAAATCTAGAAATATGAAAAATATCAAACAAGACAAAATATATAAACATCTTGAAATAATAAAACACAAAGATAAAAATCTATGCTCCGTTTTTCGCCATGTCCAAAGTAAGAAAATCTAAACATACCGGTTCAAGTGGTTCCGATGTCTGTATATTTACAAATGGTGCTTTGTGAGTGACTGTAGTTTTGAATCGGACACATCTTCCACATTTCTTGATCCAATCATCCACGTCAGATGGCATGCACGGCCAGTAAAACCTATCTCTGAGTAAAGACACAGTCCTGTCTCTTCCGGGATGCCCTACATCATCGTGAAGTCCAGTAAGAACTTGAGAAATAAATTTAGATGGTATAACTAATTGTAAACGTTTCTCTTCATTGATCACTACCTCTCTGTATAAAACACCTCTTTGAATTTTTAATTTGTCAAATGAACGATGCATGTGTTTTGAACTATCTGGTAAAGTGTAACTTAGGTTTTGTACGACTCATGACAGCATCAATCCAAAATTTAAGGAAAGAATCATCTCTTTGTGCCTTTCTAATTTCAGATTGGGAATACTGAAACATATTCTGTCCTACAATATCCTCATCGGTCACAATAGACTCCGACATTGACAGTGTTTCAACATATGGTTGTACATTTATACCTTTACACATAGCCTGAATACTATCACTATCTATAGTTGTTTCACCTTCACTATTTAAACCAGGGTATCTAGATAAACTATCAGCATCACAATTTTTCCTACCCGGTCTATAAGAAATATCAAAGTCAAAATTGGCTAAAGCAGCTAACCATCTATGTCCACAAGCATCAAGTTTAGCACTGGTAAGCACATATGTTAACGGATTGTTATCAGTTATAACAGAAAATTTTCCTGAGTGCAAATAGTCACAAAATTTGTCGCACACTGCCCATTTTAATCCTAAAAATTCAAGTTTATGTGCAGGATAATGCTGTTCAGCCTTGCTTAAACCTCTACTTGCATACGAAATAACACGGTCTAATCCATTTTGTTTCTGATAAAGCACAGCACCTAATCCCTTTTGACTAGCATCAATGTGAATTTCAAATTTGTCATTGTAATTCGGGTAAGCAAGAACAGGTGGTGAAGTTAACATTTCCTTTAAAGTTTCGAATGCTTGATTGTGTTCGGGGCCCCATTTCCATTCAGTCTTTTCCTGCGTTTTCAGAGGTTTCTTCCCTTTAGCTTTCTTTTGTACTTTTGGCATTAAAGAAGACAATGGTTTTGCAATTTGAGAAAAGTTTTTACAGAATCTCCTATAATATCCTGCGAAGCCTAAAAATTGCCTTATTTCCTCAGGATTTGTGGGCGTTGGCCAATTTCGAATTTTCTCAGTCTTTTCAGGGTCAGTTTCAATGCCATTTTCCGAAACGATATGTCCAATGTATTTAACTTTCCTTTGTAAAAATGAAACTTTTTACCTGACAATTTCAATCCACATTTTCGTAAACGTTCCAAAATCAATTCTAATCTTTCTAAATGTTGCTCAAAACTATCAGAGAAAACTATCAGATCATCCAAATAAATGAAACAAATTTTAAGATGAAGTTCACCAAAACATTCTTCCATAATTCTTTGATACGTAGCGGGGGCATTACATAAGCCAAAAGGTAAACGGTTATGTTCCCAAAATCATAATGGGCCTACGGTAAAAGCAGTTCTGGGTTTATGCTCCTCAGCAATTTCAATTTGATAATACCCGGATTTCATATCTATAACACTATAGTATTTAGCACCAGCCAAAGAATCTAACACTTCATCAATCCTAGGCAAAGCGTAATTATCTCTAATTGTCTTGCTATTGAGTTGCCTATAATCTATGCACATTCTTAATTTTCCATCCTTACGACGGGCTAGAACAACAGCAGATGAATAAGGAGAATGTGAAGGTCTAATTACACCGCAAGCAGCTAATTGTTTTAAATGTTCCCTTACCTCTTCATACATGGAAGGTGGTATCCTCCGGAATCTCTGTTTGAAAGGAGTCTCATCGTTAAGTTCTATTCTGTGCTGCACACCCTGATAATGTCCAATATCTGTGTCTCCCTGTGCAAATACATCTTTAAATTTAAGTAACAAATTCTCAAGAGCAATTTTTGAATCAGAATCAATGTTAGATGGAATATTCACTTGGTCTAAAATTTCACTTGCTTTGCCTGAATTTTCGATGCAGAATAAAGTTGATTCTTCAATTGACAGGTTGCACTTCACATACAATACTTTTAGGTGGAATAGTTACAGTGCGAGTAGAACAGTTTGAAATTGTAACATCAACAAATCCTTTTCCCTTTCCTTGATATGTAACTAAAGAGGGACTGATATCTAAATCATCAGTAAGCACTGAATTAAATGTTGGCTGAAGTATAGCACATGTAGTGTGATATTCTAATCCTTTATCAACATAGCCTGCAATAGTTTTAGTGGTATTGGGCAATAGTGTGATATTTGAGCACTCGGCTGATTTTACTATACCTAGAACGTTATTCCTACGTTTCAATTCCTTATCTCTATATTGCATCGTACGAAAGCATAAGTACCATGGTGTTTTGAGTTTTGCGATTTGCAGCATTTTATTTCCATACGTTTCTAAACAATCCTTTTGAAATGTATTCAAAATATTTGTTCCAACTAATATCGGTACCCTTGTGTTGTATGTTGTATGTACTATTAATGCTAAACATGCATGCGTTTTACTATTTGGTATGCCAGTAGCACCCAGTTCTATTTCAATATATCCCTCATACGGTAAATTTTGTCCGTCTGCACATTGAACGTTTAATATATTATGCAGTGGTTCTATATGAATATCAGATAGATGCTGATCATAAAAATGTTTACTGATCGTAGTGACTGTTGAACCAGAATCTAATAACGCAAGAGTTTCAATTCCGTTGATAGTGACAGTATCTTCATTACTTTCTCCTACTAAACTTAAGTTGCAAACTTTCGGGTCTTTTCGGACTTTGTCTATGAGTGACCCTTTGTCATAGACTCGTTGGAGTTTAAAGGCCTGCCTTGCCTGTCAACTTTGGCTCTACATCCTGCTCGGATGTGCCCTTCCTGTCCACATCTATAACATGTGATCGGTTTATTCGATGTTTTTGAGTTCTCAAACTCTTTATTATTGTATCTACTATTAGAATAAGATGACTTACCCCTTCCTCCACGGTTGTACGATCTGCCGCGACCGGAAAAATTGCGATCTCGTTCATATTGAGTCTTGAAATTGTTAAGCTCTGTTCTCAGTTGATTCAATTCACAGTACCAGTCAGCTCTACTACTTTATCATCCGCCGTAGAAGTTACAACTTTACAATGAGCAGTGGTCTTGCTAGGAAACTCAGCTTCTAACCGTCTAACTTCAACACGGAATTCATCAAAAGATGTACATTTGTCCAACTTATAACCTGCAATCGATTTAATGGACTCCTTGAGTCCAGAATAGAAAGCAGAACATAACATATCATTAGTATCAGATGGTTTTACTTTACCAGCTTGGACAGCCTGACTAATAAGATCCTCTAATCTAGTGGCAAAGTTAGTAGCAGACTCTGAATCACCCTGTTTTGCACTGTAAAATGATGATAACAAAGAAGTACCTGTATCAATAGATCCAAAAATACTATTAAATTTATGCAAAATATCAGGAATGGAAACACCTGGTCCCATATGCATAAGAACTCGGGCTGCTCTGTCTTTCACCGATCGTCTAACTGCAAGTATAATCTCATCTGTAGTATAATAATGCTCTGAAATAAGACACTCAATCTCATACTTCCATATATCAAAAGCTGTATCTTTGCTAGAACCTGAAAAAATAGATATACGTGGGGGATGTCTAAAGTAATTACTATGCGAAGTGTCAATTGGAACCTTAACATCACCTAACTTGCCTGACGCTGCCAAAGCTAACATCCACTCCTTAAGGGCTTCAGGGGTTTCAGCTTTGGGCTTAACACCTAACTTTTTAAAAGATTCTACCATGCTATCAATCTCTTCAGAGGTAAACTCAGCCATCTTATACTAAAACTATAAAAATACCTTTAAAAATAAGGTTTACAATACCATATGAAAAATACTAATATACATGATAAATATAAAAATACAATAGCAGCAAATAAACAAACACCTTCAAAAATAAGGTATACAATGCTATAATGACAAATACTAATATAAAAGACACATATAAAAATACAATATCCGTAGAAATATATAATGTATACACTTTACAATATATATTATACTAAATAAAAATGACTTTGTTTTTCACAACACAAATTCACACGATCTGTATCTGGAAATCCACCATTTTTTTGAAATTTTAAGAATACATTATCCAAGAATCCAGGTGCACCTACGGACACAGCGGGTCGACCCTTAACGGTTATTACATCTTACTCCGACATCCTAGATGGTACCAATCTCCGTCAATCTCCGTGTATTTCCGACAATCTCCGAACTCCGTAAATCACCAACTCCTTTTTTTTTTCCTCTAACTCCTTACGTCATCCACTGGTCCCTACGTGGGCGCCATTTTGTAGCCGGGTTCGTTCAGGGTAGTAATCAAAACAAACTCCAAAGGTTTAACTTTATTAAATACAAAGAATATGTAGAACCATATATATAAAAATATCTCTGAAAAAATACAAAATCAACAATTAAGTCAAATGAAGACAATTTAGTTCATGAAAACTAAATATAAAGATTCCAATATATTTATCCATGAAATTACAGTAACTTGTACTTAAAGTACTTATCAAAATGTCTATGAATCATATATAAAAAACACGCTCAATTACTTATACAAAAATACTAAACTACTATAACAATAATAGTTTCAAAACTCTCATTCAATAATTGATAAAAATTGTAATAAAATATATCATACCATCAGTGTGAAAAGACTACATCATGAAAATATACAATGGAACTCAGTGGAGACTCTGATGGTGAATCTACAAATGAAAACTATGTTTTACAAAAAATGCAAAACTGGATTTCCATAATAAAAACCACGATGAATCAAATTATCAAAAATAACTTTAATATGAATATAAAACTTTATATCAAAAATTGAACTATGAAATGAATGGTGAAATATGAAGTGAAAAGTAAACTTTATCTTTATCCATCATGAAAAATGAAAGATCTCAAAAACTTCTAACACAATAACTACTTACAATTAAAGGAAAAATAAAGATCCAAAAATAAATGGTAAATCCAGTATGTTAACAGTTGAACATTAACTTTGTGTCTGACATAGAACTCAAAAATACTAATCATTTTATACTCTTGTGCAAAAACCAGTTTTACAAAAATAGTTCAAAAAGACTCTTATAGAAGAAACCCATATTTGGAGATGTAAGACAAAAATCCAATCATATGCAAATGAAAAGGAAAGAATGACCAAATAGGGAACATGGGGTGATATGCACAATACCACTGGACTGACACATGAAATCTACTCACGTGTGCAACAAAGCATATCTGTTGAGGAAAAATATAATTAGTTCTAAACATGAAAATCAATATAAAACATATCAAATACAGTCATATATACTCTGAAATATAAGTATAATAAATATCAGAATATCAAGCTGAAAAATAAAATATATAGACAAAATGCGTATCCACTGCAATACACATAAACCTGTAATAGACATTTATATAATGAGCAAAGAGCGATAACTCCAACTCACCTATGTGACTATACAGACTGTATACTCACAAGCTATAAAAAAAGCTACAATAAATCTAGAAATATGAAAAATATCAAACAAGACAAAATATATAAACATCTTGAAATAATAAAACACAAAGATAAAAATCTATGCCGGCCACATTTGACCCAGCTGTCTATGTTACCTACACTTACAACAAGAAAGCCTGGATGACAACAAAAATCTTCCAAGACTGGTTAACCAAGTTCAACCGCCGTATGCGACTTGCCTGACAAAATGTCATCCTTCTTCTAGAAAACGCCACCAGTCACTCAGAAGATGGGATTCGACTTCGTCAAGGTCAAATTTCTGCCACCTAGCACTACATCCTACATCAAACCAATGGACGCAGGCATATCGCAATTTAAAGGGAAACGACCGCAAGCTCCTCAGACAGTACTTCCTTGAGTGCACTGAACAGAAAAGAGATCAAACTGTAAACGTCCAACTTACCCTTAGTTACATCAAGGATGCCTGGTCAACCGTTAAGCAGTCAACTATAGTCAACTGTTAGAGACATGTCCGCATCTTTCCACACAGAGCAGCAACACCTCAATGACGATGACGATATGCCACTTACAGAACTACAGTAGCTTCTACAACAGATGCCACCAGCTGATCGCATGGATGCATCAACATACGTTAATGTAGACAGCAACACTGAGACCGGAGAAACATTAGACGAGAACAGCATATTAGAATTAGTCACAGAGACCAGAACAACACCCGACAGTGATTCTGAATCAGACTCGGAACCTGACCCAATTGTGCACAGATCTGACGCAAAAGACGCTCTCACTAAGGTGATTTGATACTTTGAGCAGAATCCGTCCGTTGGTAAAGACCAACTAGACAAACATGTGGAAAGCTCTTCGTGCAGTGAACTCTTTTACTGGTGCTTGTGTGCAGAAATCTTTGTTTCACTTTTTCTAGATTAAGATTTTAACCACTTACAGATGTAACTAGTAATTATTCATATTATTATAGTGCTTTTTAACGTTCTTGTCTTTGTGCACTGCATAAAAATTATAATTATCACCTTGTTTGTTATTACTTACTTATGGGGATTTTTAACGTCCTTGACTACCGTAGTCTCGCACGGACTTTGTTTGTTATTCTGTTAATCTTATTTTTTATATATCAGTTCAATATTAGTTTACACAAGGTCATAAAAATGTTACAAAGTACAAATGTACAGAAAAAACATGCATTTAAAAATATCTTTATTACAACAAAAACAAGTGTGGACTGTGAGCAAGCTCATAAAAGGATACCCCCTGCTTCGCTTCAAGTCCAACTATCTCCCCTGAATAATATCCGACAGCGATGAAAATTCTTCATGCACATCAACATATGATGTACTTTTTTCATGTAAAGTTTCATCAAAATCTGTCAAGCGGTGTAGGAGGAGAAGCGCTTACAAGGGATGTGGACAGACGGACAGACAGACAGACAGACGGACAGACAGACAGGGTGATTCCTATATACCCCCCAAACTAGTTTGCGGGGGCTATAAAAATCATGTTAACTATACCACTTCTGATTCAACAATTGATTGGTTTATTTCAACTTGTAGTCACCTTGTCGTGAAAAAGACTAAAACAAAAACAAATGAGATAATCAAAGTACAAAAAATAAAAATTCATTATAACATCAAATTCAGTTTAAAGTCAATGCTGGCAGAAAACTAACATGCTCGTTGTAAAGAGGGTTGACTGTATTAACACTATTTACTTTAAATATATATGTCTGTCGAAATAATATCTGTCCGTCAAGGTTTTCAGAATTTTTTATATATGCTGTGAGAAGAGGAACGAATTAATATTACCAATATGCCGGTATCAAAGTCTCAAAGAAGGAGGAAAATATAAATGACTTTTCTTAGAGACTAGTTATTGAATCTGTCAATAAGTTCATCACGACACTTTCCTCGGTAGATAAGGGTGCTTTGACACTGACAGCACATAAGACATAAAACTGACAGTGCATGTCAAATTTAATAATTATTTCCATTTTAACATATATACCTGTTGTTCAAACCATTTAAATTGATTGATGTTTGCTTTACGTCCAGTGAGCAGTATTTCAGATATATTCAGGGCGAGAACAAGTTAACAAACAATAAATCAATTCTATTTCTGATGCGCTAAACAGCTGTGAACCCCTTACCGTATGCTCCCAGCAAACCAGTTAATGTACATGTTTGTTTGTTAAGTGGTGTTAAAACTATGTTCATATCAAGGCATCCAGTCTTTCTTTGGGAAGGAAGACTGAGTAACCTTAGAAAGTTATACATTCTGTAGGAAAACTGGCAATTCTTGTTATTTATGATTGAAGTTGAGCACACCCTGCCCGCAAGGAGACTCGAACCGGCAACCTGTCAGTGATGGTAGACCACGATCAAGCATAAATTAGAGTTTATAACCAAAGTTGGTGTACTGTACAGGTCAAGAGGTAGAAGTCTATATATTTCCAAGGTCATAGGTCAAGGTTACACCACAACTGTTAGTATTGTAAAAACATAACAGTGTTTATTGGGGGAGGAGGCCAGAGTGCCCGGTGAAAACGCTACCCGACCATCGATATGGAAACTGGTAATCCTTTAAGTACATCCTAACTGACATGAGATTTGAACCCCAAACCTAAGTGTTGACATGCGATAAATGGTAAATAACTCACTACCTTAACCACTATGCCACAGAGATATGTCTGTTAATCATAACTTATCTCAATGTTTTCAGATCCAATATAATTGTAATTTTAAAATCGTTCTCCAACAATCGTTACCCTAAAAAAAGAAGCTTGTATGAAAGTTTGAAATCATTTAATACTGTTTCTAATAAATAAAATGTGACTGCTTCAAGTCTATTCTTCAGTACTAGCTGATGTAACTTGTGTCAAGTCTTCAGGCTTCGCAGCTGAGGCATTCAAAACAGAAGTAGTGACAGACAATCGGGATGGCTTTATACTCTTATTATGACGCTCTAATCCTAAATACCACAAGACACTAGCCACATGAGCACAGCATCCCACCATTCTTGCTCCTACTTTACAGGTGCAATACCAACCTGTAATAGGTTGGTTACATGCTTCATCAGTGCTGTACTGGATCCAAAGCATATGGATTAGTGCCTTTGAATGACGAGACTGTATTTTAACTTGAATTAAAGTTGGGTATTCTTTACAGAGTAGAAAGTAATAAGAACCAGAATCTGAAAGGTGTTGCTTTGTGTAGCTTGGAGCCTGCTTTAGTTGGTAGACACCAAGAGTAATGTCTCTTACGCTGTCGTATGATAGTTTTGGAAAGTCATCTAGATTATCAACTGCATTTAAAGGGGTATATACAGATCGGCGTCTAGCAAGATTGTTTTCCTCAACAAAGGTTTTCACGTGGTTCTCACGTGTAGACCGATCAAGCATTTTCTGAGCTATTTCCTCATTTTCTTGCTGACGAGCTAATGCACGTTTATACTTGTTGAGAATACCACATGCAATCTTGACAAGATCCCCAATACTTGGTATCATAGTGTTTGGTATAACTTTAGCAAAGAAGTGAAACTGTTTTAATCTTGCATTAGCGCTTTCGACAACCCATCTGCATTTGGTCACCAATCGTATCAAGTTGGCTTCTGCAGTTGATAACTGTTTTTTACCTTTTGTTAGACATACAGGCATTCGGACCACATAGCCTTGTTCCTCTAGATACTGCACTGCATCACGAAATCCTCGGTCTACAATACATATGTCATTGATTTTCAGCCAATCTGAGGCATTTTCAATATTGTGTGTGATAGCATGAGTTGTAATTGAGGCATCATTATTATGACCATCTGCAAAATAAGGACCTAACACAGACAGGATATAACCATCAGTGCCAACTATCAGCAAAGGTTTAACTAGTGGTCGGTGTTTGTGCATACTGAATGACTTGGGCTGAAAAGAATAGTCACTACTCTTCTGAATAAACAGATAGGTACCATCAAGAACTATCACCTCTTTATTGGGGACCGAACAACAGAAGACGTTTGAAAGACTTACAGTCCACCCCAGTATAAACACTTCCAAATTGTACAGACAAGTTTATTTATTTTATGCTTCTGATGTTGCTATTGGTGTGGAACTGTCACAAATCGTAGAAAGAGTAGTAGCTAATGGAAGTTTTAGTTTGTCATCCGCAAAAAGACGATATTGAACTACCCGCATGAAAGGTTAGCCATAGTTCGTTTTATTCAACATTTCTAAGAATATCTGTTTGGTCGTAAATTCCTAGTAAGGAATCTTCACAGTAGCCTTCGCTGGCTCATGAACTTTAACGAGCAACAATGACAATTTTCAACATATGCAAATACAGCATCGTGCTACGATTGCCCTAGCTGTCAGACGAAAAAGATTATACACAACTTCTTCATCATAAATAATAATAAACAATACTAAAAACCAAAACGTTATTTTGCGATAATGTTGTGCGATATCATATGAATTCGGGATTTTTGAAAGATGTGTAGACAAATTTAATTCGCTTAATTTCAGGATCTTCTTCGAGAACTGAGACTGACATTTTCATTTTTGACAGTTTTTGATTTGTGACCGATTGTGTGAAACCGTTTAATCGGTTTAACGGTGACTTTTTATTATAAGTGTCATAAGTGTTGAGTGTGCCAAAAAGGGGAGTGACCACAGCTTTGAATTCTGTTAACGACAATACGCGGGAGTCAACTTTATTCGATGCAGACATCATTGCTACTGAGTTGGGAGCTAATCTTTTCAGTTTTGAGGACAATCCATACATTAAGTATAATGACGAGACTGAGGATCTAGTGGTGACGAAAACCAACACATCCCACCGTGTGACATAACTTCCCACTTGGTCTACTCCCATTTGGTCTATTCCCATTTGGTCTACTATTTGCCCATTCCCATTTGGTCTACTCTCATTTTGTCTACTCTTGAAAATTTATAATTCCCATTTCGTCTACTCAATAAAATATAACTAGGTTTAAACTTGGTTGTTACATAAAATTATGGTGTATTAGAGTTTGTGTTCCACAGGAAGACTTTATGTGCTCCATAATGAACTGAATGATATGAGAAATGTTTCTTGCTTTATATAGAAAATATTAATTAAAATTTTTTGATCTCATAAAAAACAAAAGAAAAATAACTCAGGTTTGTCTAAAAAATACATATCATTGTTTTATCTATGATCCAAGATTATGTTGTTGCCGAAGCCAATTGGCTGTTAAAAATGTGTCCAAGCTACAAAATTATATCAAACAAGGATCAAAGTATCAAAAGTTGTTAATCACAGTATAAACAATTCAAACAAACGGCAACTTAATCATTTTCATTGTTAATGTAACAATTCCATAATGCTAATTATTAAACAATAAATAAATTTTGCGAGAATACTGACTTTTGATTGGCTGGAAAATATTTTCTATCAGAGGATAGAAAACAAATTTGATCGTCATGGAGACACGCGCCATTTGACGTCATATATTACTCCACGGGAAACTAACAGTTTTTGTGTTGATCTCTTTTTAAAAAAATGTCCATTTACAAGAATAAAATTGTTGAGTGTATTCTATTGTTTGAATTTATTTATAAGTATTAACTACATAAAATATTTTCTCCATCGAAGGATAACAAAATTTCCGTTGTGCACATTTAAATATAATCCGCTACGCGGATTATACAATGTGCAAAACGGAAATTTTGTTATCCTTCGATGGAGAAAATATTTTTTGTAGTTAATCCTTAAATAATAATTTATTCATATGCACACATTCTATTTAATAGAATGTTTAAATAAAACAAAGCTGTTTAAATTAAAAGTGTTTACTCATTATATGTTCATACTTACTTTAAGAACATTTGAATACTCTTAATTTTTAACTTTATTTTTTTTAATACCAATTTTATACTCCCTTCATATTAAAAACATTTAATAATTTAAAAATTAAAAAAAAATAAATATAATACATTTTAATGAAAGAAAATGCACTAAACTTAGTTTCTCATATAAAATTCATAGAGTAGACAAAATGGGACTCTATAATTTTTTAGAGTAGACAAAATGGGAATAGACTAACTGGGAGTAGACCAAATGGGAGTAGACTAACTGGGAGTAGACCAAGTGGGAATGAACCTTTCCTATTGTGTTGCAGGAATGGATTTGGGAGAAAAGAGAGAACAGTAATCGAGATGGTCACAGAGAAGCAGAACGGTTTTGGGCGCTGATGTGGGAAACTAGAACGAATAATCGGCAGTAACATTCGGCCTAGTGGGAAACCAGAGTCGTCCGAATTAGATTCTCAGAGGTATCACTGTTTCTAGAGGTTAATTTTGTCGAACAAATCAGCATGTGAAAGCATGTACTCATACTGACAACAACAATAATGTGAAAACCGATCAGCAGGAGGTGATTTCTGAAAAGTATGAAATTTCGATAGGAAATTGGGCTTTGGATGTGGAGGATATTATAAAGGAAGCATACAGATCTAAAGGTTATCAGCAAGAGAAGACGCACAGGCACTCTCCCTTTTCGCTACGGAATTGCGAATTTGTAGGGAGAAAAATGAAATTCCATGTTCAGCAATTACATTTACCAAGGCCCATGTGAGACACCCCTCAACCACCTTTGAGAGAAGAAAACATATGGAATGTGACAGGATCTACTGCTGTTGCTGACTGAATTCCTCACTGGGACCAGAGATTAAACCGCTTTTGGTGGATTGGACAAACAAAAATGTTCGGCTGAAGATTCGACGAAGGAAGAAGGAGTGAGATTTTACCGACAGATTGCATGCAAATGCTCAGTTTTTGTCAAAATGTGGGATTGCCACAACCTCTGAGATTCACTTTGGTGCCGATACCCTCCCCGTGCATCTTGATCCATTGGCGTTATCAGATTCTGCTTTTTTCAAGAACTGACACAGAGTCACCGGATCAACTACTCGAGTTTTGGATTGAACTTCCTGTTAACACTGGAGAACTTGCCCCTGTGCCTTTTTTAGTATTTAAGTCTTATTCATTGTTAGCTTGTATCCTGACTGGAGACAACGTGGAAGCCAGATTTGGTAATGGTGATGGTCAAGAGGTCCACGAGATCTAGGATAACATTGTAGACGAGTTGTGGTAAAGCGCCAGAGGAGATGATTAAGCCTGAACTACCCAAGAAGAAGCCACAAATTGGTACGGAGCACTCGACTTTGGCTCTCAGTGCATATAGCTCTCATTTCCACCTGGACAGGGCAAGAATCAGAATTTCAGGGAGCCCAACAACCATCTCTATAGTGGTCCTGTTAAGTCAGCAAATGGAGTGATACCACCGTTCAGGTAAATTTGAAAGGCGGTTTGATGATCTTTTGCGATCTGAAAACGTATTCCAAAATCGTTACTTTTGACAGAGAATGGAAGATCGCTATGGGCCTATCCAAAATAGGACGCTTTCCTCAAAAGTAAGGCATTTAATAGGACAAAAATTATATCCCGCCACGTTGCATTGTTTTAATAACTTCCAGTAAAAAGGACTATGTAATAATACGTGTGCATAGTGGTTTAACCCTAAGTGTCAACATATATGATATTAGATGTCATATATTTTGGAGCATGTGACAATTCTGCAGTACTGGCAAGAGGGTGGAAGAGCAGGTGGGGACAACATTCCAGCAACTGCATACTGCTATGCAACTAGGCCATCCACTGTTCGTGTCGAGCAAGACATGAAAACTGACCTTAACGATGAAAGACAGTCGTGCTTTAGACAGGCCATCCTAAAGCACATGATTGGACATAAAGACATGATTCATTGAATGTTTGCTTTACGTCCAGCGAGCGGAATTTCAGTTATATTGAGGACGAGAAAAAGTTAACAAACAATAAATCAACGGAAAAATGGGGTGAAGTGTAAATTAAGGAAGAAACTTTTGATTGCCACTTTCCGGAAAAGTATGAAGTGTTTGTTAGGGGCTGAGAAAGTATTATCGACGATGAAATCTTTATCGTGTAAGGAGAAGCACTCCCCAAACACCTCACCTACTATGGTCCTCGGCCAAGCTTTCCGTATTATGACCGAACAATCCGCCAACAAGAGGTCTCCCCTATCCACCACTAGGGGACGCAATATGCTGCTCTTTGGTCAAACACTGCGAATTGTGAAATATTTGCACCATAGAGAAAAAAGAATTTAGACTTGCTACACATCCCCTTGAAATGTTTTGCTATCTTTATTATTATTAATATTCCCTATATACTTTTCACCTTTGTACACAGGTGGATAGCACATGGAATATTGATAAAAAAGGGAAGTAACTCACTAATAGCAAAGTCATTCAAAGGGACATATGTCTAGTTCAAGACAAATTCGGTTTTCGCTGGAAGTAAGGCAAACTTCCAATCCATCAATTAAAACGCGAGATACGGAATTAAAGATCAAACATTTTGTCTTTATTAAATTACTTCCAAATCCCAATTACTATAATACATCATTAGTTTGATAAATTAATTTTACCATTTAAGAGAATCAGGTCGACATACCTATAATATCAAAAAATCTGTATTTTTGTTCTTGTCCTTTGATGTATAATGCATCAAGATTCTAGTAACCTCTCAAGTAAAATTTATTTAATGTCATTCAAATAATCTGAGTTGTATATATACGTGTAAAGATTATGACTTGCTATTATCATTGTCTGAAGTTACTGACCAAGATCAACATTAATATCGGACTAAGCATGAAGTAAAGATGCACAGACTGATCTTGTGTACCTAAGATAACATTTCAACAGTCTACAGCTCGCATTATCTACTAAAAGATCCGTGTTTTCAGAAAGGCTCATGGTAACCGCTATAAAAGGCTAAACTCTCCGCCATATTTTTTATCCCGCCAGTCAGAATTGCATTCCCTTTCCCCCGTTGATGTATTGTGTGTTAACTTGTTCTTGTCCTCAATTTGGAATACTGCTAGCAGGACGATAACGAAATATTCAATCAATTGTTCGTCGTTTTAATGATGATGGCGGGAGCAGTGCAAACAAAATGACGTTGATAAAGTAATTAATGTTTTACCTCAATATTCTGTCATTATTTTATTTTTATTTTGAGGACCTCTTGAATTCTTAGGATAATAGAATGATATAAATCCCTGATAATGTCCGAATTGACGTTTTTCCACACTGACCGGACTTCCAAAATCATATGTTCTGATGTGATTTATCACCCTCCATTGTATATTTATAATCAAATCAATGAAGAACCAAGAAGTATGTTAGATTATCAATACTATGCACAAAAACAAAACTCAAATTCAAGTGACGTCGGAAAAAGTTGGTCGAATCTTTTAATGCGTCAACAGAAATTACAAAATTGATTAGTCTATCCAATCAGACAATGAAATGTAGAAAACAATTTATATGTCATAGGAAGGAGTTTTATTTCCAAGCTCTATCCAGATTTTTGGTGTTTTATTTCCAAGCTCTATCCAGATTTTTGGCTTTGTAGAAACTAACAAATTGAATTTATTTATAGATGAAATACTTCATAAATCATATCCTGATACTGATTTTGCTGATACTTTTTCTGCTACGATGATCTTACGGGCCGGACAGCGTGCATGACTGTCGGTCTGGCAGGCCACATGAAGTGGACCGGTAAATCGTAACAAATATGGCAGCGCCCATAAACAATATAGAAAACATCAAGAAAGTTACTGGCGAAGTAAATTCTATTAACCCTGGTATCTTTGATGACATTTTATTATAATATAATACAAAAATGACTTGGACGTATTTAATTACTTATGAAATGACAAAATGTACCACCAATACATTCCTCTCTCTTTAAAGACCTTGTGTGCAAAAAAGACACATGTCTCGCAAAAATTACATTAAACGACAGTTTTATCAATAAGAAAATCAAAGAAAACTTTTTTAATAACTATACAGGAGAAAAATGTGTGAAGACCTGTTGTAAAGAAAACAAATAAATAATAGTCAAATTACATTATACAAAATGTCATATTTCACTCCGAAGCGCTTGCTGGATGTCACTCGTGCCAATAATACGCAATTTTACAGTAAATTCAAACCATTTTTACACAGACAGCGAAAGTCAATAGAAACATTTATAGTTCCGGAAACACGTATCTTACCCTAAATATGGCTTCGGCTACTTTCCTTTTGTAGTTTTTAGTCGGACATTAACTCGCTTTTCGGCAAGCGTTACTTCTCAATGCGACATCGACCCCGACAAAGTTCTTTAGGTCTCTGCTTAGCGGCCTACGTTCGAACTGGCCTAAACATAGGCAAAGCCAGTGTATGTAGCTTCCAGAACTGTCGTCTTAAGCAAAATAATTTCTTACTATGTTGTTTGGCTTGTATTATGATCTAAAAGTCAGTGTCGTTACCAGAAAGTGAAATATGAGCTGCGCACTCGATGGAACCACAAACACATCTGCAATAACGGCCTGGCGAACTACAAGATGATAATCTTAGTACGATAGCGGAACTGGATTGAACGGATACTGTGTAACGTACGATAATAACGCACAGAAAAAAACAGTGACGAAATGAACACCACAGCCCTTATGGAGGTAGTGACTGTAGATGTAGTTGATATTGATCGAGTTCGAGTGTAGTAATTGTTTTATTACATAATTTATTGAGTCATGAAATGGAATTTACAAGATTTTTTTATTCCCGAAAGTGACTGTCTTTCATATTATTTATTTCTCAAAAATCTTTCGATTTGCGAGTGTTGACAGCATCCTTTTTCTTAATGATTTCATTAACCTCATATTGATCTCGTTCAAGTGCAGTAATTGTATATTAGCTGTAGGCTAAGGAAACAATAAATACTGTTAGCTGTAGGCTAAGGAAACAATAAATACTGTTAGCTGTAGGCTAAGGAAACAATAAATATTGTTAGCTGTAGGCTAAGGAAACAATAAATACTGTTAGCTGTAGGCTAAGGAAACAATAAATACTGTTCGCTGGAGGATAAGGAAACACTAAATACTGTTAGCTGGAGGCTATATAAGGAAACAATAAATACTGTTAGCTGTAGGCTAAGGAAACAATAAATACTGTTATCTGTAGGCTAAGGAAACAATAAATACTGTTAGCTGTAGGCTAAGGAAACAATAAATACTGTTAGCTGCAGGCTAAGGAAACACTAAATACTGTTAGCTGGAGGCTATATAAGGAAACAATAAATACTGTTAGCTGGAGGCTATATAAGGAAACACTAAATACTGTTAGCTGGGAGGCTATATAAGGAAACAATAAATACTGTTAGCTGTAGGCTAAGGAAACAATAAATACTGTTAGCTGTAGGCTAAGGAAACAATAAATACATTTAGTTGTAGGCTAAGGAAACAATAAATACTGTTAGCTGTAGGCTAAGGAAACAATAAATACATTTAGTTGTAGGCTAAGGAAACAATAAATACTGTTAGCTGTAGGCTAAGGAAACAATAAATACATTTAGTTGTAGGCTAAGGAAACAATAAATACTGTTAGCTGTAGGCTAAGGAAACAATAAATACTGTTAGCTGTAGGCTAAGGAAACAATAAATACATTTAGTTGTAGGCTAAGGAAACAATAAATACTGTTAGCTGTAGGCTAAGGAAACAATAAATACTGTTAGCTGTAGGCTAAGGAAACAATAAATACATTTAGTTGTAGGCTAAGGAAACAATAAATACTGTTAGCTGTAGGCTAAGGAAACAATAAATACATTTAGTTGTAGGCTAAGGAAACAATAAATACTGTTAGCTGTAGGCTAAGGAAACAATAAATACTGTTAGCTGTAGGCTAAGGAAACAATAAATACATTTAGTTGTAGGCTAAGGAAACAATAAATACTGTTAGCTGTAGGCTAAGGAAACAATAAATACATTTAGTTGTAGGCTAAGGAAACAATAAATACTGTTAGCTGTAGGCTAAGGAAACAATAAATACTGTTAGCTGTAGGCTAAGGAAACAATAAATACATTTAGTTGTAGGCTAAGGAAACAATAAATACTGTTAGCTGTAGGCTAAGGAAACAATAAATACATTTAGTTGTAGGCTAAGGAAACAATAAATACTGTTAGCTGTAGGCTAAGGAAACAATAAATACTGTTAGCTGTAGGCTAAGGAAACAATAAATACTGTTAGCTGTAGGATAAGGAAACAATAAATCATAAAACGATGTATAAGGGGGTTATGGCATGGTGGTTGTTTTAACTTTTTGACCTTGAGATCACGTTTCACGTTTGGTTTTTTTGCAAGCCGGCACAGGTCGCTAGACGGCACAACAAAATGGTACGGATTTGTGACATTTTGTTACTACAATAGCAGAAACACCAGATAACTTTTTCGCTGATATTTGATTAGTTTCGTTTCCTTATTGAATTGTTTTATTATTTATAAAATATATACATATAATTTAAAACTTGTTCGATTTAGCATTGTTACACTGTGACGCTTTTTCAAAGCGGACTGAAGGCAGCAACGAACATTAGTTTTCCCAGGGATAAAAATATGTTACATGTATATGTCTCGTTAGTGAATCAGAATGCAATGTTTTTATGTGAGGTATAATATAATAAAATATCAGTATCATAAAGTCCTTGTCTACATTTCAATGATTTGTCTCACGAATAAGTTTCCTTATATCAGTATCAATAATATTTTTGGAAATGTGCGTTATTTGTTAAAACAAAATCGGAGGAGTTTTAGAATATTTTAAGTAAAGGTGAGTAACAAACTAGAGACTTAATTAAGCACCCAATATTGGTGCATGTTTGTTTCAGACTTTCATAAGATGTAACATAGGGCTCAATAGTTTTATCTATTTTTTTGGTTCAGAAATAGACATCTTAAAATTTTGTTTTTTAAGTTTCCTGTAGTGATTCGAAGTCGAACCGATGATATGAACAATAAGTTATGTCATTAAAAATAATTGTGTCCCCATCATATAAAAATATTCTTTAAAAGTTGTCATCGACAGCGTGCTCAGTACTAAATGTCTGGCACTGAGACAGTGTTGCCCCGTTTTAATTCAAAATGTTAATGAATTAAAGAGGATCGTTTTTCGATGTTCAAAAATTGGATAAACGTCGTCGTTTATTTTCGTGTTTTTTTAATCATTTTGCTTTTCGGTATTCATTTTGAACAATGGCAGGGTAGTTCAGTATCACAAGTTGTACGTCCTAAGCGACTTTCAGACCTGTCGGACAACTACTTCCTGTTTGGGACTGGGTCGATATAAAAATGTGTGAACATGAGTACGAAAAGTTCCGTCAAGCTTTTCTCAGAAACCGTACATGAGAACAATTTGAAATTTGGCAGCGTGGTTCAGTATCACAAGTTGTACGTCCTAAGCGACTTTCAAACCTGTCGGACACTACTTCCTGTTTGGGACCGGGCCGATATGAAAATGTGTGAACATGAGTACGAAAAGTTCCGTCAAGCTTTTCTCAGAAACCGTACATGAGAACAATTTGAAATTTGGCAGCGTGGTTCAGTATCACAAGTTGTACGTCCTAAGCGACTTTCAGACCTGTCGGACACTACTTCCTGTTTGGGACTGGGCCGATATGAAAATGTGTGAACATGAATACGAACAGTTCCGTCAAGCTTTTCTCAGAAACTGTACATGAGAACAATTTGAAATTTGGCAGAGTGGTTTAGTATCACAAGTTGTATGTCCCAAGCGACTTTCAGACCTGTCGGACAACTATTTCCTATTTGGGACTGGGCCGATATGAAAATGTGTGAACATGAGTACGAAAACTTCCGTCAAGCTTTTCTCAGAAACCGTACATGAGAACAATTTGTAATTTGGCAGGGTGGTTCAGTATCACAAGTTGTACGTCTTAAGCGACTTTCAGACCTGTCGGACAACTACTTGGTGGCGGGGTATCATTTAATGTCCCATTAGATGCACTTTTTTCATTTTGTTTTTCGATTTTCATTATTTATTTTTTGTCGTTTTTCGTTTTTCATTTTGTTTTTCACCTTTTTTGTTATTCATTTGTTTAATTTCATTTTTCATTATTCGTTTTGTTTTTTTGTTATTCATGTTTTTATCATTTCGTTTTTCGTTATTCATTTTGTTTTTCGTTAGTGTAAACGTGTTTATTCAAAGAGTATCATCAATAATAGTGAAATTGCATTTTCCATATAAGAGAAGGATTCAGAAACAAGCCGTTGGAGTTATTAAGATTGTGTGCGCTTCTCCTCTGACACCATAAAAGATTTCGCTGCACAACCTTTTCCAAAGTCTAAGTTTTAGCCCTGCGAACTTTGTCACATGTCCTGGATAGAATTTCAACACACCTTATGTTAATATGTGAATTTTTTCCCTTTGTATCTTGGTTATAAGAGACATGTCAACAAATCTCAGGAACTAGTGGAGATACAGACCTAAGGTCTTTACCATAGACTACCATGACCTTTGACCTTAAAAATGCTCACACGGTCAAAGGTCAAGGTCACATTTTTATTATTATTTTACTTTGTCACTTGAAAAGAAAAGAATATGAAGTAATCTTATACGAGTTATCGCTCGTTATATATGTAACTTAATAGTTTTTCACATATAACCAATAAACTATTAATGATAGAGGCATGGGGTCTTCATCAGTGATCTTTCACCCTGAACGCAGACTCAAGGTTAAACGTTCTTAATTTTGTGCTTGTTGGTGTAAATTGTTTGGCAACGTTCTGGAAATCGATCGGGTCATTGCGAAATCAATTTTAAAGGTCACCAAACTCATGGAAAGCCCTTAATCGCTCTTCGATCCACTAATTCGCCACACAAATAAGACGACACATAATTATATTTTAAATGGAGAACCTCGACCCGAGTGTGTGCCATGTAACAGTCCGTATACAATCAAGCATGTCTTGGACTGTGTTGACGTGGCCCACATTCGGTAACGTTTTTATACTCTGGATTCTTGTTTTAATTTTTTACAACCGTCGCTAGCGACACAATTTTAAAGTTCTTAAAGGAAATTAATTTGTATAATAAAATATAATCTAATACCATGACTATGCTGTTATTTCATATTTTATGATTTTAAGCACGTTATTTTTGTATGTGTATATTCCCTCATACTTTGTGTAAGATTACAGTTCTATTATATTTCAACAAAGTTGTTTCTAATTTTTGAACGTTATCATTTTTTAAAATTGTTGACGTCCTGAATATATATCTGAAATATTGCTTGCTAAACGTTAAACGATGATCCTGTTATCTGTTGGACTAGTTGAATAGAGATTAAGACCATAAACACACAAGGCCTTGTTACAGAATTTTTAAAAGCGGAAACGCTAAAAGATGAAGATATGCCGTAAGCGAATTTTAAAAAAAAATTTTTCGTTTAGATAGATAACTACTAGTAACATGGTCAGTGGAAGCACGTAAGAGCAGTCATTTATGTTTGTGAATTTTAAAAATATTAAGATGAAAAATAATAAAAGATAATTAAGAAAAGAAATATATTTTTCTCTTGCTTAACATTATTAAAAACCCAATGAGTGCATACTTCAGTTTTCTAAGAAATTCGAAAGTAGTTTGTTGTAATAGGACATGCAACAACATAATTTAGCCGCAAAAAAATATTTCTTTAAAGTAAACCTAGATATATTCATTTGTAATCTTCATTTTTATAATAATTATACTCTGTTAATCTGTAAGATAAATGACAAAGGTAGGATTATTGAAGGCTTAATGAATCAGAAATATAACACAACATGGAAATACGTTATTTTAACAAATCTTTTTTTGAAAGATTTTTGGGGTTGAAAGATGGACTTTATCTTACGGAGAATTTAAAGTTCAAGTAAGATCTACTTTATCTGACCCTTTTTAACAGAAGATGGTTGTTCCCCATGGAAGCATCCTTTCGCGATTTTTATTTAGTGTTTAAAAAATAGCTTTGCTCCAGTATTGAAAGACAATATTGATGGTTTTCTTTATGTTGTCGACTTCCTGATATACTACCTACGATAAATAGGAATAATATATAATATAATGTTAAAGTATAATAGAGAAATGGGCAAAACAGAATGGTTTTGAAATCTCCACTACCATGAACGTTGAGATGCAATTTTGTAATTAAAATTATATAAAAATCTTACCAAAATTGTAAAAGAAATTACTTTTCTTAGTTTCATATTTGATTCAAGGCTAACCTTTCTTACCTATATCTAAATGTTAAAAAATAAATGCCTAAAGGCACGTTTTACTCTATACAGATCGCTGGTTCGAGCGAAATTGGATGACGGTTGCTTTATTTATGGTTCAGCTCGCAAGTCATATCTAAAAATCCTTGGTCTTATCGCCATCAAGGATTGCGACTATGCCTTGAAATTTGAAAGAACCACACCTGTAAATAGTTTCTATGTAGAAGCAAGCAACCTGCTTTGTATGAAAGAATAAAGCTCGCTTTGCAATATGCAACCATATTGAAGGCATAACCTAGCAACTCCGCCCATGACTGTGTTTCAAACCTCTTTATCAAAACATTTTCGAAAAGTATTCAAAATTCAACCTTTTGGGTTGCGGATTAAAGCTCTTTTGGAAAATTTATGTATAAATTTAGATGAAATTTAGCTGCAAGCTTTAGTTAAACCCCAAACCGGTATTTAATTATGTTCTAAGCAATCATAGAAAGTCCGAAACAAATCCATCGATTATACAAGATAATTATGTAGAAATATAATCTTATTACTCTATTGTGCTTTTTATACACACACGGGTCTAAAGACGGCGATAAAGTTGCTTTGGGAAATGAGGTTCTGTTTTTCTTGATTCCCAGTCGACTACTGTCAGAAAAGTTCCGTTGTTTTACAGTTCGCTGAAATCAAGTTGTTTTATCAAGGTGTCGTATTGGTAATACCAGGATGACACATATTTTAAATAACGAGCCACGACTAGAGTGTGTACCATGTAACAGTCCATACACCATCAAGCATGCCTTGATGGACTTGTGGACTTGGCCCATTTTTGGGAACATTTTTACAATGTAGATACGTTTTGTAATTTGTTAAAAGCTGTCGCAGTCGGCACAATTTTTAACATTTTAAAATTAACAATATTTTCAATTTCAGAAATTTTTAATTGTCATCGTCTAAGTTTTATAATTTAATTTTCAAGAAAAAATGAAAGTTATTTTTGTAGAGATCTAAAAAGAAAAAGTTAGTCTTCTTTCTTAGAAATTATAAAAAATCATTCAAGATCAAGAGCTTGTTGAAAATGTCTTGATATGGAGAACAATTATAAATCAATCAGGGCAGCGGACTGTACTTCAGAAGTGGACATATTTTCATGTTTGATTTGTTTTCAGTAAATTAAATGGATACAAGAAGAGCAAAAAACAAAAATACATCGTCGGTTTCAGATATAGACAAGCGTAGTAAAAATGAGGGAAATAAAAATACAACGGTACCGTGCAAAGTGAAATCGGACCCAGTACGCCTAGAACAGATGAGGAAGAAAGCCCGAGATCAAAGATTAAGAGGAAAGAACAGAAGTTATTAATCCAAAAAGGAAAACGAACAGTTACAGAAAAAAAAACCCAGAGAAACCGACATATTTAAAAATACCGTGACAAGACAAATAAAGCTAAAAGATAAGACTAAAAGATTGGAATGATTCTGTACAAACTGCCTCTGATGCAACAAATGATGAAGACAAAAGGAAAAAGCATAATGAAGCATCAAGAAAAGGGAGGATGAAAGTAAAACAAAGTATTGTAAAACAAAGAGAATAAAGGAACTTTTGCCAACACAGATAAAAAGCGACAATAATTGAAAGACTGTATCTCCAACACCATTCCACATTCTAGAGAAAAGGGATATTCTTGTAGGAAAGGGTTCAGAAAGAAGCTAGATATAGCTGATACCGTTGTAAATACTATGAAACAGGCAGGACATTGCTCATCTGAAATAAACAGGAATAATGAAAGGTGGTAAAAGGTAAAGTATACAACCCTTGCGCAAAATGTATTTTAAGTATTAGGCAAAAATATCACATGAGACAAATGTTCGGTATAGGGAAACATCACAAAAAAGGAAACCATTGGACAAGAAAATACAAAGAAGCGAAAAGACAGAATTTCTTAAGACACAAGAATATATTGCTGGTTTTTATTTTTCACCAGATTTAAGTACTGAAGTTTGCAATAATAAGGATGTTTTTCATTGTGAGAGGAGAAAGTACTGATTGTAAGAGAATCGTTAAATGTCTTTTGTTTGATTGAATGCTGTTTAAAGCTACTTTCAGAAATTTTTCAGCTGTATCATGGCGTCTAGTTTTTATTGGGGGAGGAAACCGGAGAAAACCAACGACCTTCGGTCGGAAAACTGCCAATCCCTGTCAATTAAGATAGTCATGCGCACCCTGCCCGCAGTGAGACTCGAACCCGCAACCTTAGTGTTGACAGACCACGTGATCAAAAGTAGACTGCCACAGTTATAGAAGTCTACAACAGATTAAAAACGAACTATCTAAACGATAAGCTGGCTTAACTCTATTCAGAAACCTGAACCATATTCAGGTAGAACAGATAACTGGGACAAACATAAGACCATGCTTAGCTAGAAATACTGCAATGTTGCACTGAAGACAAAAGCTTTTAGCAAATGTGCTACCCAGATGGAGGTAAAAGATATGATGACAAATAAAACCAAGCTAGCAGAAACCACTCTATGCATGAAAGAAGGAAAGGATTGCTACAAGAAAAGCTGCCTAGAAAGGAAGTGTAACAGTTGTGGACCTGGTATCCTTAAGGACATTAATACATGTTATTTATGAAAGGAAAAAGTAGTTAACAAAATAATGTTATTCAATACCTCCAATGGGAATACATCCATATTGCGATAAACTGCCAAACGCATCATATCCTGTATGTGCGGCGCATTAAAAAGGAAACAATTCTTTTTGTAACCTCAGCAAGAGTGATGTTCTGTCAGGATTTTTAAAAACCTCCATTGGAAGGAATGTTGTTGATGGCTTAGAAGCCGTAGTCACAAATGCATGTTACAGGGCGATGCTATCTGATATCTGAGGGTCCAAGGGTGCAGAAAATGCACTTGATTTTTGCAAAGATGTGCTAGCAAGAAGCATGACTATTAAAGAGAAAGATTCGAAGATGTCAAAAAGAGAGTGATGTCAATAGAATTGAGAATCTAAATGTGTACGCATTAATTGAAACACACAAAATTAGTTCAGTAGGAAGTACTGGGTCAGACTGTTGTAGAAAGTAGAAATCCGAGTTGTTTATGCAGTGAATGCTTACAATCGGAAGCTTGTGAAATGGGGCAATATGTCAGCAACAGCTCAGTGGAAAACTTAAAACGTATTCGTGTAAGCTGCAAACATTGTGTTTTTTACAGCATTCAATATATGAAATATTTCTTGTGCTGATTCTGGTATTTTTAATGTTTTCCTTCGCACTAATTTGCACTAGAAAATGTTCTTATCTTGGAACCAAAAGGTCAAAAGAAAATGGATCAAACGAAGAAAGTTGGTAAGAATGAATTACTGACGACCAAAATCTTTTCAATTTAGAATAATTCTCCAAACAAAAAGAAAATTTGCCAATTTTTCAAAATAACGGTTATAAAATTATGAGAGGAAAATGTTGGATATACTGCTGCGACTACTAAGTCTAATAAGTTAGATTTGACCATGATAGAGAAGTGAAACATTACAAAGAACTGTTTTATTGTACAGGGATTAAGCTAATTATTTTCAGAAGAGTGGCCTACATGTTGTATATGTGCAGTTTTATTTACTTCCACTGACCACATGATAGTTCTGACAAAAATATGCTTATTCTTGAAAAAAAGGTAAAATTAAACCAGAAAACCAGAGTAATTTTTTGATTTAAAAAACTCTGAAAGAATTTTAAGGTCTTTTAAAGGAAATCCATGGAGATAATATTTTGGTTTTTTTATTATTCGGTCAAATTGTATAACCTCCTAAATTTCAACTATAGTGCAAAGTTTCATCAAAATGTAATCTAGTTACAAGTTAGAATTAGAGTGCATTGTGTATACATCCATTTCAGTCACGATTTGTTAGGGAGCATTTTCGATTATTGATGTGGATAAGGAGTCTTCAGAAATACACGTTTCTCACGTGGAGGAAAAATAACTATTTCATCTGGCCTGATGAAGAAGATCTATCCTGAGAAAAAGGTAATATTTGTTACTGGAATTCTCATTCAACCGAATTTAGTAAGAACAATTCCAACAAAAGACCTCTTTATACTGATTTAATTACAGTGTTAAACGACATTTTAAAGTTACAGCTGATTGTGTAGTTTATTTGTTCTGTTCGGTCGATTTCCTCTGTTCCTTGCTTTTTTCTTATGTTGTTAAATAATGGGAATTAAATCTGTTAATCAGACTTAGAATGTTATTATACTGTTTGTCATTTGTATTATGTTCTTTGAAGTTCTTACTTTATTTTTGTGCATTTACATTTTCGGAAATATAACCTCTGCAGACGAAATGAGTATCAGACAGATTGAATTTTTGCCTGGTATTATGTTGCAATTTTTTTTGTCTTATAATATTAAGCACATGCTCAAACGTATTTTATTGTATAACAAAATGTTAGATAATAGGTCTGTTGCATGTAAAAACTGAATGATTTAATCGTACTCTTTTTCAACAAAGTATTAAGTGAAAAATGTAAGTAGGTCTTGACTGAAAACACTAAATGTTACTTTTTAACATAAAATATAACTTCATAATAATTTAAAATGATCTTCAATACGTTTAGTCTACATGGTCTAGTAATTGTAACCTTCATAATATAAGATTTATGCTTTGAAATAGTATACTCCAGTCAATTTAAAGAGATACAAAAACAATTTGCTCAGAATTTTAAATAATTCCTCAGTTTTGAAGTACTACAATTAGATACACAAAATTTAAGTTGATACTAATCTAAAAATATTTTTCATTAAATCTTTATTTTCGCATTTTATTGCAACTTTTGATAGATTTCATGTCAGTTTTTTAAGTTAATGTGATTATACAGTTCAGAAATTACAGTTTATTAAATAAAAGTTTATACCTGTGATTCTGTTTTATGTCGAGCCCGTAGCCCTTTTTACAAAGACAGATATACATTCCCGTTTCTCCGAAACTACTGGATGAATTTGTATGAAATTCGAAAACGTTGTAAGAAAATCGCAAAAGTCTGAAATGGCCGGGTTGAAAATCCAAATGTCTTAATAAATAGGGAATAGTTTACAATTTGTTGAAAGAACGTTTTAGGTCTGTGTACAAAAATGTAGGAGATGATTTCTGCAAATGTCTGAAAAATGACTTCAGTTTCCAAGTCTGGAAAATTAAGAAAAAAATCATGGAACAATTGCATAAAAGCAGTTGCACAACCTCAATACATGTGCAATCTTTCTGTACAGTTTCAGAGATCTGGGTTGGAAACTGTAGGAGGAGTTGATTACACAAAATAGGTACCGACTCTGCAACTGTCCTACAAATGAATAAGTTCCCATGTCTGGAAAATTAGGAAAAAATTCATGGAACAATTGCATAATAGCAGATGCACAACTTCATTACATGTGCAATCTAACTGTGAAGTTTCAGAGATCTGGGTTGAAAACTGTAGGAGGAGTGGATTATACAAAATAGGTACCCTATTTTCCCCGCCCGCCAGACTTCCCCATACTATAACCTGGGTTTGCACTTCGTGGAACTCGGCCAAAAAATTGAACATAAATTTTACAGGGTAAATGTAAAAGTTTATTTTTAGCCAAATTGGAGCCTAATTGTGATTCAGCCGTCTGCAAACTGTGCACCGTTAACGTCAAGATTTGACACCACAGGTTTTGAAAATTATTCTAAGAACTATCAAAAGGATGTTATTCATATCATAAAATTAGGTTGGTAGTCAGGAATATTACAAGAATACATAGTACCATTTTTTAAACGCTCCAGAGAAAGGGTAAACAATTTGGGAAGCGACGGAAACAGGTCATAGAGGTTAAGTCGCAAATGAAATTGACAAACCGGCGGTACAGGGGGTTCCGTTAGACTCTTTCCCCCTGGGTAAACCTTTGGATCCTTGGAAAGGAGTGCGAGTTTAAAAAAAAGCTGCAAAAGACGAAGAAAAAGGATACAACAAGAGGAGAAAGGATAAGGATAGTGATCGGAATAAAGGAAAATACAGATTATGTTTAAACCAGTTGCCTCCAACTCAAGGCAATAACAATTTTGAAGTTTTGAAGAAAGTTGAGTTGTTGTTGTTGAATAAATAATAAAGTGGATATTTGTATAATGGGAATGTCCAAGACATCAAGGGACAAGCGTACAAGTTCATTACGAAAACGTTGTCGAAAGATTGTGAATTTCAATTAAATTCTCCCTCTTAAAATCGTCCGAATTTAAATTATTTCTACTCTATGGCAAATGGCGTGAAAGACACAACAAATATCTAGGCTTAGTTGCTCGCAGTTACTTCTAATATTTTCTCTCCAAGTGCAAAATTTATTACATTAACATTTTTAACTAATAAATAACAAAACTTCAATCACACATCCATTACAACGAAAATATAGTATGCAGAAGAAAAAACACCTGTTTCTTTGAGGTTACTGCAAGCGTCGATACCCGTAATACCCGTCAACACTATTTATATCAGTCCTTGCCCGTCCATATCATGCAAGTCGTGCACTATAAAAGCGGGTATTCTACCCACACTTAATTATAGAACTGACCAAACAACTTCAAAACTGACCCTTTGTAGATTGTTTTTATGCCTTTTATTTCTACTTTGGACCATACAATTTCACAACTTGAGTCAAGATTTTCTTGCTTTGATGATATAATACTGGTTGAGATAGCGAGAAATACACCTCAAGCACCATAAAGAATGCATTTGTCCTTATTCTTTTTCATATAAAGCCCCGCAGGTCATGTCATTACCAACATCATGACCACAAGAATCTAAAAAAAACATTATTTCTCGTGGTCATAAATTCGATGAACGTAATCTTGATAGAGCCAATTCCCACTCAGAACCCTGACATGAGAAAATGAAACAGTATACTGGAAATTTAACTTCAAACTATTATGGATGCTGTAAATGTTATTACCATGGTTTTATTGCCATCGACATGAAGGTGTGTTGCAACAGGTAGGAACTGCTTAATTCAGAGCAAACATTTACCCCCACCCCTATTATTTTGATAATTTTCCACTAGTTAAAATACACTGGCCCTGAATACCTTTATTATGTGTTCAAAATCATGCCGTCCGAATCTGGAGTCTGAATGAGATTTCTTTTCCGTGACGAATGCAAACTGCTTACCGTGTTCATCCTCCCAAGTTGGTGTTCTGTGTCCGCATTGTCTCCATCATCAGGTGATCGTGATGAAGAACTGTGATGCGGACTCAGAACACCAACTTGGGGGAGAATGACCGTGTTTGGTTGATGTTATGCTCCTTGAGTATATCCTATGCGTGTAAACTGAAATAAAGAATTATTATCCACAGTTTGAAATTAAGCTTTTTTTTTATTTTGATACAGTGATTTTCCATTGTGAATACATATGTGCAAGATAGGAGGCAACTAATTGTCTGTTTAAAACACTTCGGTTACAATGGAAAGTTGTGCCGTTTGTTTGAATACCATAAAACAATACGAAAGCAGATGACCCATTGTAAACAATTTAAGATCACATTGGAAAGAAAATTGGCTAAATTACAATGTAAAATTCCCATATAAAAAGTCAAGGACCTTTGTTATGTTAACAACAGAGGCATAATGCTGTTGATAGCAGTAATAGGAATGAATGAGTTAAGTAACAATGATTTTGATTGGACAGTGTTTTTGAAACTTTTCAAATCTGGAGGTCATGATGACCCTCTGCAGCTAAGTTTAGGGAGTCAAATACAATGTTCAAGGGTCATAATTATTATTGAGTTTTGATGATAAAAAAACTTGTATCGAACAATGTTGCAAACAAGAGTAAACAATATATACCATGTATACCACAGCCTAAAATTACATTTAGACAGATTGTAATATAATTTCTGCATGAATTTATTTATACCTCTGAAATAATACATGCATATCTAGTGTATGAAAAAAATGTTTTGTTTCATGTCAATATCCTAATACAATTGATTTTAATAATTGTTTATGAAAAAAGAATTTGATAGTATCATACATGTGTATCTAACCAGAATTTAAAAGAAGGCAATTATTTAGTGTGACTTCTCTGGAAACACAGCAAACATCTGTTTTTTATGCGTAAAATACGCACAAATTTGCGTTAACGGAAACGCTGATTGGAGCTTTTTCACAAGGTCACAACGACCATGAACATTTAACAGGTGGTCAGATTTATTAATAAAATTCTTATTCAATATTAACCATAAATCAATCAATCAAACTTCGATTTTGTGGCACAGAAATTACAGTCAAATTAATAAATGATTTTAACAGCCTCAATTCTTGTACAATTGTTATATAATAAAAAATTGTTATTAAAGTGTAAACATTTTTATTGTAAATATAAATGTATATATCACAGATATGCATAATAAATAAAAGATAGTATATGTACCAAGAAATATAGTAAGTTAACACCAAAAACTATTACTGCATGCAAAGTGATTTGGATTGAAATATACATGTATTAAAGCTGAATCTATTTCATATTAAACCTTCCACTGGCATCTCCCTTTCTCTATTGTCATACAGGTGCAATAGAAGACTGAAATGAAGTAGTTTAAATGTGAGCTACTTTACATTGCTTTTCATTGCTCACTAGTAGTTCGTCTCTTCTTCAATAACTTTTAATTCTGTAACATCTTATTCCATTGGCTTTCAAGTTCTCTGTGATGTTTCCCACTAGTGTTGTCATTGACTACATCAGCATAGTAACCAGGACATTTTCCATGAGTCTTATTATCTTTAAGACTGCAACAGGAGCAGTCATAAGCCATCAAGCGATACCATAGTAACCATGATATTTAACCTTAGAAATACTGCATTAGACTGCAAAGGTGGCAGTTGTCAAGCACTCCTCTAGTAACCATGTTTATATTTGAACATTCCTGTCTTTTGACAACAAGGCAAGAGTTTTGTGTGAAACAGACCTGCAAAATAAAAAATATTAAACACTAATAACAAGTGAAATTTAAAATTAAACATTGTTACAAATGTCTTAACTAGAAGATTGGCTTTTATTAAGAATGCAACGAAAGAATTGGAAAATATAACAAAATCCCTTCAGTGTA